>VXAB01007545.1:140987-307989 GCA_013399175.1 Odontophorus gujanensis | reverse complement strand
CCCCCCCCCGCCCCCCCCCCCGCTCGCGCGCCCCCCCCCGGGCCCGCCCCGGTAACGGCCGCCGCCCCCAGTAACGGCCGCGCCGCGTGCCCCGGCCCACGGGTGCGCGATGGGCAGGTGGTGCCGCGGCCTTCCCGCCGCCCGAGCGCGCCCCTCTGGCACCGCACGTGCGCTCCAGAAGAGCTCGAGCGCGACGTAAATCAGTGCCGGCGCGTTGGCCCTTCGTGTCCGCCAGGGCTCCCGGGGAGCGTCGGGACGTGGGAGCGCACCTCAAGTTTTTCACTTAGCGACAGTCCTTACCTCCTTCTTGCTGCCCCCGCCGAGTGGGCTCCCTGGGCCGTAACGCGGCCCCGCCTCCCTCCCTGCCCTCAGCAAAACGGCCCGCTGGTGCCCACCAGCAAAGCTCGCAGGCAGCACCAGGCCCTCGCTGCTTTCAGCCAACCACCCCAGACCACACTGTGGAAATGCCACGGGGTGGGATCTCCCTCCTGGCTCTGGGTGCCCCAGCGAACCACCCTCAGTCCCTCCTACACTACTCGACTGCAAAGCAGATGCTCAGTGCTAAGATGCAGCCGACAAGCTCAGAATTTACATTCCTTTGGGAATCGCATCCTCAGAACTATTCAGATATTCAGTAAAGGTTGATTTGTTTTAAACATCATTTTAAGCATCATTTTGAACTTCCAGGTTTGCATTTGCACTCCAGGAGTGCTCCAGCTCATACTGCTGACACCTATCTACTACCCAAGCTCCATGAATTTTGCCTGGGAATTCTGGAACTGATTTTGAAGTTCAAGAGAGCAGAGTGTTATGTTCATAAATCAAGGATGCTGCCGAACTTCCTGCACGGGAGAGCAGATGTGAAGCATGGGCCTGAGGCTCATCTAAAGGAACGCAGTGGAAACACACAGGATGGAAGGCTCTGAGGACTTTACAAATTACATTTGGATAGGGGAGAGCAGGGAGAAAGAGAATGTGGGAAAAAGAAGAGTGAAAAAGGATCCTGCTGTTTAGCTCATGCATAAACTGTGTGTGCTCAGCCAAAGGTCACTCCTTTTATTTTCTCATTAATTTCAATGACGGTGAATGGTATATGAAGAATGACCTAAAAATGAGAACTGCCAGAAATAGTTCAGGTTTTTCTGTGACAGTGAGGAGGAAGAAAAACCTGTGTGACAACTTCATTTTGTATCTTAAAAAGTAGTGGCTGAAAGGAAGTTAATTATTTGAGATGAACCATAAGTTTATTTAGGAAAGTTAAATAAAAACTCAGTCATACACTTTTTTATGTATTTGCCCATAAAGGTTTTATACCCTCTGTGCATTGAAATTACTTCATTCCTATTTTTCTTTTTTGTAATCCAAGAACTAGTATTGTGTTTTGAGGGTGAGTGTTGAGGTACTAAACACAAGTGAGAGGAAAAAGAAAAGGGAAAGGAAGGAACAAAAGCTTTGGGAAGCCCACAGGTGTCCAAAAGCTGGCGTGAGGAAACTGCCCCTATGGGCAACCTCAGGGAAACCATCAGGAAAGAGTGGAACTGGCACCAGGTGATGCTTTATAATAAATGCATATTCAAATACCCTGTGCTGGTTCCAGAGGCTCAGCTACAGACAAAACAGCCCCACTGTGTGCCAAACATGAGGCAGTCAGAGAATATTCTGCTGCCCCTGCACAAACACATTTGAGGAGGAGGAGACAGGCAGGAGATGCAAGAGACTCCGGGACAGCAGGGGTGAGGAGAAGCACTAAGGAAAACAAACACCATGCACTGACCTTGGTCTCCCACACTGCCCATTGCATCACTGAAGGGACCAGGAGTCATGTGCTGTGGGGGAATGGAGAGCAGGAAGGGGAGAGGAGAGGTGCCCAGTGGTATGTCTACAAGGGATAATGTGTTTGGTTTTTTTCAATATTCGAATCAGTAATTCAAAGTTTTTTAATTGGGAATAAATTAGATCAGTTTGAATTCCCCTGGCACACAACCATTCCTGGCTTGCAACAAGGAGAAACTGATTCAACACAGAAATTTGCAAACAAACTGGTGCAGTCACAGTGGTCTGGCAAAGGATCTAAGGGCGAAGATAGGCAAAACAGCAAATTATGTTGCTCGTGTTGTAAGACAGTTGCTAATCTGGGGTATAAAAGTAACATGGGTCTTTTAAGCCAGGAGAAGGGCTGATAATAACATTTTATCCTGGCATTTGTTAACTGCAGTGAAATACTGCAACGTAAGTGGAAAAAAAGTTCAAAGAGAGGCACCAGAAGCGATGAACAGAGATATGTCTTCAGGAGATAGATGTTTACATGCTCCACTTAGGAGGGTGCTGCCAAGCAGAAAAGGCAGAAAGTCCTTTCAAGGACCTGTGTGGATATAAGGAGCATTATATGGAGTAACAGCATGGAAAGAAAGAGAAGATTTATGATAGCTACAGAAAATTCTGACAGGCAGCCAGAAAGGACCAAAAACTAGAGAGGCTGCTTTTCTGCATAGTATCAGCAGGTGATGGCTATATTCAATATTCAGAAGAAGAAGAAGAAAAAAAAAAAAGTATATATATAAATTGAAAAGCTCTTGCATTTAAAGGTGTGAAAGCAAAAAAAAAAAAAAAAGCAAAAAAAATAAAAGAAAGTTTTGACTCCCAAAGCTTTGGGTCAAATTTAGAAAGGGTAATTCACAAGTCACAGTGGCCATTCATTTACTCAGACAAGGCCTGAATTTGACTAAATGGTTATGAACACGTAGACTGCATACTATGGAAACAAAAATCTGTTCTGCAGTGAGGTTATTTACATCACAGATAATTAAAACTGCTGCTCTGAGGTCTCACATTTGTTTGAAAATACATCATCCTCAAATGCGTGTGACAGTTGAAGAACAATTTCTAAGTTTTTTATTTATTTATTTTTTTAAGATTGGGAAACAGTCCATTAAAATCTTCATAGAAACATGAAGGTGAAAAAAGAACCTAACACACAAGCATTTTCTGCTCCCAGAAACCACACCACTGTATCTTGTGGTGTTTGGTGTTTCAGAGTGAGTGTACTTGAGTGGGGTGGTAAACACTTAAGAATGACTGAAGTTCAAAAACAAACAAAAAGAAGCCTTGAGCTCACTCTGGTATTAAATGGGAAAGAAGTGAGGGAAGGCTTGGCAAAAATCAGCATAATAGTAGCTTCATTGTCAGATCTGAAAGCTTCATTTTCCAACAGTGTCCCTTTTCTGAGAAGCTGCAGAACCACTCTGAAAGCGCTTTCTATAGAGAAGATAAATCTGTGGTGGAGATTTATGCACATTCAGATTAAGTCAGGAAATCAGTCATGAAAAGGATAATTAAATAGAGAAGGACAAAAACCTTGAAGAAAAATTACCAGAACCCCGCAAAACAAACACAGCTAACAAAGCACTATGATGCATCAGGTCCTGGGATTGTGACTTCGACTTTGGCACCTATTGCTTGAGCAATGCATAGGGAGAGTAACCTCAGCTTGTTCCTGACTGTGGTTCCCAGGGCTCCAGAGAGAGGCACTCTGCACAGCAACAGATTCTGGGCTGGAGTAGTGTGTGAACAGATTGGGCTTGGTATCTTTCGTCCTTTCTTGTTTATTTATTTTGCACAAGCTCTTAATGCATTGTAACAGTGAAAGGCATAAGAAGAAAAGCTGTTCCATAGCTATATATGGAATTGCTTGAGACCACAGTCTCAAACTGTGTTCATATGTTAGATGAGAGCTCTTGAACATTACAGTCACCATTTTAGAGCAAACAGCTCAGTCTGCCCAGGCACAAATCACTGAGGTGCTGTGAAAGAGAGCTGCCTGTTCTGACACAGAGGTGAGTTTTTCTCCTTTCAGCTTTACAAGATGTGCAGCTGACTCAGAGCATTACTGGTAAATCAAACACATTGAATGAAGAAAATTTAGTTTAAAAAAAAAAAAAAAAGAAAAAAAGAAAAAGCCCTTCAGTTTTGTGTCACTGCAATTCCAAAACACGCAAACTCAGTACTGTGTCACAGTCCACTGAGCAAACTACTCTAGCTTTTGAAGACACGGTATATAAACACTGCAGTTCTGTGAAAACCTCTAATTTGTGTACCATGACTTTTAAATTAATGCATTTCTTTATTAAATCTAGTCCTAATTCTCTAAAGTGGATTCAGTCCTGGAGTCTGATTGGCCCCTTGTGGGAGCTCAGGACAGAAGAAATTAACACAGACCACAGAGACAAGAGGAAACAAGGTTTGATCTATTAACAACAATGTATATAAGCACAATGGTCATTACAGAAATTGTCAGCAGTGTGATCCAGAAATGACTAAGGACATTTAAGGTTTAATTCAGAATGATGCCAAGCACATATCGAGGAGGCTTGAGCAAAGCTCAATATGGTCAATACAAATTCCTCAAAAGCAAAAGGAAAGCATCTCCATGACTGCAAGCACTATGTAAGAGCAATGCTACTTAACTACACACATACGGTAGAAAAAGTAAAACTTTGGGGTCATTCCTTGTACAAGAGCCCTACTTCACGTAACAGGATTCACATAATATTTCTGTAGTCATGTTCAACAAACCTTCTAGAAGGTAATGAACATGTCCTCTATTTATGACATATCTCATTGCACAAAAATATAATTCTTCATTAATTGAAATGCATAGGCTGACTTCAAAATTTTAGGAGAAAAACATTGTTATTATACTCCAGACTATTTCTCCCTAAAGGATATGTGAGGAGTAAACTCAGATGTACACACTACATCAGCACTTCATCGCCATTACTGCTGCAGAGATAGCAAGGTGAAGACAGTTTTGTTCTGCTCCATCCTTTCATCTGCCAGCAGAACGTCAGTCAGCTTCCAAAGTCACAATCTTATTAGATACCAATTTTGTATTGTGTCCTGCAAGCTGAATCTGATATTAAATGGCACGGAAATGAAAGGCAGAAAAACACACTGTTCTTTTGTAAGGCTACCTGAACATTAAGATTATGCTATCAGCATGCAATATGTATCAAAAAAATCAAACATGACTCAGAACAAGCGTTTTCTGGAGCAAAATGTGGCTACAGCAAAGCAGAGATGTCTCACCTGGGGTAAGTCAGCCCCAAAGAATATTCATGTCATTTGGAGGGAAAAGGAACTTGTAATGTTGCCTGAGTTTACTCTACTGAGTTCACCACACCACAACAAACTACTTTGCGTTCTGTCCATTATGTCACAAACACTAGATAAGCTGAGCTAGTCTACAGCAAAGTAAGAGTTAATTACCCAGCAGAAACAGAGGGAGACAGAAAGGAAAGCCAGGAGACGCAAAGGAAGCTGCAAGCTATGCTATTCAATTCTCAGCTTTAAAAACACCACTTGAACTGAAACAGTATTTTTTTTTTTGTGTGTGTGTGTGTGTGTGTTAAAATCACTGCTTTTTAATATGCATCAGTGTTCATGTTTCCAAAAATGACTGCATTTCAACTCTAAACTATGCATTTAGTATTGGAAAAAAACCAGCAGAAAATGTGTGTGCAGTCCTCCACACCCCCATGCTGCACTCAACACTTATTGACTGCAGCAGTAATAAGCATTTCAGTAACAGCTGACATTGTTTTGTATACACTATTCAGAAATCTTATCTTGATCTCTATGAACCACAGGCCCAGTGGTACAACTCCACAACTGACAAGTCTGAATTAACTATGGAAAAAAAATAATGTACTGTTTTTGTGAATTTCATTTGTCAACAAGATCTTCAAGAAACACAGAAGAGAATATGCCATTGTGAACAAATAAACACGGGGGATGTAAAGCTGAGTTTCAAAGGACTCTCCTTTCTTCTGCCTCCTACACCTCACAGAATTAGACTAAAAATATCAAGCAGAAGTACAAATAACTTTCTCACTAGAAAGTAAGTTTGCATAAATTCCATACTAGGGACACCTGAGGAAATTTGGCAGCTTTGCCAAACAAATTCACCTAGTCTATTATTTTGTTAAAAAAAAAAAAAAAAAAAGGAAATTGAAGAAGAGGGGGCAGGGGCATTTTTAACTGACCTTTCAAAAGGATGAGTAATGTACATAGAGAACAAAGAAAGTACTTCATTCAACTTTTCTACCGTGTAAATCTTGCTTCAGTATTTGAAGGGTTCACCCTTACTGCTTATGAGATCTCCAGAACTCCTTGTACTTTTGTTACATCTCTGTCAGAATTGCTGAAGTTTTATCTTCCAAATGATAAATAAGAGGTCTGTGTGTACCATACATTAACAAGTGATGAAGAGGACCTCACAAAATGCCTGCTGTGCACTTGTGTTTCTGTAAACAACAGCTATAAATTACAGATTGCAAACTTGACTTAGTGGGATATGAAGCTCTAAGTTCAGAAGTACTGAACTGTAATGAAACACGCTAGAAAGCAGTTGTTAATTTTAACTGAATGATATAATGGAATAAGCTGCTTTGTCAAGAACAAAACCCCAAACTGCAAAGACAATGAAAAAAGTCAGGTTTATACGTATTTGTCCCTTCGTAAAGCTATTTATTTATTTATTTTTTTAAGAAAACAGTAGAGTTAGAATAAAATCTACGGTAGAACTGCATTCTACTGTGTCTTGAAATCCTGATATTGTTCCAGAGATACCAACAATTGGGTACAATCACCTTATCAAAGTGATGCGATTAACAAGATAGAAAGCTGCATAATGATCAAGTAAGATGAAATGCTAGCAGTTTGCCAGTGAGGGTTCAGGAAGATATCATTTGTCATGCTCAGCATCGCTATTGCAAAGCTGCTCTGAGATCAAAATCCTGATGGTAATCCATCAAAATCATAACAACAGTAAGTCGAATGCCTGAGCAATTGTGATGACACAGCTGGTTGCTGCTAGGAATTAATACGTGAAGCTGCTATCAGTGCACACATATCTCCTAGATGAAGGGAAAAGCAGCATGATTGCTGCTAATAACAATAACACAGGAATGACATCAAAAGAGATATTAAAAGCAAACCCAGTTGTGTCACACTGACTTTTAAAGGAGAAATATTTGGGTTTTCTGTTTACAAATTAAGCAAGAGATGTATGGGACTCTGCACATCTCTTCAACTGGTAGGGGCAGAAAGATAAAGTCCTGTTCCCAACCCATACAGAGCAATGTGAGTGATTTCCCATCACTGCTCCAGACATTTCTTTGGTAGGAACTATCCATCAGCAGCTACAGCCACAAGCTGATTTTTAGGACAAGAGTGCTGGGCAGAAGAGTCAGGGCGCTGAAGAATTCCAATGAGCTGAAAACTGCTTTCATAGGTGGACAGCAAGAATACCACTGTCACACACAACTGATTTTACTGGAGGGCACTGCCAGCACTGTGGCTTCATCTCACCTACGAGACGTGGTGCATGAGAACTACCCAAACTGTTGTATAAAAGCATCTGGTACTTTTACCTCCGCTCACCAAACTCTGACCAAACTCTGCTTAATTGAGGTGACTTGCTGGGGCTCAGAGAAGCCTTCAGTGTGACAGAAATCCAAAATCAGTATTCCCTTCTTTGGTTTCTGCTTCCTCTTCCTTTGTTATCTTGATCCTTCATCTCCACCCCGTGAGATTCTTACAAGTGTACCTTTTTTTTCCGCATCTAAATATAGCAGCTCTTCATCCTTTTTGTTTCCCTCCCACAACTGTAGCTGCCTTTAATGGATCCTGAAGGAAATTAGGTCTAGTTTCCATTCTAATCAACTTCAGAGACTCATGCTTTTAATTAGTCCTTTAATATTCCTCCTGTTTGCGTAGACGGTGCATTCTAAAGAGCCTTTCCTAAGTCTCATTGTAGTTTCAACTAGAGAGGCAAAACCATGGTATTTTTAACAAGTGGAAACATAAGCAATTTATGATAAACCATTATGATTTTATTTCCTTCAGCTGGAGCAGTAGATGTGTCAGTATATTTTTCCAATTGAAAAAGTACCATGTCATTTTTTATTCCATGAGGAGTAAAGGTCCAATAAGTCCCATATTTGGGTTCTGCCTCAATGGGATACTCAACGTAATATAAATGGCCAAATCTCAGTAAGCCCTCTCCAAAACCACAGTGGGCCCCTGAGTGCCTTGCAAGCAAAGATTTAACGGGTTAATTGAGCAAATTATGCTCACTTCAATAGCCCCTTTGTGTTCAAGAAGAGCTCTGGTAGTTTAAAGCACAGCATAAGTGGTAAGTATTACTGGGTCACATTTTGAGGTTCAGGATCAGTTGTTACTTAGTGTTTATTCAGGCAAACTTCCACTGAAATAGAGCACTGAATTAAAAAAAATAAAAAAATTTATATAAACCTCAAAATTTCATCCATTATTACTGATTTAAAGTATCAATTAAACATAGCATTTTGATATTTTTTACTCTTAGCTGATTAAATATCATTCCAAATAAAAGACATTCAACTCTCACTTAAGAGGTGTGATTTATTGGCAGCCAACCTGCTCATCTGTAGTGACTTTCTGTGAGGGTTCTTGAAACTATTTTTCATTACAGTTCCAATTACTGACAGTTCTTGACTGTATTTAACAATAATTACAATGATCACTCCAGAAATGAACTCTGAAAAAAATACAAACGCTAAGAACTTTAACAGAGCATATACCAGCAGTATTTCTAAGATGTCACTGAGATCCTTTTCCATCATACCAGACATGGTAATGCCATTAAATGTATTCACAAGTGGTTCAGAGCAATGGGAGATTTTTTTGTACTGATGAATGGTTCTCTTAATATTTCGCATCTCCTACATAATTTGTTTTATTAATGTATTTGTTTTCCACATGTTATTCAAAATAGATGAGCTTGGAGACAAGCAGGGTTCTAAAATTTTGAGCCTATCTAGAACACTTTGTCCCAGGAAAATAATACAGATAAATCCATAGGCCAATGGGTGTCAGTCAGTACCACCAGGATTTCACCCTGTGCCTTGGGAACCGGGCAGTTTGCCACACCAGCACTAACTGTGCAGTTTTCAGCCTTGTGGTTTACAGAAATTATTTGCTTGGTAAAGCAAAACATGACATATACTCATTTCTAGAATTTAAAGATGAAAAGAGTTGACTGTTGTCATCTGAGGAAGTGACATTTCAGAGAGAAGAGAGCACCTGAAGTTTTTAACATCAGTGTACAGGGTCAGATCACAGGTCTATCTCTCACACAGTCACTGACACTTAGGAAAGTGCAAGGCAAGAGAGCAAGAGTGCAGCAATGCTTCTCCACCAAACCCTTCTAGTTCCCAGATATTTTCACCTTGGGCTCCTTTCTTTCTCAATGTTCAGTATCTTAATGTTTCAGGGTTTTGAACAAAATAAGTGCCAAACTGTACCTGAGTGTTTAACCTTATAAAAGGTAACAACTCCCTAAGTCCAAACAACTGCCTGGGTAAAGGGCAGACCCCTATACTCCTGACAGAAAAGAAACATTACAGCTGGAGAGACAAATGAAAATGGAGTAGGGGGTTATTTTATTTTATTTTTTTTTTAAGCCTCAGTTGATTTTGCTCTGAGCTTGTGAGAGTTTGAAAGAAGGCAGACCTACATTGCATTAAGTTCTCAGTGTTTACAAAAGCCTTCTTACCAAACAGTGTATTATGGATAAATACTAAGCTAGACTCTGCAGAGCTTATTCATTCTACTTCTGCAAACTTCAGAAGAACTTTAACAAGGTTTTATGCAGGTTTTTCAGCCGAAGGGAAATAAAAAATACAGGGAAAACTTATTCTCTCCAATCCTAGGAAAGGAAACAATCCAGTTCAGATCAGATCTATCTCCCTTGAAGGTAACTGACTTTAACAGGGGAGAATTTTATCCCCAGGTGCTGAACACATTAAGTATTTAATAATTAGCAAAAACTCTTGTTGGATTGTTTGTTAGAATGCAAGTTTGAGGGACAAGATGCCTGGTGTTCAGAACTTCCTGCACACAGGAAAATATACATTTTTAAAACCACCAGTAAAACAAATCAGAAAAATTACTGACCTGTGTGTGACACAAATGAAGGAAAGAGACACATTTCTTTAATTTTCTATATAAACTCAAAATATGTATACACAAAATGAAAGGGAAAAAAAAAAAAGAAATTATGACCACTATGTATTCAGAATTTAGGGAGAGAGCCGAGTATGTCAGGTTTGGCTTTTCCTCACATGCAGGGCAGAAGTATTTCCTAACATTTCACAATTCATATATAAAATATGGTATTTTTTCCATTTTTCTCTCCCTTAAAATGCAACCTCAACACAGCAGGTGTTGTTCTAATGCACTTTCGCTATTCATCCACTCAGAATGCTCCTTAGAAGGAACAGTATGCTGAACGGTATTCTGCAAACAGTCCATCTTAAAAAGTCAAATGATGTAAATCAAATACAGAGCAGCTTTCAGCAAGATCAGTTACCCAGAGATTTCAGTGAAAGCAACTTGTATCAGTATAAAGTTCTTTCCATTTACCAAATCCTTCTCTGGACAACCTTTTGTTTTGCTGTAACAAGAGCTGGCACATTTGCCATGTGCACAAGCTACTAAATTTCCTGTTTGTTGCATAGGAGCTGAAACATAGAGTCACATAAATGCCCATCAGCTCTACTTGTCTGAAACACTGAAACACATCAGAATAACTAACCACAGCCTAAACAGGCTCAGCATTGTGTACCTCAAAAATCATGATGTAGGCAAAATCAAAACCGGGAGGCTGCCTCCAAGCTGTAATATCTTTTCAAAATAATTTGCTTATTTTTGACTTTGGTTTACTGAACCAGCCTGTAAACCATTGACAGCAGTACCACCACAATGGATAAAAATATTACTTTAGGAAAATCAGAAGCAATATTTTCGCTTTATCTTATTCTGCCAGGCTCCAAAATATGAAAAAAAATATTCCATAAAAGTCAAAATAAATTTTGAAAGAAACAAACATACTGATTTCAGGAAAAGCTCACCTGAATAACAACAGAAGACCCACAAAAGCATTAATAAACTACGCATCCAAACAATTAGAAAAAGAAATAGGGAAATTAGGAAAGCAGAAGTTATATACTGTTACTATTTGAATAATAATAGTTAAGAATCAGCTTTCCGTGAGAGCAAAAACTGACTGACTTAGCTTTGTCTGCAGTGCAGCATTACAAGTCACGTTTGCACAAGAAGAGAATAACCAAGGCCTCAGAGGGATGAGAGACAAAACAGC
Source organism: Odontophorus gujanensis (assembly GCA_013399175.1). Classification (NCBI taxonomy): domain Eukaryota; kingdom Metazoa; phylum Chordata; class Aves; order Galliformes; family Odontophoridae; genus Odontophorus; species Odontophorus gujanensis. The sequence goes on along the minus strand of VXAB01007545.1, from coordinate 296,789 downwards.
CTCAGAACAAATCTTCTCTATCCTGGCAGGTGCCTGCCCAGTAGCTCTGAGGGAAGTTCTTCAGCCTCTCTGAATACTCCAGCTTTTTGAAGCCTGAATAATTAGATCTTTTCTCATCCCAAACTTCCATTTTCCTTCCTGTCACTTAAGCTTATTTCCCCACGTCTGGTAGACAAGAACTATTTATGACTGGTTTCCTTAGATCTATTTTAATTTTTATCTTCACTGAGTTTTCTCTTTTCCAGACTAAAAAGTCCCCTTCTCTCCACTTATTTCATAAGCAGCAATTTTTTTTTTTGCTTTCATTATTATCTCAGCTTCTGCAGGCTCAAGTTCTCTATAGAGTTCTCACAAAAACTCATGACCTGCCTTATACTTATATTAACTTGTCAGTCAACAGACTCATCATCGCTACAAGATTCATGATCTCTCCCCACATTTGTTTTCCTGTCCATTAATACTTTTCCAATGGAATTTGGGTAAGAACATTATGAAGAACTTAGGTCTGTTCTGTAATGCACCTTCCATACTTCAGACTGCGCCCTAAAGATCACGCACATGATCAATAGCAGTTTTGGATTTTAAACATTTAAAAGTGAATGAAATGTTTCATTTTCTCATAAAGGTGATGAAATTAGGAACAAACGTTTTCTCCTCAGAGAGAATCTAGGGAGTAGTTACAAAAAAAATCACAGGTGCCAAGGAAAGGCAAACATTGAGAACTGCCTTTTTGCAAATCCACTGAGTACAGTGTGAAGGTTAAAGGTGCACACTGTATGAGTAATTTCAATTCACATAAAATGGAACATAAATCTTTTAAACCCAAAACTATGAAAAGAAAGTGAAAGGCAGAAAAGCTGCAGAAAAGCTTGTAACTGACCCGAGAAAAAGAAATGATCCTTTTTTCCAAGATTGACAAAGAAATGTGAAGCTGGGCAAGGAGAACCAGGCAAAGCAGTAGGTATGAGTAGTCCAGTGCAAGGCTGCGGTTGTTCCCACAAGCAAATAAGACTCCTTGGCACTGTGAATTAGAGAGTGAAATTGGTATGCAGTTGTGCAAACCAGTAAGCTGAAGCAAATGCTGTGCATAGATGTTGGCTGCTTATTTTAATACAGACATTGAGAAACTGTAGGAATTAAGTGGGTTCCAGCATGATGAAATATGATAGTAAAGGCAAAAAGTAAGTTGCTCACAACCATCTCAAGAAAAACTTGAAGGATATGCAAACCATGCAGTGAAATGAAGTCTAGTATATTACACATGCAAACCCAAATAAAAACACACCTTGTCTGGTAGAAAACTGGAATGGTGATGCAGAATAGCCACGGAACACCACAATGATGATTTTGACTTCTCACTCCAACATGAGCATATTCTCTGTCTCTAAGACCATTACCTGCCAAGAGATAGGTCGGAGTCTGACTTAACGGAGATCATCATTTGGAGATGCTGTACAGATAAGCAACCATAAAGGAAAGAGACACTTGGAGTCTGAATAAATCTAAGGGAAGTACAAATAACCTTCATTACTGGTCTCAAATGAATACCTTTGAAGCAGATGAGAAGAGCTAACACATACATCAAGAGGAAGGCAAGCCAGACTGAGCAAAAAAGATTTTGCGCTTTTTCTCATTAGTACTTAGCTTTAATTGAGTTCACCTAGACTTAAAAAAATAAAACCACAGTGTTTACATTTATTCCAATGACAGTCCTGCAACCACTACTCTAGGCAGATGGGAACCTCTGTCTTAATTTTTCTTCACCCATTTCCAAAAATCCTTTAACATCCAACACTTGGTAGTTCACTTCCTACTTCACCTACACATATGCCTGTTATAAAATCCTAAAACATAAATCAGCAAAAAACATTATTCTCAATAATCATATCCTCTGCAAAAGGAGTGAACATATCACTCATGCAGAACAAAATTATGAGAACTCACACAGAAAAACTAATAAAATCTCAACAACTTTGCTCACATCATTGACATGCAATCATTAAAGTTCTTTATAATGACCCAGTTGAAGAAATAAGACTTAGAACCATGATAACACAATATTGCATGGTTGAGAGTCATTAGGGATGCTTTATTTTGTCCTGAAAAGGAAGAAATGCAGTGTTTATACACTAAACAGATAAATATTTGACAATGGAAAGGGGACAATGTGGAAGATTTAAAGATGGGAGGGATATGCACTAAACATTAATAAATCCTTTAAATGGTATGAGACTGAGAAGTAGCATGTGTTTCACAATTTTCCTATGTATACGTGGCATGCTCCAAATATAACACCTCCTATTTTATTACATCAGCAGCACATGTTGGTGGTGTGGCAGTAGAGGCTGAACCTTTTCACCAATATTCTGTTATGTTCTGTTGCCGTGCAACAGATGACAGCAGAGGGGCAGTCTGACATGGAAGTGCAGGTGAATCAAAGGTGTGGAATTGAATTCTTCCCTGTAGGAAAAAATGGCAGCTGCTGACATTCATCGATGCTTGCTGAATGTTTATGGAGACCAGAGAGTGGATGTGAGCACAGTGAGGCAATGGGTGGTGTGCTTCAGTAGTGGCAACAGCAGATCACCTCCACTAGTGCAGCTTTTTACAAGCACAGCATGCAGGTTCTTGTTCATCACTGACAAAAATAACTGTGGTGACTGTTGAGAAACAGTGTTTTGTAGCTGAGAATTTGCTCTATCAAACTGTTACTGTGCTCTTTGTAGCTGTTGTAGTTTACATGGAAATGCCTCCATGGAAGCATTACTTTTGGAGTACCTACATCTTACTCTTAAAGAAATCCAAGTGAAAAAAGAAAATCTATACCTTAGATTCTATTCCAGTAAATGCCTTCACACTCCTAATATAGGTCACATAGTCTTGGTTCCATGGGTCAGCCTACATTTATGTGCCAACACAGTAAACTGAGGTTGTTGTTTAGTTCTGCAGCACATTAGAGAACATATTTCCATGCTCAGACTGTAAACTCCTGAAGCAGAAACCAAATTCTGCCATTTCTAGTACATTTAGCTAGCAGCTGTTTTTACTGAAGACCTGATAGATGAGACTTTTTCTCATATCCTCCAGGTATGGGATTCAGGACTATAAAGCCTAATCTTAAAAAGCTTACATAACAGTTCTAATGACTCTTAAATCTCATTAATCTCTGGGACTTAAACTGAGAGAACTCACTGCTAAAGGACATGTAATATACAGCAGCATACTTACTTTCATGGCTGAAAATAAACGTTCGTCTCATTTTGTTTAAACTAAAAGAACAGAACTATAAAAGTTAAATATCTAAAAATAAGATTTAAAAGTCCAGTAGCATGTAGGAAAGTGCTTGTATTTGCAATCCAGCCATGCTTTCTTCCGGTACACTGAATTTCAATTTCATTTCCAAGTAAGTTAAACTGCAGAGCTGAGCAGACTGTGTACATCAGGGTCTTAGCTTGACTGACCCTTTTCAAGATGTTATTTCTGCAGAATGGTCAAATCAAATATACAAGTGAGATGTAATCCATCTATTACTCAAATATAAACTTCAATGCAACAGAATTTCTCATTGAAGTAGTGACTGCCTTCTAAATATCCTAACAGGGAAAAATTAAAAATAATTCATATTTCTGCTAAATACAGTAGAGTTTCTGGCTTGATACTGATGTACTTTCCAGGGAAACAAGGTTTGCAATATCTGAAAGATAGTGCATAGTATCATGCCTACTAACACAGTGGTGTAGTTGTTACTATTTTCCTTTACTTTCAAAGGCTCCTCTTGCACCTGACTTGATGTGCAAAGTTATATTTTGAATACATGAAACTGAGAACAGATCTGATTAGGAGAGGATGCAGGACTGGGTAGGCATTGGTCTGCCTCAGGCAGATGGTGAACTATGTCCCTTGACTCACTTATTAACCCTTTTCACTTGATAAGCTGTTTTTATCTCAACCCAAATTTTCTTCGATTTCTTCTTCCTGTTTTCACTGCCCATCCCTAAAAGGTTAAACGGACTGAATGAATGAGTAGCTGTGTGGGTGCTTGGCCAACCAGCTGGGTGAATAAACCATTATGTGTGCTTGTTTTTCAATCATACCTCATGAAAGGGTAAAGGCAAGAGATTTAACCACATCTCCTCCCAGAGATCCTCTGTTAATTTTCGTTATCAATTCACGAAGTCTGGTATTGTTCAACCTGATTTTTTCTTCTCCTTGTTTTGAAGTTAGAGCATAATTACTTGCATTATGCCACTTGTGACAGTATGAGCTGATTAGCTTGCAAAGCTCTGATTAGTTCGAGGTTATCTTAGTGGAAGGCTATGAATTAAGGAAGAATATTCAGATATGCCTAGAGAGGCACTTAATGACATGAACCAAATGAATTGTATATATTAAGAAACATACTATTCAAAATGAAAATATTTCATAATTGCAATCTACTGCAGATAGAATACACGACCCTACAAATTATTATGGAAATCTTCTCCTATCCAAACAACTCACATCATTCCATAGCCATAACATCTTTCTGTTTTGCAGTATAGTAACTTGCTTCTCACAAAAAGGTCACTCTGCATGCTCCTTCTCCTAGTGATGGATTCACTACATATCTGGCTGATGGGAGAACACCATCATGTTTGTAAACATCTCAGCAGAACTGCTTACCAGTGGATTACTTTACAGCATGCACATTTTGCCTGTCGACATGGATCAAACTCAGAACAGAAAAGTTTTGCTTTTTATAGCTGACTGCTCAGCTCACTGAACCACTGGTGCTCCCAGGCCAGGGCACAATGGGTGGGCTAACTGCAGCTCAGTGGGATATTTTTTACAAGTTCTATTGGATAATGAGATTTTGAAACAGAAAACGTAGTTGTTACAAATGTTCTTAACTCCTTTTCAGCAAAATTAATACTCTATTGCAGTACTTCAGTTTGTAATTGTGGCCTGTTTGTTTTGACTATTGCAACATGGCACGTAATGTGCAGGTGGGCAAAGAGTATTAAATTACTTTTAGTCTCACATCACAAAGTCCCTCAAGATTACTTCTAAGTGATCAAAGTTATTAAAAAAATGTGATTTAAAAAAAAAATCAGTAGTATAGAGCACAGCTTGGGTAATAGAAACTAAAGTATACTTTGAAATTTCTCAGTGAAAAATTGCCAGAAAGGAATCAGCTTCAAAATTAGTCAGAGAACTCTTCACCTGAGTGAGGTCTGTTGTTGAAAGACCCAAAATTGCTGCCACTACATTAGAGCAAAGAGCTCTGAATCCCATTCAAAAAGATTCAGGGCTGCTTATACAGACAAAGCTCCCTTTGATGGCAGAATCAGGAGTACTTTGACTAAAGATTAAAAAATCCATTGCTCAATGTTTCTCAAATTCTCAGAAACTCCTGCTTCAGATATCAGACTCAGATTCACAGACTGCAGTTTGTAATATTGTAAGACACTTGGTACTTCTTGTAGAATTGCACATTACTTCACATGAATGAGAAATGACTTTACACCCTGCCTAATCCTGGTAGAACAGGAATACACAGTACCCGAATGATGCTGCCCCATGATTCCCACAGCACAGATTGAAATTATTCACAGTACAACAGGGTAAAAAAAAACAATGGGAAAGAAGGGAGAGCTCACTGGGGAAAGTCTGTCTCCTCAGTAAGCCAAACATGCTCCTATTATTGTATTTGAAATGAGCAAAAGTTGATGTCAGAGAAAAGACCAAAGGACTCTGTAAAACCACCAAACTGTACCTCTGATGTACCACCAGCCAGATCCTACAGTGTGACAGTGGATTTTGTCTCCATGGAAAAATGTAGGAAACCACATGACCTCTATAGCATAAACTGGTCATGAGAATGAACCAAACTGAACTTAAGGAGTTACACTGACTGAGAGAGTCCAGCTCTGTTTTCTTGAAAGTTAAGCACCATTTTTCCTTTTTGGATGGCCTGACAGAAACTACCAAGTTGCAGAATTCAGTTCCTTTCATACAGGTCTACTCCCCTTCATAAACTGACTTACATACTTTTGCTATTAGCTTTAAGATAAGAAGATACAATATCCTCTGAGTGTCAGGTTGTGCAAAAGAACATAGACCCACTGACTGTTGCAGAACATGGTAGATTTACAGTAGCTGAACAACTCGTCGTCCTCCAGCAGAACTGTTGCAAAGGTCACAGTCACACATATCCAGTATGGCAAACAATGCTTGTATTTTTATTTTAAGTTAGATTCCTCATAGCTGCTAAATTCACACTAATTCATACTGCATTGTATAGCACAGGTTACTACGAACCCAGTGCCTATGTGTACACACAACATAACCTTGATTACGTTACTACTGAATCTGACTTTTAACTGGGCCTAAGATTAGGTTACCAACTGAAGTTGAAAAACGTGTCATGAGATGGCCAGTTTATGCTTACAGACATTCAAGTTGTCAGTAACTTTTAGTTGTCTTTTCCAACTATAGCTCACAATGTGGAATAGGAATGATAAACTTCTAAGTTGTTCTCCATCCACTATTTGTCATCAACAGTATCTTCTTTACATTTAATAGCCATTAAATTATCTTAAGAATTGCCTTACTCTCTAAACATGTGAATGGCACTTCTCCTCTGGAAAATATTTAGTAATATCTAATGACTATGTAGTATTATGGATTTAGAAATTAACATGTAATCTTTTTCCCTCCCCCATGTGAGCAAACCAATGAGATCAGTTTTCAGCTCTGCTGGAAAAATCTACTACTCCATGAGAAACTCAGTACAAAAAGCAGTATTCTGATCCTCTATAAATTTAAGTTGATTACTTTGGGGTCTGATACTAATCACCAGTTTGAATTCAGTAGACTCTGGATGACCAACTCTGTTTAGATTTCTACCAACTTATTCTCTATTTCACATGAAATCTTTGCCACTAACTACATCCACACAAACGAATGGATTGCTTTTGCAGGATTACATTGCATAGAGTTCTAAAACAGATTTCATACAATAATGCAATCATAGAATTGCTCAGGTTGGAAAAAACCAACCACAAGCAAACTGGACTACCCTAATTCTAACAACCCACCACTAAATCACATCCCTGAACACCACATCCAAATGGATTTTAACCACATTCAGGGATACCACCTCCATATGGAGCCTATTCCAGTGCTTAACGACCTTTTCTGTAAATAAGTTTTTCCTGATATCCAACCTAAACCTCTCCTGGTGCAACTTGAGGCCATTTTCCCTTGTCCTGTCACCAGTGAAAAGAGACCAATCCCACTGCAATCCCCTTTCAGGTATTTGAAGAGAGTAATAAGGTCTCCCCTTCAGCCTCCTCTTCCCCAGTCTGAACAGCCCCAGCTCCTCCAGTCACTCCTCAAATTCTATGATTAGAATCATGTGACAACCATTTGGGCATAAGAAGTCAGACTCTCTGTCAGCACAATTAGCTCTGTTTCAAAGCAGAAATTTCTTCTATTTTCTTAGAAGCTCCAATGGATTCCTGCTAAATGCCTTCCATTTTTGCTTCCCTAAATGGAAGAATATTTTTCTTGCTATACTCAATAACATAATATTCACAGCAGAGTAAGCTAACTGCTTTGTTTTTTTATTATATATATATTCTTAAAGAAAAGTTCTTAGTTTAAAATCCTCCTTGAAATACCTTAAAAATCACTAAAAACACTTCTGTGAAACACAGCATTTGGAGGAGGAACAATAGTTTTTGGGATGGAGGAAGAAAGGTTGAGGCGTGATGGCCCTAATTTTTCAGTGAATTCCCTTATGGCCAGAGAGGCAGCCAGCAGCTCTGAAGGAGCCTCAATCTATTTTACTTCGTCACAAGGAATTTTGTGTGATGGACAAATTAAAATATATACTCAAGAGAAAAGTACAGTATATAAATCAGGAGGAAGACAAAATAAACAACTATCTTACAGAGCCCTTCAGCTCAGAGCAGTGGAAGCAGCTACGATGGAAAGTATTATCCATGGAATTCAATACTTCAGCCTTGGTATGCTAAAGGGCCCTTTGTCCTTCACCAAGTTTTGAAGGTTATCTGAAGAATACATTCTTCTCCGGTACTTTTAAGAATCCTATACTAGTTTACCACATAACATCTGTACCAGGAAGCACTTGCAAATACAACCCCATACTACACAGAACACACTAAGCCTTATAGTTAAACAGAGATATAAGCTAATTTTGTAAAAAATGCATATTACTGCCAGGGGAAATGGTCCTAGTGAAGTTCTTTCTCAACTGTGTGTGGCTGATTTTGGCATGCTTCTATTGTCATCATTACACTCTTATATTTACTTGCAACAACACCCATGCTTATCAGCATATACCTAGGACAACAGAAAGAGGAAGTTCAGTACTGACCTGTACTCCTATTTGTTCCCATAAGCCTCATTTCTTATACTTAAAAAGAAATCACATCAATTTGGGGCCAAAACAAAGAAGAGTTCAAACAAAGATACTATGATGTAAGCAACAAGGTCTGCATGTGCAGACAATTTGTGAATTACCAGAAAAGAAGCCAGACACTTTGGAAACATTCACAAAAACCACGTGTACTGGGGTTGCATGGTTTACGTCCCCTGGGCATTGCATAATGCATGGAATAAACCACCACTACAGTGCAGGGTCAGGCTCTGGTACCTCACCCCCTAATTTTTGTTGAAAGCAGGCAAATATAATGACTATTTTCTTACTGCGATATTTTCCACTTTAATCCATGTTACCCTTTTACGGTGTTTCTTAGCTTATTTCCTTATCTGCTCAGTCTTATCCATTTTCATATCCATTTTCTGCACAGTTCCTCTCATGTCCTGCAATTTAACCTAAAAGCTGCAGCAATCACATAGCACATTTTTACAGAAAAGAAACCTCTGCCAGGTCCCTGGAACCACAATTGCCAAATTACTTGACAGCCCTGGAGCAAGAGCAGGATAGCTGGAAATGTTTTGTGCTCCTCAGCCTTAGGAACAGAGCTGTCATCACTAGAGCTCAGAAAACACCGGTATGATTCACTCTAATTTGAAAGCCATGCCTCCTCTGGCAGGAAGACACAAAGTCCATTCAGCGTCATACTGAAATTTTCTTCCCTAAAGGCTGCTTAACAAGAAGACCATCAAGACTCCCTGACCTATTTTCTGCTAGAATCACCACCTAAGCAGGGCTTTGTAAAGGCATCCCTGCCCAACTCAGAAAAGCTGGGTCTATATATGCTCCAGTTACACCATATCAGGGGATCTCACATCAGTACCATTCCCTCCAGGGTTTCAGATTTATGAATTTGCCATACCTTGGCTGGGCAGAACCTTCAAACAAGCTATCCGTTTATTTGCTTTATGCTACTCACAATACTTGGAAAAAGATTTATTTATTTATTCTAAGTCTCAGCTTTTCCCCCTCCATTCTCCTTGTACACTCAACTTCTGAAGCACTGTGTGCTGGTCTGTTTTCACTTATTTAAAAAAAGTGTCATACACAGTACAGAATCAGAGCAGTTATGGTTTACATCTGTGAACATATGTGACTACATTCTTTTGCTTTAAGTAAACAGAGAGCAGCAGTATAGTTCACGACCTTCTGGAAAAACAAAGTCACCACTGGAAAAAATTAGCTAGTAGATAGCTTCATGTGATTGTGGCTACAATTCATTATGTCAACGATGGGGTATAAATAAATAAATAAATAAAAAAGAAGAGCTGAAAGGAACACCCAGGAATTATCACACCTTCACATACGCTCCTAAAATAATTTGAGTCTAGCTTCTGGAAGTGGAGGTGGTAAACTCAAATTAAGGTTGAATCCCTGGACAAAGTCCATCTCTGATGTAACTCACTGGAGGCCACTGAAACTGCCAGAGTCCGCTAAGCAGAGCGGCCTGAAAAGCAGCACACGTGGAAGACGTGGCTCTGTGGCCAGGTGCAGTCAGCACTATGCACAGCACCTCTGCACACAGCTGAGACAAATCCAACACTGAAATGAAGACGAGCTTTTGAGTAGCTGTATACTTAAAAATCTGCAACTATATTCCAATCTGTGCAAGATACTGGGGCACTGACTAAGCAGAATAAGGCACAGCTGCAGACAGTGGCTGGCAGCCTCACATCCAAATTCCTTTTTCTGTAATAGGATTTAAATCAAAAGGTAAGCTCCTCTCTCAGTTAAGGCTTTGACAGAATTTCCACTGTTTTGCTTGGAGTTACATTTTTGTCCATCAAGACAGGAGATTTATCAAATGCTAATTCCACCATTTTCTCTCAGCAGTCTCTTTCAGATATTTCTAAAATGGAAGGAAAACTCAGACCAGTATCCATTTAAGGTACCCTTCTCCACATTTATGAATTTTCTAGGTTCTACTTGCCTACACAAGGAAGCTGCACAGAAATAAAACACAAATTTTCAAGTTTCCTTTGAAACTACAAAGGAGCTTGTATGTCTCCCCTTCCCTAGGGCACACAAGATCTGCCCTTTTGAACATCAAGCACATTGAAAATCCATCCTTCAGCTTGTATTGCTCATTTCCCTGCACAGAAAAGTTAAGAGATTAAAGTTAAGCTGACAGGCACAAAAGAGCTGTTGGAAACGTTACTGGGATGTGTCAGCACGCCAGGTAAGTACCACATGTGAAGGTTCTCATATTTTGTTGGTGATAAAAGTGACAGCACCTTCCATTCTGCCATGGAAAGTCTAATGGATGGAGACAGTTCTCAGCCAGCTGACACTTTCATCCAAAGAAAATGCTTTGAAAGGGAAAACAGCTGCTAACATGGATTTCTGCAGCATTCACTGTACCAAGTACAGTGTCAACAGCGAGAGTTGAAAGGACTACTTTGAATGCAAAACTATACGATTCTTCCTTTTCCCATTCCTTTTTCCCTGATGCTTTCCTTGCAGGTATGGAGAAGTAGTGGAGGAAACCACAGTTCTGCCATCACACTGTCAATGCCAGCTTGCAGGATGGCAGAGAAGAGCTGCTGTGGCTCAGTAACACGTTTCAGTTGCAAACTCATGCAGGTCCTCTGCTCTTCTGGGAAAAGGGAATGGTTTTGCCATTGCTGTTAGAGGGCCCTGGCTTCTTCTCTGATTTTCACTTGAGAGATAATGAAGGGACATACATTTTATCAACAGGTTCATCAAAAGCTAGGTGTGCAATGATAGTCAATGCTTACCCAGAGAGGGGAGAGGGCTTGTTCTCCTGTCACTTCTGTAAGCAAACAAGGTCTACAACAGCAAAAAACATTTACAGAATTATTTTTTTTTTTGACACCTATAATCTCATCCAGATGCCTCGACGTTGTCATACAGAGATGGTATACCAACTCACTATATCTGAGAAAACTGGAAAAACTAACGTACAAAAAAGATGAAAATGAAACCTATAAACATTCCAGAAAACAAGTAAATAAATAGAAATCTGACACCTGCAGACAATTGTCACTTAAATTTGCTAATTTTCAATTTGTCAGGTATTCCATTTCCAGCATTCTTTTCCTGTATTTATGTAGCCTTATTTATCTCTAAACCCCAACAACTTTCCCTCCTTTCATTCAACAGTGTTGCATGCTGTGGGACCCATCAGACTTGCCCTATTTTTCTAAAACTATTATTATTATTATTTATTTATTTATTAAGTTTTCTGCCCAGGCAACAGGCAGCCCAGCCTCCAGCCCCTGCTTTCTGGCCTGCCCACAGCCCCACACACTCCCCCTTTCTCACAGCTGCTCCAGGTACCTCTGGCCATGCATGGTTATAATCTAGCAGCTCTGCTACAGACAGTCCATGTGGCTGCAGCCTTCACAGCACAGCCTGCAGGTCTGCCTTATTTTAGAGGCAGCTCCCTCCCATAGACTGCTCTGATCCTTGGTAGCCACTGACACTTCCAAGTTTGCTCCTGTCAGCCTCTAAAACCTGAGCACAGCAGTACAGCTATCCACTGAAGTGAAGGGAGAAAGCCAGCACAAGCTACTTTTCTTGATTACCATATCTACCTTCTCAAGGAGATGACAGAAGATTAATATTATATCCCATCAAAAGCTAAGCACAAGGATAATGCTTTTGGTATAGGAAACTCCTGACATGCAAACAGCTGGAGGATGGCGGAAGATAAGGGAGATCAGTGCTTTGCTTGCCTTGTTTTCCCTCTACTGCTACAGATCACTGACAGCTTTCAGTGCACAGAACAGAAGTAGCAAGGCTGTAGGCCACAGCCAAGCTCCACAGAACTATTCAGTAGCAAGTCCTCACAGCAAAGACCTGTCAGGAAGACGAACAGGCCTGACAATCACAGCCAATAATAACAGGCAGTACATGCTTTCTGTTAGATGCAGCACTGACACAAAGACTGTTCTGCTTTGCTCTGAGGCTTCTAGACCTTCCCTGTTACAAAGATTAGCAGAAGATCTGGTGATGTCTTCCTCTCTGTTCAGTGCATTTGTGACTTTTTAGTTCCTATTGAAGTTTTGTTGTCTCAAAACATTTCTGCGCCTTGAACTTCAGCAAGGAAACTTAATCCAGAGGGCTAAAACAAATCTGAGCTCATTTACTGCACAGCTAGTGACAGCTGCAGACACCCATCCTTGCAGAGTATCACTGCAGCAAGACAGTCATGCCTACTACTACTTCCCAGCACCTGATGAATAAATTATTGCCTGTAACTTTCATTAATCACTGAAATTCAACTTTGTCTCTACTGCAACACTTCCTAAGGCAAAATGCTTTTCAAGTTATTTACTTTCAGAAAAGAAAGGTCTGAATATCATTTTGACATGTGTGAGACAGCTAACATTCTTAATAAAACAGTAACTTCTCAGCCTAAGGATATTTATGATATTTCCATTATACAGACCTTCTACAAACAGTGAATTCCTGGAGGTAAAGTGTCTGACCCTCTGCGTTTTTCCCTTTTCAACTGTGATCTAGGTTGTCATTGGCAGAACCTGGTAGGAAGAATATGCAAGATACTGAAAGCTAAAATTAAAATCAGTGAATCCTCCATCTAAATTAAAATAAAGACATAAATAAATAAATACAGTGCTGTTAACTCTAAAGGTCAGAATGTGGTTTCATGAGATTTTGCTCAATGCAACAGGAACTGCACATGTAAGCACTTTCCTTTCCTTGCATGCCTTTAACTTCCAGGTGCAGAAAATCCTTTCTGTTCCAGGCAGCTGACATGACACTTGAAAACACAGTGGTAGAAATATTGTAGAAACAAAATTAATTGATGACTGTCTGCCAGAAGACAATCTTCACTCAAAAGTAAAGCTGAGCCCAGCAGATAGGACTACATTAGAAATCACAAATTCAGGACAGGAACACACATCAGCTCTTCATTTTGCTAGCCACCAGATGGTACTTTTAAAAGCTGTAACCTGCAGACAGCCAGACTTTTAAAGGGATAGGGATGCATGTGAGTTCACATGGAGTTTTTCAAAAGCAAGAGCAAGCACAATTCCAATGGATGTCAACAGGAAGTAAGCAGTTTGCAAGAAGTGGCAGTGAGGGATTTACCTGCTACTTCTCAGTGCTCGTCTACCTTTGAAACATCAACATCCTCCTTTGTGAAAACAGTTTTTCAGAACGGATTTTAGGTTGTGAACCATACTTCAGTTACAGAGCGCATCAGAAATCAAAGTTAGTCACACAGAAATAGAGGAATTGATGATAAATGCTTCACAGAGTGTAGATTTGTACAAGCTAGGATGCTGATGTGTTGCCTGAGCCTCATCTTTAGCTGAATTAAGTCAGCACCTGTTGGACCTCTCCAAAGTCTGATTTTATACCTAAATCTGATAAAATGGAACCAAAAAGGTACAAAATTTGGAATTCATATCCTAATAACAATTTTATGTAACTTACGTAACATGAGGCTTGGAGGATTCATTTTTCTCTTAGAACCCACCGATGGAGACAGTGGAAACAAATGCTCTTTTTAGAGTTCAAGTAGCAGCACTTTCTGCTGAATGCTAACCTTCAAGCTAGATACTATGCTTTCCCAAGAATACTCACAGCACAACTGCACAACATGTACAACCTTCAGTGCTTGATTCTGTTGAAAACTGCCCAGGTGAACTGACCTCCAGCACTGTCCCAAAAGGTGCTGTTTGATCAGGCAGTGGTCTTTCACTAATTAAAATTAAATGAAGCTGTGGTGCCAGTCCGGAAATTAAAGGAACTATAAAGAAGATTTAAATAAATGACATCACTTACGACAATTTAACACAAACATCTTTTCAATCCAACTTTACCAATTGCTTGAAATTCTCTGGTTATTTGAAACAGGAATCTTTTTTCACTCATGGACATCCCAGCTCCCAGTTTTTAACTGAGACAAGGACAGCTAAGTGCGCTGAAAAAGCTGAAACGACCACAAGTTCAGGCAGAATCTGGGACATTCTCTGGCAAGATTTGACTTTAAAGATCATAAAATACCTACAATTTTTTTTTTTTTCAGTCAGGAGCTGCATGCACATATATTTTTCAGAGAGTATTTCCGGTGACTTCATGTCTGAATGAATTCATCATGAAATTATGAGTGTCATTAACATTCACCCCAAGCGAAAGAACAGCTTTGAGGGCATCCATACACATTTGTTCCACTCCAGCCACAGTTCACTACATTGCATGCTCATTCAACCAGACTGTTTGGTCCTGGTAAACACCAGACAAGTTTTCCTGGCTCCAGTACTTACTAAAGCAAAGGAATATTTTCCTGACAAGTGTGTAGCTGGTGTATTTCAGAACACTAGAAAGCATTCACAGACTTTATCTTCGAAAAAGTCTCTTTCATATATGATCATAAACCAGGTCTTTACAGTAAGAAACTGAACTTTAAACTCAACAGAGTCTTCCAGTAAACCAGGGAAGCGTTCTGATGATGGGAAATGTGAAGCTCTGAGAACTTCTCAAAAGCTACACAGCCCAGAGAGTGCAATGAAATTCTACTTTCTACTGTCACCTTACATCTATACCTCACCTACATGGCTGATGCATCATTTCAAACAAAAAAAAAAACACCCAGATGTATAATTGAGAGATACTTTAATGAAACTAAGTCCAGTGTGCCCATTTTTCCCCACACATCAAGCTAATTTTGATTCCATCCAAATGCAGCAAGAGATCTGTTCTGCACTGAGCGCAGATCCCTCCAGACACTTCTCTCCACAAAATGTAATGTCAATAGCATACAAATTAATTCCATATGCAAATGAGCAGCTCAGTGAAGAGTGACAAAAAGTCCTGTCATTCCTGTTCTGCAACTCAAGAAAAAACAGGCAAGCCTCACAACAAATAAGTTACCTTTTATTTCAAACCTATATTAAATGTTTAGTTGCTAGATCCAGAATAAAACATGCACATGTCCTTGTCTATGAGCTGACTTACTAGAAAGGTGGGATCTATTTACTCTTGTGGCAACTAAAGGTGGAAAAAGTTGGTTCCTAAAGGTATTAAAATGAAACTGGATGGATACTAATGATTCAGTTTCTTCCCCCTATATAAAACAGGAATAAGCTTTCTATGAATTTAGCTGGAGTACTCGAAAAACAATTCCTCCTTTTCTCCCCCTACCTGCTAAGCAGGTCAATACTTCTGGCCCCAGTTATCTCCACAGACTTTCCCCACAAATCTACAATCAGAAGCCAGGAAAAATCTGTGCTGATCTCTTTTCCCCACACTTCTTTCCATATCAGACCTGCACTGTGGAAGATCAGTCACAGCCCACACATTAAACAATATAAGGCAAAGCTCTAAATATTTTATGACACACCCCATTTTAAGTTAATACCTTATGCACTTGTACAAAAAATGTATTGCACAGTAGAAGCAAGAGGAGTGGTCTCGGATAACTGTATTGATGAATAATTTTAACTTGCACTGCATAAATGTGAATAAAGAGGCTGTACCAAGAGACAACAGACCCATCACCTTTTAAAGGAAGCTACTATCAACCCTGAACTATGAAGATCTCAAACATGAAACTACTCTGCATAAGAGCTTAAAACTACTGGCAATTTGCTTCTAGATTGTTTCTCAGAAAAGTAAAAATCCACCTTAACAACAACAGGATTGCATACTTCAACATCATGGTATTAGACCTCTAAGCAGTTTAATTGTATGGATTTTCAGAGCTCATTTCACTAGCTGCTCATTTTACAAAGCTATACCACAGCACACTGCAATAATTCAGATGTACTGCATAAGGTCATGCAAGAGAATTTTCCCCTGTGAAGTTTTCACAGGAAACAGCAGTTTATTGAGCGACCAGTTCAGCATATCTTGTGACCTAGCAACTCCCTGCCAATTTCAACAGTGCTTCAGATGCTTCAAGCTTACCATAGTTCTCAAATCAGGAAAACTATGGCTATGTTTGAAGCAGTTTTAATCACTTCAGTTATATTCACTTCTAGCCGTTGTCAGTACCAGTATTTTTGTTTTTATTCCACTCGATTAAATCCTAGGAACTTGATACTGTATTACTAACTTCAAAGTACAATTTGTACGTGAAAAAATAATCTTTTTCTCCATCTGGATCTAAAATAGTTACTAAAACTTTAACAATTTTCACATCCTGGTGTTGCCTGTATAAAACAACCAACATTTACTAGGTAACACACATCAAAGTTCACTGCACGACTGACATTAAGAGGTTCAAAGGCAGTCCCAGCTACTTCAAGTTTCAAAAACAGCACTTACTGTATTTTAAGACATCTGCATGCAAAAGTTATGCTAAAAATCTCACTAATCATTAGACTTCAACCTACATTTCTCATGAGAATTTAGTCATACTACTTAAGGCAATACTATGTGAAGAACAGGGAAAACGCAGATAAACATTGATTCAAAAAGCATCAGTCTGATTTGCTTCCTGCATTAGTAAGATGCTATGGTCTCAAGACACAAGGTATGTTACATTATTCCAGCAAAAGTAAATACAGAGGCTGATGAGATTCAATTTCAAGAAATCCCTAGCCATTATCACCAAGAGGTTCCAGGAAAAGTAGGCACTGATTTCAAAATAAGTGAGTTTATGGATCCAAGTGCTTTTGCTTCCTTTACTGAACTCTATTTTGAAGGTTAGAGGTTAATTTCAACACACGCACAAACCCACAGCAGACACAGTATGCAGCCATAGTTCCATCTCAGGATCAGACTTACTAGATTAGATTTGAGAACGCTGCCCATTTCCTCCTAGGGCATTTGATGGACACAATACAGTGACACTGCACAGCTCTTCTGTGCCTGCATCCACATCACAGTCACATCAACAAATGTAAGTATGCTAGGGAAGCAGTCTGCTGGATGGATGTAGATCCCTGCGGTAGCAACACTGTTGGAGCTACACATCTCCTGTCCATCATCAACAGACTTCTACCCCAGTTTCATCAGGTGATGAGTACCCTCTTCTAAAGAATTGCCCAGCAGGTATTTATGGCTGTTTAATCTTTCATTTAGGAGTAGGACATCAACAACAGTCTCAGAGCTAAGTCTGAAGTATCCCAGCATCCCAAGGTACATTGATGCATCCACCTCCACACAGTACTCTGCAAAAGCAGAAAATCTCTCTTGTGCATAAGCAGAGCTCCATTATGAACTGAGTGCTGACACTGCTCCTCAGTGAGGAAAACACTTTGTGAACAAAACTGAAAGCACCATGTGCATGACCTTGGGAGAGTCTGCTGTCCCTGGGGACACAGCAGCAGCACATCTTCCACAGAGCCTACAATGAAAGATATTTCAAACTCTAAACAGAACCTGATGTGAAGACATTATAATGCATTTCTTATTTGCAGCTAACAGCAACTTGCTTCTATCTCTGAGGTCTCATGGGTCTGTTCTGTCAGCCTTGCAGAACATCTAGGAACACTTTCTTAAATTACAAGAAATGCAGCAGGAGCAAGCAAGCTAAACTGAAAGAGGGTTCCGGTACAGAACATTTTGTTAATCATTTCTCCATCACATGAAACATTTAAAGAAAGCTTCATAGAAGAGATGATTTTTAGGGAGCATTGTTGGCCTTTGATGTTTGTCATCTGAAAAGGTTTTATTCTTCCAAATTGTATCTTGATGTTAATTTTGCTACCTTCAGCTTCAGAAACACAATCACATAGTATAAAACAACAACAGAGGTTACAAATAAATAAATAATAAGGAATTAAAAGTGCACTTAAATTGTTTTACAACTACAGTACTCAGTATCACATGCCAACAAGTACATTTGGAAAAGGTAGCATGACAACTCTGGAATAAATCCTTTCTACCTTGTAGATCTTTGTCCATTCCAATCTATCATTCCTAAGACGATTGTGGCATTTAAAAAAAAAAGTTGTGTTTTTTGCACCATAACTAAAAAAGAATACAATAGTCCCTCTAGACTATAGACAGCAGAAATGGACTTCAGCTGTGGGAAGATGGACCTATTCCATTAAAATGAAAGGATATGTTAGGGTGGGAACTGACCTCCTGTGCAAATAAAGGTTCTTGCTAACAGATAAATGTTTGCCCAGAGCAGCGACGGGTGCCCTGTCCTTGGAGACTTTCAAGGTCAGGCCGGGTGGGACTCTGAGCAACCTTATCTAGATGTCCCTGTTCATTGCAGGTGAGTTGGACTAGATGGCCTTCAGGGTCCCTTTCAATTTAATCTATGATTGTATGCTATATAGTCAACTCTGTTGCTATTGTCCTTACATGAAGAAAACAACAACTCTCATAGAAGTAGTCATACACACACACCTATTTTTCAGACAGTTAAATATCAACAACCATAGGATCAGATGTATCCTGTGCTTGGTAATCTTAGTCTCTGGATATAGTATATAATATATCCCATGGGTAATAATTGATATAACATAGCTCATGCTAGAAGGGGAATAAAGCCACCAAACACAGACATCTTTTGACAGAGTTCTACTATTAAAATTAAAGCAAATCCTTCCTTTCAGCTCTGTTTCATTGTACAATGAACCACCATGTAACAGTTTCAGATAATAAGCATAAAAAAGAAGGTCTTTAAAGGCAGATATAAGTCTGTTACAAGCTTTGTCAGAAACATTTACATCCTGGCAGATGCTGTGAATAGAGCATTAATTGCGTACTAAGCTGAGATTAAACACTCAGTCAAAGCACCTTACACTAAGCCCATGTAGGGTAGGGTGATCTGGTGATGCCACCATGCAAGTTCCCTTCTGTTGCTGACCTATGGAGTGGACCTGATGATGGACTGACATGGACTGACCATGGTGAGTGTACACTGACACGTCTATAAATTCAGTGCCCAAGTTTCAGCAGCAATTCTCCTTTTTCTGCCACTTAAAAGGCACAGTTATCGACTTTAGGGATAGTATATTTGAAAATACAAAGATTTAGGTATATAGACTGTGACTATCCATGAATATATATACTTTTAATTCAGGGATTGAAGTGCAAATGTGAGTGAGGAAGATATTTAGTAGCAGTCCATCAAGAGGACAGCTTAAAAAATCCCACCAAATATTCAATATCAAACAGAAGTTCCAGTTTAAAGTTACACATAGCTGTCATTGATGTAAAAAATAGCTGTCATTGATGCAAAAAAATCAGAGCATATTCTCTGAAATGTTAACTGTGTTGTTCTGTTTAAAGTTACTCAGCTCATGTTAGTGAGGACTACAAAGCAAGGCTGTTTGCAGTGCTGACTGTGACACTATGACAGATGTTTCTTGTCCTAAAGGCTCTGTTAGCCCTTCTCAAAATTTGTGTTTCTAGACAGCACTGGTTAACAGGTTTTAATCCTTTTCATTTATGCTATAGCCTCTGCACCAGGTCAGTTCAGATACCTCCAAATTAGCTCATGGTATCTTCAAACAAGACCACTTCTGTACAGCCAGTACTGACCATTTCAGTAAGATGGCCATCAGCCAGTCAGTCCTCATGTGGCCTCTCCTTCCTGCTACACTGTTTGATCCCCCATCAGTCTCTACTTAAAGAGAAGAGCACACAACATTCCCCTTGCTTGCATGAATTTCCTGCATAAGGATTTTGGTCTCTGTCACTGATTATATCAGTCACTGTATCATCAGGAACAAATGCATCAAAATTCATGCATCCTGGAAGTCTTACACTTTTTGCAAGATAACTTGAACCTACTTTTTTCCCTTCTTTAAAATTTTTTTCCACTCATGTTCAAAAATCCTTTCAAAACTAAAAAAAAAAAAATTGAAAAGATGTTTTATACTATTAGTATGTGCTTCAAAAGCAAAACAGTTGAATTTAAAGATTTCCTCTAACTGCGTGCCAGTCCAAGTCCCTGATTAAGCTAAAGCCATCTAGAAGAATTTAAACAATCTGAATTCTTTAGGTTTTAAAATACCTTTAATTTTGATTTCAGAAGGAAGAAACCAAAAGAAGACAGCAACATAGAAGTACACTGGAAACAATTTGCTTGAGAGAGACACTCAAATCTCATTTCTTCCCTAATGGGAAAGAAAAATTGCACTAGAGGACAAAGCTCTTCCCTGAGCCCTGCACTCTAAGCCCCAGGCCCCCTCAGGCACTCACTGCAATCTTCAGCAGCTGAAGTGGAAATCAGACATAGTACTTCTTGCTGTAAGAGACATGTCCTAGAGAGAAGGTCTTGGACATTAGCTAACCCTAGCACACACCTTGACTTGGGCATTTACTTTAGACTGGGTTTTGGGATATGCTCTGAACTTCGACTTAGAATAAAGTAAGGAAATCTAAAACTTCTGAAAGTTAAATGACTGCTGGTTTTGGCAGAGACTGAGATCAAATGAGGTATCAGTAGAGGGCAATGCAATGTTTTCTAGAACTATAACTTCCAATGACAGGACTAACCTTGTCAGAAAAGTTCCCCAAGACATTTTACAGTGTTACTTTAAAATAGCAAATTTCTAACTGTCAAAGCATCAACATTCTAGATTCTTTAACTTTTGTACAGAAATCTATGACTTTTTCCCTATGAGCTGCAGATCTGGTTTAAAGAGCTTTCTCTATTTGGCAAATTATCCTTATCTCAATATCTCCTACTTTCAGATCTCTGCTGCTCGCTTCAATTTTTCCTATTTTCCAGCTCCATTTTACAAATGCACTCTTGGAATTGTCACCAGGAGGGAGGATTGAGGAAAGAAAAAAAAACATAACTAAGTGTTGAGCTCACTTTACCATATGTGAAATTGCAACTAGAAGCCAAGACTTTTTTTTTTTTTTAAATCTAAACTATTGAAGAAAATGGAGGAGCTGAGGACTTAGCAGGTAGTGGGCCAATACGCGTGCACTGAGGGTCTATTCCAGCTGTCAGCAAAACCACTGGAAACCCTGGATCAAGGCCTACAGCTTTTTAAATCTGAAGCTGAAAGTCTCCTCATGAGAAGAAAAATCTAGTTTGCACTACACCATAATCAACATTATTTCAACGCTAACAGTAACCTTTTTGAATTACTCCCAATGTAAACAGTGTCTCAAGACAGTCATACTTGGTACAAACAGACAACAGTTGTGACAAACAGATAAGGCCTAAAAATGTGAAACAACTATGTGCATGCACACCACAGCCATCAGCTCACACAAGATAATTAAAAATCTACTAAAAGTAGGGTGAAAGAAAAAAAAAAAGACCAGGGAAGTTAGCTATCAGCAAATGCTCCAGAAGAAAACTCTAGAAGAATTACCTACCTACAGGTTGAGTTAGATATCACAGGCTTGTATAGGTCAGAGAGTGAACAGCAGCCAGAGGATAACAGTTTGCAGAACACTGCTCCTTCCATGATGAAAAAGCATCTGCTAGAATCTTCTGCTTGTTTTTTCATCTTTATTCCCCCCTTTCTTTGCTAATTCTTTATTCCATCTATATTCTCAACTTCCACAAGAGTTAGAGTAGTATCTGGGAAATCTAGTTTGGAATCCCAGATACTTCATTTCTGAAGATAATAATATGCAAAGGAATTTGATCTAACTTTCACAGTTAAAATACTGTGATACATACCTGAATTTGTCTAGTTTTAGTTTCCAGCCATCAGATCCTACATGTCACCCTCAAATGAACTTAAGGCTAGCAGAAGTACTTATTCAATGACATAACTGTTAGTAGAAAACATTCTCTCAAGACTAAAACAATCTTAAAGCCTTCACCAAGTTGTCTTTTCTAGCTCTCAAGCCATTTTCTTTCTAAATGCGTTCCAAACATCTGACATGCTTCTGAATACATGGACTCCAAAGACCCACACAAATTATTCATAGAATGGTTTTGCTATTGCAAGATTTCCTTCAGGTACTCACCCATTCTTAGGAACAGTTTGTTTTCTTCTGCAGCATAGGTTCTCTCCATGGATTTAAGTAACACAAGTGAATGCAAGTCTTCAGTTAAGTTTGACAATATGGCAAACAACATATTTATTAGTTTTCTAGGCTCATTCTGCATTGCTCTATATGTATGTGCTAAGCTGAAGTTTTAAATGTCTCAGTATTTCTTTTTTGTTCTTCTTCTGTTCCCAAAACGTCAGTGGACTCAATCTGCCTCAACATGTGGCTTTTTACTTCTAGATGCTGAAGCTGTGCATCTTAAGACTATCAACCACAACAGCTGTAGACCTACACTCCCTTGACAGGGCTGGTGAAAATGAGTGAACTCTCAAGGCTTACACATCTGGAAGCAGGAAGGAAAGCAGGACCAGGACCCTTCTTACCCTTCCAAAGGCCACAGAGCCTGGGCTAGTATAGAATCAGCCATAACACTACAGTACCTGATCTGCTGCTATACAATTAAGCAAAAGGACAGAAGCTTTCCACTTGGAAAAATGAAAGCTGTGATTCTCTTAACAGAAAGATGAGCTAAAAAGCATGAGCAGAAAATCCACATGCTGGCTGCTGCTCACACCTGTCAGCACCACCACAGTAACATTTGTTTCACACATGCCTGGTTTGGCAGGCACCTGATTCACATTTTCACACTTTGTATCAGCTTTCTACACACTTGTTCTCTAGCATATTGTTCATACATTAGATACTACAGCATTGTTTTCCAGAGCTAAGTGATGTAACTAAGCTATTACACAAGACAGAGATCTTCCTCTTAAGTCACCTGCATCAAAACAGTGACCTTGAGACAACATATGAATTAATGATATGATAATTTTAAAAAGTCATTAGCTTGTTAATAACTATTAACCTGTTGCATTTCCAGATTTATTCCTGCTGCACTATAACAAACTCAGCCTGTTTAATTAAAAATAGTAACAGGTAACCACAACTCCACTCATCTCAACAGAATTACACTCATTTCCAGCAGTCCTAGATTCAGCCCAGAAGCTACCAGACTCGTCCCATTTTTTGAGATGCCAAGGTAGGAAAGACCTGTATTAAAACCCTCTTTTTAGTAAATGATCTTACTGAGAGCTGACCTCCATTTCCAAGTAACCAAAACTATTATTCCAAGGCACATGCTTACATCCTAAGGGATGCAGAAGTGAAGGGATGCTTTGCATCTTTTGCAGTGATGTAGATAAAAATGATGAACTGACAAAAAGGCAATGATTCTTCTGGCTAGTCTCTTAACTGATGAAGTTAACTTTGATTTTCTGACATCAGTATAGATGACATCACTGACATCACTGAAGGACTGCCAGTAAGCACCAGCAGACTTGTGCTTGCTTGTAAAGATACTGAAAAAGTACTATTTAACTGCATTATGGCAGAGGGTCAAACCAGCTAACGCATAGCATGGGACCACATTCCTCAAAAAGATGGCAATCTTAGCAGACAAAAAGTAAAAGGAGAAAGAAAATTAGGGAAGCAAAATGGTGTATAAGTCCCTTGCAGAGTATGCAATGGAACCTAGGTGTTCAGCTCTTGCTTCACTATGTGAGTTCACGCTTTTCTCCAGAACTACAAGTTTTACACTACAGCAAAGCAAGGCAGAGATTTTACAGTTTTCCAGAGGCATCTGTCTAGTGCTATGAAAAGGACTTTCCCAGGTAACATTTAAGCTATAAATTAAGATAGCAAGAACCGATTTACTATAACTGATAACACAACACAGGACTACCAGCAGTATTTGCAAGAATTCCTTTCTTTGCCAACTATTTCCCAGCAGTGGATGCTCCTGGCTGCACAGGGGTGGCCTGTGGCTGCAGCTGAGCAGCACAGGGACGCAGAAGATCACAGGAGCAGCAGCTGCTATGTGCCTTAAGCATAAGAACCCTGATGACCTCCCATAAACGAAAAGATACAGAAAAGATCATTGAATAACACCCAGATATGCTCCCCGAGCATGATGTAGGCAGTAAATTCCAGAAGATCTTCAGCTGCAGGAAGTTCTGCAGATCAGTTAGTTAACGGGCACACACAGATACAGCAGCAGACAACTCCCTGGCTTCAGAAAGCAGTCTGAGCTCAGCTTTAGGGAAGCACTCTGGGGAGAGCTTATCAATGACCACTGAAAGCAATGCCTCCCAACAGCAGGACATTCTGTCAGGGTTAGCAGGGAAACATTTCTCACATGTTCCTGCCCACGCACAACGAAAGGTCTGGAAATTCAGAGAGAGCTGGCACTACTGTGAATTCGCATCTCCAGCACAAGGAATAGCCCAGAAGGTTAAGGCATTTGTGTGGAGTTCGTAGTAGATGTTTATAACAGATTTTGCTGCTTTCAGCTTTCCTTTCTGAGGTTATAGCTGAGGTGTTTCTGTGGAGAAAACAGAATAATTTCAACTAGGAGAGAAATGAGGGAGATGCTTATTGTGCCATTTTCACAAGTCAGTGGAGCCAGATTTTTAGCAAAGGACTGTTTGTGCTCACTGCAGATACCTTTAAAAAGGTGTATAGTCATACCTTATTATTAGCCCTCTCATTTTGTTACAGTGATGGAGATCTATGAATGAAATAATTGAAAGAAGGGGATGAGTACACAGTGGGAAATAGGGAGGGAAAAGGAGATTCAGCTTGATGGATGAGTAGGCAGAAAAGCCTAGAGTCCATGTCCCTCCAGAGGAATAGAACCAGTAGTGCAGAGCAGAAGCCAGATGGCTATTTCACAAGCCTCACTCACTACAGAGGAGAAATCTCTAAGTGCCTTTCTAGGAAGGTGTACACTAGCGAATTTAGCACGGTTTGCAAGTTAATACTTTATATCTTTCTCTGTGACAATGAAACCAACAGACTCCCACTTGGATTTAACTGACAGAAATGCTTGCAACCTTCACAGGTCTTCAAATTACAAGCAAGATCTTCTAGCAACAGTAGAGAAGTTTTAAAAATACCTTTGCAAGAGAGATAACTGTTATTTGAGAACAAGGTAAACAGCTACAAAAACAGTGTTATGAGCATACATCCACCCACAGTGAGGTGGGAGGAATGGCCTGGCAGACTCTGAAGGTCACCTGAACTCCTGTTTGCTCATGACTCAGCTACAGGGGATATAATTCTGTTTCCACATCAGGCATACCATCACACAACCCAGTCCTCAGAGGAAAAAAAGAAAAAAAAAAAAGAAAAAAGAGATTGACTTGACTCAGTCATTGAATTGGTATGAGACAGCATTCGTTAAACACCATGACAAAGTTTTATCCTCTGGGCTACACAGTACCTCCTGGTAACTCAGAGTTCCCTGCTGGTTGCCTAGGGAATGAGACTGTGATGGTCACAATGTTTTTTTGTACACATTAGGTCACATCCTGTGTAGCTTGCAGATTTGTAAGCAAATTTCAAATCCAGTTGACAGAGGGATGGAGAATTCAGAAATAATTAAAACAGAAGACACAGTTAGGTGGAGAATACTGACTGTCTTCAGCATCTGGCTATGAGGAAGGCTTTTTCAGAGAATGTAGCTGGAAGGCATCTCTTATAAAGTTTGCCACTGCAGAAAAGTTGAAGTTTGCATATATCATGAAGTAGAAATATACAGAAATCACATTTTGTTACTACTTCACTTGCTCATTTTGTCCTGCTAGAAGAAAGAAATTCAAGGTTTTTTTTTGATGGGATGCTATTCCCATATTTGTTTATCAGGGGTACACAAATCCTCTTACTGTATCACAGCACACATGATACATGGAACTAAATGCTTACTGACTGATGACTGAACAGCAAGCAACAAACAGAGCTGCACACTTTCCCTCTCCCTTGAATTCTTGTTTTAACTCTGTTACAAGTTTAAAAAAAAACAACAAACAAGACAGAGCATTTTCTTTGCTGACTCAGTAATGAAATGTGTCAGCTTTTGCTTGCCATGAGACACACACGTGTCACTAACAAAGGAGTCTGGTGCCAGCATGACAGCTGATGTCATTATCAGTATAACTAGAATCATGTTCCATAAATGTGTGACTCTTTGTACACAAAGGCATTTAATTAGAACAGAGTGATTTGTGTTTTAGGGAAATAAAGTTCTGCAAGCAAGAGGAAAACATCATTTCACAGAGAGCTGGGCAAAAGTTATTTTACTGATTTGCATTTGACACCATGCATTTTCAGTGCAGAAAGTGCCTTGTAACCTTCAGATTAGAAGAATTGCAAGCCAAGGCTGGCAGAAAATGTGTCAGAACCCTGTAACTTCTGTCTGACTGAGGTGCTCAGGGTGTCGTGGTGGAACAAATAACCTTTCCTTTGTAGCACAAGTGGGAGATTGTTGCCCTACATTTATTCTCTGTCATTTGTATAATCTTTCAGTGTTGTAATAAAAATATTAAGGAAAAACTTCCAGGTTTCAAACTGAAGTACATGGGTCTGATGCACACTTCACTGTCACTCCTTCAGCATCAGAGTAAAACCTTTAAATAATGCTTAAAAAGCGTACATATTATGCTCTCTCCTAGTAATCATAGATCTCCACTTTCCTCTAAGTCAAATGTCAATCACAACCTCCACCTACAAAATCACAGTGGAAAATTTCCAGGGAGGAATAGATGTCAGGAGGATACTGAATGCAAAGGTCCAGATATGACACTGTTTTCACAGAATGTGTTCTTCAGTTAATGAGATGGAATTGTACAAACAGTAATGCAGGTCACTAGAGAAAACAAAAACACTTTTTCTCACCAAGACATCTGAGCTGTGATGTGTTTCCACTGGACACTTCTGAATCAAACATCTGTAGCTTCTCTTCTTCCAAAGACCTGATGAATCCTAAACAGCCACATATGGCACACTCCTTTTCTAATTAAATTCTTCTAAGAAAGTCTCGTGAAGTAAATGTTCTGTAGAAAAAGAGAACGCTTTGATAAAGGTGAAGAGAGGACAGAGAACAGTAGGTAAACTGTTCATGCACTTGACCG
Source organism: Odontophorus gujanensis (assembly GCA_013399175.1). Classification (NCBI taxonomy): domain Eukaryota; kingdom Metazoa; phylum Chordata; class Aves; order Galliformes; family Odontophoridae; genus Odontophorus; species Odontophorus gujanensis. Next base: position 269,513 of record VXAB01007545.1, on the reverse strand, counting down.
ATCTGACTCAACTGACACTTGAAAAAAAATCAGTGTTCTTTGTTGTGGGAGAAAAAATGAGAGAGGAGGTGGGACAAAGAGAGAGAAGGACTTTTTAACATTTTATTTCTCATCTGATTTAGCCTACAGGGATTTTTACTGCTGGTACTACAAGTATCCCCAGATAACAAAAGATTACCCTGCATTTAAAAACATTTACACTACCTTATGAAAATGATGCATGGCATCAGAGGAGAGAAGCACTTCTGGAGGCCAGGTCACAGCGGGGACTTCACAGAATCCAATCTGTAAGCCACCTAGAAAGAAGAGTTCACAAAGTTAGGTAGATGCCCTCAAGCACCTTTTGGTGAGACTGCCCTAAGATGCCCATGCTTCCAAAGAAACAAATCAGACCCAAAGCAGCAGTGTCACAATAGTAGCACGTATCGTAAACCTATCTGCTACTTAAATAAGGAAGACAAAGTCTAAGTGAGAACTTGCAGTCTGACTGAACTAAAAGAAATAACACGAGGAGAGAAAGGCAAACAATCTTCTTGAAAGCCTTATGGCAAGCAGCAAACAAACCAAGACTGAAGACCACATATGATATCTCTCTCTTCAGTGGGTGAGATATCAAAGAAGGAAAAATACCTTGTGAGCACCTAACACTAGGGAAGCACACCATTAGCTCAAAAGCAAGCAACTTACCAGTGCTACATTACTACACTCTGGTAGAACTTCTGACACAGCACACATCAGCATTAGACAAATACCTGCCCTGAACAACAGACCAGAACAGTAAAGAGTCAGGCTCAAGAAGCAGGTATCACAAGTGAACTGCAGCAGATCAACAAGCACAAAAAGGAAGAGCATTTAATGCTGCCCTTAGTGGTCTACAAACCAACAACTTTCAGCGTCCAGTTCCATTTGCTGTAGCTAAACTGGTACAGAGTGACTTGGTATCTAAACTTTAACTGTATTCCAGTTTCAGCCCCACAGCAGCCATACCACTCTCACTGTAAATGCCAAGGAAGTGGTAGAACAGCACTTGGTTTATGTTCAGAAAACGAAGGTTCATTTTCTATTGATCAAGTGACAGACGCTAAAAAAATAAGAGTATTTGAATTCTGAAAAAAACAGTACAGATGGAAAAAGGACATATGCTATTCTGGGTTCCATTTGCATGTGTTTATCCTAGGAAGCAGTGAAACTGCTTCTAATAAGTTCTTTGGGATACCAGGCAAAGTATCATTGGGATTACCACTAACCGCATACAGGAAAACTGTTGATGAGGGTCTCTAGCAAAACCCTTCCCAGGAAGGGGCCTTCATCCAAGAAATCCTCCCTTTGGAGGCTAGCCCTTAAATGAGCCAAGGGAGGGGGGTGGACCCTGAGTCTATCCTTTCCAGTCACATGGGAAGCACAGGTAAATTGTTTGCATTTGTTCTTCCTGGGCCAGCCACCCACTTCATCAGGTGCTCAATCATCAGCTTATGCCACGACATAACAGTTCCCCTACTGCACAACAGTATAAATAAAATGGAATAAAAATGCCTCATGACACACAGCCTTTACTGTGTTGACTGGAATAGACACATGAACTCTCCACAGTTCTCCAGTACTGCCAGGCAGAATCATCCCTAGAAAAACACAGCCATTATTCCACTTTAACCAGTGACTTTGAAGAAATTCTGATTCTTTTACTTTGCAGGGAATGGATGCACACTTAAACAAGAGTGGAGTGGATAGTTAGAAGCTGCACAGGAAAAAAATCTGTATTTTTCAAGATGAAAATAATTTGAAATTCTACAGCAGTTATATTGAAGTGTCTCAGCATCTGTACAATACATAATGTTTCTTGCCTAATGATTTCTATCTAGTTTGACTTTTTGAACTGACATTACTATGTTTTAGCCTGTATGTATGAATTTTTGAAGAACTAATATTATCTTGCTACTAAAATCTTTAAAAATGCTTTAAAAGCGATCTACACATAATTATCCTAATGTTGTACAAAGGATAGTGGAAACATTGACCTTTTTGCTTCAACAAGGAATTACAATCAGCATCTGGCCTGCAGTTTCATCTCCTAAATTAATATTTCTTTGCCATGTCTTTTCACTTACATGTTGGAGCTAATTGAAATTCCTCCTCATCTGCTATGCAGATAATTATCTCAAACAATTCACAGCCAGACTACATATGTTCCCTGTTTTATGCTAAGCTGTACCACCATTATTTGCATCACTGTAATGTTTAAATGTCCCGAACGTCACTCTGGTTTTTATCTTCCGGATGCTGTACAATGTATAGTTAACATTTCCATATCAATAAAACCATTTTAATGTTTAAGTGCACACAAAGCATCGGATAAAAAGCAGAATAGCCAATCCTTACTGATTAGATGAAGAAGGAACATAAAATTGAACCAATTTTATCCAAGATCACATACAACATCAAAGGAAAGAACCGAATCACGAGTATTCCGAACCAAGGCTGCAGCCTCACAACTTGCTCATAACTTTCAAGCACTTATGTTACATACATGCCACAGTCCAGACTAGGAAAACCATAAGAGAGTTGTGATAGCACAACTAGCATATCTAAATTGCATAGTCCAATAAGGGAGAGAAAAATAAGGGCCTAATTTCCAAATCAACTTGAAAAAAATTCCTCTCTAAAGAGAAATGAAGACAGGAGGAAGACAGACAACTGAAAATAATAGCAACATGGTAAGAACATGCTGTGTTTATACAAAGCTTTTCCATTTAAATAACTACGATCAAGAGAAAGGCAGGTAACCAGCAGAATCATCTGTTTTCACACCAGTAAAAGTAGCACAGTAAAGTGCGTCGAGATTCCGAAAGAAGCTCCCATGGCTGAAACATCTACTTGAAACTGTTTTTACATCTCCCTGTAGAAGCACAAAGGTGAATTACAAAATATGAGGAACTGTACAACATTATTGAAAAACAGAATAGTTTTAATATTGTCTGAAAAAAAAATCAAAACAAAAAAAACCACAAACCTTTCAGGTACAAAGTCATTAAAATAATTAAATGGAATCAGGATTCAAGCTCATGGAACTGGGACTCCAGTGAGCAGGGAAATCCTTAAAAATAAAACAAAAAAAAATCTGCTATTTTGAGGAACTTCAAAGTAATACAAACTAGAGATGGCAAGAGATCAGGACTCTGAAATAGATGTTGATGACCTATTAAAAAGAAACAGATTCAACAATATGTACCAAGCCAGGCTGTGACCTTATCTGCAGGAAGCAGGTCACATCAATTAGTGCTCAATTCATCATCATCTTTTGCTTCTTCAATCAGCTTAGGAAGTTTTCATCAACATTTCTCTGAATCTCCCATTATTCCTCAGTAATGATACAACCTCAAGTGAAAGGGCTGCTCAAGGAGAGAAGATCTCTGCTTGTTCATTATCCCATCACCACAGCAACTTGTAAACATAACCTTTTCAGGCAAGAAGACTTTCTTCATAGCCACTACCTTCTCCCCACCCTCCTTCCTAGCTTCATACCACCTACAAACCTACAACACATGCAATACCAGTGCACAGAAATCTGGTGATTTATAATCAAAGGAAACTTAGCAAGTGATTTGTTGATTGGCACAGATGAACGCTTTTTAAACAAGAACTTCTTGAGAAATTGGTCTGTGGTAGTCAAGCCATGTTCTCATTTACTTGTACCTGTTGATCTGTCAATAAATGAGCAACAATGACATTATTTCCTGTTTACCCATGGTTAACAATTCTGGAATTGGTCACAGCTATTCTAGGTATTTCATGTTCAAATATTGCCATGTTATGAAGTAGCACTTTAAGATAAAATTTACTGATATCTACTCCTAATGTACAGCCAACTCAAAGGCTTTCCTGCCTGTAAACTTATAAAATTAATAACATTATTCTCATGTTGTTTCAGTAGACCACAGCACTGCTGCCAATTCATAAAGTGGTTTCAAGATCTGTTCATGCTGGAAGATATTCAAGAAGTAAGGAAAAGAAAATACTCAAGTTTAAGGTCAATGATACGCCACATTAAATATATACCAAAATGCATCAACTGTACCACATTAAATGCTCCAGGAAACTTTGCTGATTATGCTCAACTTCTGTACACTCATACCATATATATATGTATATACACACACACACTTCACACACACATTTCCCCCCCAAATATACTTCAGTCTTCTGGCAATATAACTGTAAAATCATTAAGATACTGTATGTGCCTCATTCTTGAGCCTGATTGGTATCACATGAACTTTGAAAGAAACAGGCTCATGGTTCTAATTAATAAAGACACAAAAGTGTTCACGTAGCAGGAAAACCTAGAGATCTTATTATACGCAGTGCTGTTCAGAGCCAATGTGGTTTTGTCATGTGTACGTTAAACTGGCATGGCCATGTTTGGTTACAGACCAGCACAGCATCTGCAAACCATTTACATACCTTCAAATGTCACAGAAATAAATACATACAGCTCTGTGACAATCTGAGGGTTATGTCTGAAAACGAATGAAGAGAAAGCATTCACAAATGAGTAGGTCTATTTATGAATGCAACCATTATAGAATTCTTTAGACTGAAATTATGGAGGGGTAGGAACAGAAGAAGCCTAAAACGTATCTCTAGGGGCTTGAGCAGAAATTATATTTTGCTCTCCTTATTATCTCAAAAGTATCCCTGACACATGCTTACTGGTGCTACGTGTACTGTTCAGATATTACTGCTTTTCCACGGAAATATATGTTTTGCTTTGAAGGTAAGAATCTCTCATCTTACTTTAGATCTCCCCTAAGTACCAAGAAAAATATCCACTCCTGGACCTACATCCACACACTGTGGCCAACTCCAATGAAGAGTCCTAATAGTAGGAATTACAATTTAAGGTCTTTCGGAGAAAGGTTAGGGTACTACTAGCCTCTAATCTGCTTTTGTACATGCATATAAGCTCTAGGAAGGGACTAAAAGGATGTGGTGTAATTTATAAGGAATGTGTTTGGACAAGCACTATGCATTATGCACTTCTTGGCTATCGTCAGCTTCTTTATATTATTTTTAATGAGCAGAATATTCAGTGCATATAAAAATACAGCAACAGTCTCCTTTGAAATAGAAAAATATGTATACTTGGAAGAAAAATGTAAATCTGTCAGGCTATGAGTTATACTGATATTTCTAAATTTCACATCAATGGTAACCGTAAGCTGATTTCATTGGTGACATCCCTTGCAAAGACAGTCAAGTGATCTCTGGACAGTTTCTATTTACTCAAAAGTTACAAGCATATTTTTAGATTTGGATTTACAGAGCCTACACTCTTCAGTCCATACAGATGGGCACCAACTGTACCTTCAAACCAACCTCAGACCTGTTCTAATTTAGACTGAAAGAAGTAGGGATGAGAGAAAGCTTTGTCTAGCTTGGAGCTGTTTTTGTTCATGTAATCTTCAACTTCTTGCCACAAAATCTTCAGCAATTGCAGGCTTTAGGCTTGGCCTAAACGTTGCAGGACAACCATGATAAATGGCATGCACTGCCTTCATGCTTTTTTATCATGAGACTGGAAAAAGCAAAGGTATCATTTTGTTCTGTCTGCTCTCTCATCTCTTTAATAGCCAGGCATTTCTATAAATTGAATGTCATGGTGAGTCGGAATGTAGGCCCTGCTTTCAACATTTTTCCTCACATCTTAGAGGAGATTAAAATCTATCTGAACACAGTTTGCTGAAATGCTGCTGGGTACTAAGTGTCTGGAAGAAAAAAGAGCAACATTAACAGCAATAAAGAAGGTTGAATATTGCACATATGAGCAAGGATAAGCAATATGAATTAACGTCTCCCTTGATGTCACGCAAATTAAAACTACTCATTCTCCCAAATGACAAACTTCTGGGCGCTTGGCCATATGACTGAATACAGGGATGAGTCAGTCAAGCCTAGAGATGCTCATGGAGCTAAGCAATCAAGGATTTTACAAATCATATCAGTTTGTGAACACTGATAAACACATCCAAGAATCATCTATACTTGTCACATATGTATATGAATTTTGACAATTCATCAAGGCAAACTGAAAGAGGATCTTGAGAACTGTAACTTGTCTCCCTGTTAGAAGTAAAAACTCAGCTGTAAAGTCAAAACAAACAGAGCCCTTAGACTAAGAGGGTCAGAAATGAATTCAGAACATGCACGTAATTTCCCTGTTCTAGTGCACATCCATAATGTGTTCCACTATCAGACTTGAGCCACCATTACTAACTTCTGCTTTGTTTAACTGCTTATAATGGATTGGAAGGGAAAACCTCCCAACAGACACGTACACTAATTTACTGAAAACCTGCAGGGACTAAGTAAAAACTGCAATACAATAAAGCATACCCTAGAGTTTTCAGAAGATTAGCAGGATTTGATAGAAAACAGGTACTCCCAAGCCATTACTGTTCCTCGCCAAGCCATAGCTGTTCCCAGCTGCAGCCAATTCAGCTTTTTGCACACTGCATGATGATGCATCTCAAACATGGCAGAATTCAGACAGCAGTTTAAGTCATTATTTCATATAGAGTCCCTCAGTCCTCTCTGCTACTCTTCTTGGACCAGACATATTTCCTGGACCAGACATATTTCCTGGACAATCATTAGGTATGTAAAACCAATCTCAGTCACTGTCAAGAACTGAAATAATTAAGCCAGATGATATACATAGATCACTTTCAAAATAAAGCAAAGCTTAAAAGTATTATTTACTGAGAATAGAAAATATAGCCTGACAAGTTGTGTGGCATTTTAAAGCTACTGCAACATTTACAGAACTGACATAATGAACCTAACACTTCAACCAAACAGTACTGAAGTACTGAAAACCAGCATAGCAATTCTAAATCAACTTTTCATAAAAAGTTAAGCTATTTGCCACTTTACAAGAGCTTCACATTGAGGTCTCAGATAACAACATCATTTAAAGATGAGAATAACACTGCATTATTTCATATTTTTAAGATACATTAATAGAGATATAGAATGCATAAACATAACTGCAACAAGCTTGCTTGCACCTCTAAATTCTTTTTGAATCTTAAATTAGAAGATTATTTCCTGTTTTAAGCACATTTCATCTGCTTTTCATGAGGTAGGGGCTCTCTGCTGCTTGAGGAGGTTTACAGAACTTTGAACAATGAGTTTGGAAAAGTTTTGGCTGATAATAGCTTACACATGGTGTTATAGAGGAGTCTATTTTAAGTATCTTTCTTCTCTGAGAAGGGATTTTAAAGAGGTGCCATGTGTTCCAAACTTGCTGGCAATGTGTTGAGCCTTCTCAGAGTCTTTGGATCTTGCTCTTGAACTTGCTGCGGAAACATATGAGTCCACCCTAACCCTTACAAACGTTCCAAGAGTGGTGGAAGTACATTTTATCTCCAACACATGTGAGGCTTGGCGGGTGCCACAGTACTGGTGCATAATGAGCAATTTAAAAAGGGAATACTAAAAAATATTTTTTATTAGGTATATGGATAATAGAGTGCACTAGATAAATTTCATCCACATGAAAGTATAAATAACATAAAACTATCATCATTTCTGTCTACTGCCCTCCTGAGCGTAGGAGTTTTTTATTATTATTTATCATACATTATTGCAAGGAAATAGCAATTAGCTAGAGACCTTCTGAAAATAATTTGATCAATTATCAGGGAAAAGAAGGAGCATGAAACCTTTTTATTAAGATGAGTCTTCATGTCTTCCTCATTTCTCATCAAGACCTAATCTAAAAGATAAATTTAAAGGTATTACACTAAAACATCACCTTTCTGATAAGAAGTTCGTGTTTCTGAACATCACCTAGGATTCCAGGAATTATTCTCTCAGCAAATAACAGGCAGGGAGAACAGAGTAACCTTGCAACATTTCAGCCTTCATGAGAGCTATCTGCCAACTTAAATTTCACCTGTGATTTCTTAGATGTTGAAACATTTCTATTTCCTTTTTCAAACAGTAGCACTAAATTAATGAAACTGTTTCTAATATTAGTTACACAGAAAGGTGAAATAAAGCCTACCAATTTAAGCGACTACAAAAATTTCCAGGATCAAAGATTATCCTTATCAAATTTTGTAAGAAAAGCATTCGTTTGTAGTCCTTTATAAATGCCTTTGCAAACATCTACAGCTATGACAAGTTACTTGAAACAAAAAAGCATGCAGACGATTTTTCTGTTTATGAATGATCTCCAAAGTAAATGTTTTCAGCAAATACATTACCAACACTGTTCACATACAAAATTAAGTTTTCACAATAACAGGATCACTAACAACTATCTGTCATACGTGACTGACCACTCTACAAAACAGACAATAGCATTCCTATTTTCTGCACATCTGCAACGCTGGTAAAGGAAGCAATCTAAAGGAGTTCAAAGTGGCTGCAGTGGGGAGGAAACAATGATCCAATCTATCTTTCTTTAATCATAAACCAGATTCTTAGCTTTCACATATTGAGAAACAAAAATACACATACAGAAAAATAATTCTAAAACATTATCTGATTGACATTTTTCCTCTATAGACACATATGCTGATAACTTTTTCGTGGTATTTACTCACTTGTAAGTCATCTATTTGCTTTACTTACCCCACAGGGCTTTTGACATCATGATCAAACAGAGTTTCATTAGATGATTCTTCACTGTGAAGGAAAAAAGATGGTGGTCATCAAAACAGTGAACTATGCAAGACACCAATTTTTTTTGTTAAATTACTTCAGTCTTTGCATTCTTTTTCCAAACATCAACCATGAATGAACTACAGGCTAATTCTCTAAATATACCACGCCAAAGTTATCTCTAAGATAAATTAAATCCACCTGAACTTTAATGCAAAATAATGAAAAAGTCACGTGCCTATCTATCTATCCCAAGTTGAATATTTCTGAAACTTCAGGCCAAAGGTAGCACTGTATCAGACAGAAGGCACCACCAAATAAGTGTTTTATTAAGGAATTTAACATCTGCGAACTCCTAACACCAGTAAGCAAACAAATGAACAAACCCCAGCAATTTAGCACTGGACAACTCATAATGTTAGCATCACTGTATGCATTTATCACTATAGAAAATCATGCTCCTCAGTCTTTTATGTGATGGATGACTGTACTGCATTCATAGCAATAGCTTGCACCAGGAGCATCAAAACCCCTAGTTTAGGCAAGAACTTTGGTAGAATAGACATGAGCTTTACATCATGATCATGACATTATGAAGGACAAACATCTCAGTATCTCACTGCTACATCCATTTTTTGTTTTGTAAATAAGTATTTTTACATTGTGATATTTTCCATAGACTTGTGGGAGCTCTAGCCTGCTTCTCAGTAAAACTTCCATTTTTATCTCCTGAACAAGAATGCCTGTGGAATTCTTTTTAGGCGTGTGGCACAATGGCATTTTGCAGACTTGGGAAGTATCAAAGAGCCCACCCACTAACTCCTTTTCCCTGATACCTCCATCTCCAGGAATTATGTTTACAAAAAAGGCCATTCACTTCTCTGGAAGAAAGCAGGGACTGGATAAATGTTACCACCAGGGAGTATTTCATATTCCTAAACAACCAATTCAAGCTAGTGCATTCAGGCTCACAAAATTAACTGCTATGCTAAGGAAAAACATATGCTTTCCATACAGAAACAATAAAAACATTCCAAAACTGTCTTTCAAGATTCTTTATTTTCCATTTCAGAGAATCATGTAGAACATGCCTGCCCCAACTGGTGCTGCACTGTTCCTTGCAGCACTTCAAAGCGGCACCCTTTTCAGAGAACTATGCTCACTTCATCCTATCCCTCTTTTCTTTCCCAGGAAACGCTCCCTAATCCACAAAGAGAGTTTGTCTGAAACACCGTTACACTGTTCCTTGTCCCTGCTGCCCTACCACACGAAGTACAAACATTTCAGGTAGCAGTCACATACCACATTTGCCCCGATCCCCTTTATTACAAACCAGACAAGCTCACAGCCCAGCTGATTCACATCAGAAGATAGCTGGGATCTTGCACAGCTGGAAATATTGCACCTCAAAACCCAGCACCACAACTGATTATCTTCAAAACAACAACATCCCTCCGCTAAACATCAGAAACAGACAATGCTAAAACTACTGTTTGGGAAAATCTGTGACTGCCTTCTAGGAAAAAAAAGGAGGGTTTTTTGTGTGTGCGCTTTTTGGGTTTTTTTATTTATTTGTTTTTAATGAATAAGTGAAAATCAGATGGCTTTTGAAGAATCAGCAAATGGATTTATCACCAGAAAGTTGATTTGTAATTAAAATGACCATGCATGGATCTCCATATATGGATGCTTACACATGAAGGTGGGAGTATAGCCTGTAATAATGCCAATCTGTGCAAGCTGGTCTAGAGAGCTGCTTTAGCAGGGGGCTGGATTCGATCTCTAGAAGTCCCTTCCAACCCCTACAATTCTGTGATTACAAAAATTACCTGTAACATTCTACATAGAGGAATACAAACAACAATTTAAACACAAAGGCATCCATCCTGATCTTGTTTCTACACAAGAAAATGTTATTCATTCTGACCTTCTGAAAGATATAATTTTAGTACCTTGTGAGGAGTTTTGTGAATAGTTGCACATCCATTTAAAATAAAACACATATTGAAGTGGAATACTGAGAGACTGCCAGTGATCCCAGTGCATTCAAATTTTCCTAGGTTGGAAGGAGGAATATTAGTCCTTTCTGAAAGAACTGAAGAAGGCTCCAATGTTTGACTCCTTATAGTACTTTAAAATATTCCTTATCCTCAGAAGAGAGAAAAGTGTAAGCCTCAGGTGACAGCAGCAGGTACAATTACATTTAAAAGGTTTTGATTTATGAAGTATAGTTTGGGCAAGGCTGCTACCCACTTCTAAGCAGAGTACATGGCCCTGATGGAAAAGCACATCTCAACTGCCAACACAGATGGAAAGATATAAAGTCCTTTCTTCTTTCCACATGGAGGGTCAGCTAACTCAGGCACGTATATCATTTCCATCTGCAAACAAGATTCAGTGATGTTATTGAATCCTGTTACCAATTGTTATGCCTCACATGAGTTTGAAAACCCCCATTTCCTAGAAGCACATGACTTAGTCTCAGTGGCACTGGATAAACATACACTTAAACCCCAAAGTCACAGAAAAGCTTCAAAAAGATGCCTTCAATGAGAGCTCAAACTGAAAGTAAGAATAACACAAAATAGTGTGCAGAGCTTAGTTTGTCTGTCTTTTTTTTTTTCTTCCCCAAATATTAAGTCACTTTCACGATTTTTGACTGTGTTAGATAATTTCTTGCACTTTCCAAAGCCAACAACTGCTGGGCCAGGTCAGTATGTGAGCAAAGGACCCAAATACTTTTAAGTAGTCCATACTCTTTCGTGAATCACGTCTAAGATGTGCTCTTTTAAATAAACAGAAATAGCAGAGGGAATAGGTTGTCAGGAAAAAAGAGGAGATGAGTGCTCCTTACTTTACCCTCAATTAGCTTGTTTCTGGAGTGGAGCAGTAAGCAGCACTGTGCTAACTACTGCCACATGCAGATTCTGAGAAGCAGCACATCCTGCAGCAGTACTCCAATCACGAGGACGAGCACTGGGAGTTTTTGTCACCACTGGCTATTTTCTGTTTTCTGTAAAAGAGGAACAGGGTTCTTTTGTTAACCAGAGACCTATATGAAGCTGCAAGCATCTTCTGCTTTCCTTTTCAAATGGTTCAGGAACAATTAATGAGAAGGTTGGGTTATAGCCTATATGATGAAGCTTTGAGGTAAACTAACAAAGAGGAGAGCTTACAAGAGGTACCAGAGCTGCATTTCTCCTGTTTTGGCAAGAAGTACAGCACTCAAATCTCTAAACCAAAGCACTATTTCTAAGTCTGCTGCTTTATATCAGTGTCCTGCAGAGACCCTATTTTCTTCTCTCATCTTGACTGCCAAAAAATCTGAATTTGGCCCTTTGCACATCCCAAAGGACTGTTAAATAGGAAAAAGAATTATAGTGTAGAAAAATAGGCCACTGATACTTAAGTCTTAAGTCAATATTAGAAAAGGAAGCCTTAGTCTGGTATATAGGTCAGTGCAGTATTTGAAGCACAAACATTGGGCAATTTGATTCATGAAGAGGGCTGGCTCAGAGAGTATGGCTGTGCTCAATAAACTGCAGCACACAGCTGCTCTGAGCAGCCAGGCCGCTCTCCACATAAAACCTTAGAGCCACTTCACTGTTCCAAAGCTGTGCAAGGGTAGAACAGGTCTGGTTCCACAGCAAGCAGAACTTTGAGCTGCATCCAGTGACAAGAGATAAGTCATTGCTCCTGTTCTGACACAAAGGAACACGCACAGTAAGACTCAAACATGTTCCAAGCAGTTCTTAAAGCACACCAAACTGGGAAATAGACTCAGATGTACAAAAGGAATCTAAAACTAGAGGCATAAAGCCTGCAGTGCAATAGGTCCTTCAGTCATGATTCTGAAGAAAAAAAGATACCCTATCTGCAAAACATAATGAGCTAAACTATGCAATCACAGTACTTCTACTGAATAGCTGTTAGGACACCTTGTATCGTGGAGTGCCCAGCTCCTTTCTGAAGCCTGTTCTAAAGCACAATGAAATTAAAGCCAGTCACTTACAAGAGTCTGAATGGGGTTTGAGTCATGCCCTGTGTGAGCCAACTTGAGCAGCACAACTGCCTAATACCACTCAGTAAGTCACTGAAAACCCCTGTGTACAGTCCTGGGGAGAAAGTCAAACAGTTTTGTGTTTTCTTGCAAAAAGAGAAACCAAGGGTAATATTTTTGAAAGCAACTGATAAACCTGAAGTGCCTTCTTTTACACACCTAATTTCTATATACATGCTTTCAAAAACTGGAATTTATTTTGTGATAATGCTATAAAAAATGTAGCCCAACAGAAAAATTTTGAGACTTTTTAAAAACGAAAATTAAGATTTTCGCCTGTGTTGCATACATACTAAAAGTACAAGAGACAGGTGAAAAATCATGAGAAGACATAACTGAGTCTGACCAGAGTTTCACTGTGAGCAGCACATAATGTTTTCCAGAAAACAACACATTTTAATTCATTTCAACCCTGTACAAGCACTATCTGAAATTATATCTGTTCTAGTGCAGAACTGTGACTGTGCTCTGCAGAAACATACGGGTTATTTTTCACCGTTACTCACAATGGCACACAGCCTTCTCTTTCATCACCACACTTATCTTCATCAAAACCAGAAAACGCTGCTCTGAAAGCCAAGTTCAAGAGGGAGAGTGCACATTAAGACCTGAAACAGCTCAAAGAGCTCTGTCTGTATTGCAGTGTCAACATCAGTCTTCAAACATGACTGACACCGTGGTATAACAATTTACAAGTAAATTGCACTGCCTGCTTTCTTTCCCCCAGGAGGTGCTATGTGATTCAGGGTTTCAGTTTGTTGCATCTTATTTATATCACGTATACTTCAATCCTTCATGGAAGGAAGTCAGCTAGGAATGCTCAACTTGAATGCATTTATTCAGGTATAGCTGAGATTTGTTTGCTTGATTAGGACTGAACCCCACCTATGAAGTACATCTGGCATTCATTAAAATTAAAAAAACAAAACCCTTTCTTTCAGCACATAACACCATCTCCCCATAGCCTATTGTGTTTGAGCAACTGACTAGATGAGACCTTTGAGTCTAAGAATGTCAAGTACATTGGAAAAAAAATAGCTATTTACAATTATTGCCTTTTCTGCAGTACAACCTATCAAACTACTTACCAGGAACCACGGAGTTATTCTGAAAAAATCCTTTCATGGGATTCTTTACTATGCATAATCTCAACCACAGTATTAAGTGAAAATCACAGGAAAAGGGTTAGTTAGAGCTTCATTAGACGACATAGAGCAACCAAAAAAGCCAAATACATGTCTCGAAAGCATGTACCAAGGCAGTACCAACACTGGAGGCAGACTGTGGTTGGACAGAAGATATGAAGCAGTGAAGCAATCACAATGAAATATAGCTGTTCTTTTGGAATTTCATTACATCTGCAAATTAAGCATGAGGAAGGTAGGCAAAGTGAAACAATGCTTTAAAGGGTAGGATTATTTTTGCCATGATATCATGTATTTGCACATGCCTTCTGACATTTCTGAAGAGTTCATGCTTTACAAAAACCTGCCTAAGGATGCCTGCACACAGCCCTACAGTGCAATTAAAAGAATTCTAGCAGGTCCATCTCAGTATAACATCAATCACTCAGTAGCTTGCACACTGTCTGAAGAAACTTTGTGCACCACACTCTACTGTTGCCTTGTAGGACAAAAGGAAGAATTATAAATCCAAATCCAAAGACAATACTTCTATTTCTTTCACACTTATTTGGTGTCATTCTCACTTGCATTGGTGAAAGTCACCATTAAAAATACTGGGATGGAATAAGGTACTGAGAATCTCTGATCTGCTTTGAGGGCCAGACATTCAAATACCCACTGAAAATGGAAAAGCATAGAACGCAGAAGCTAAAACAAACAAAAAAAAACAAGTAAAGAAGCATAAGAAATTAATTGCAATCAATCTGCTATAGCAACCACAGGATTGATGTGCAAATGCATGTGTTTGATGCATACCAGAGATTCCCAAGTGAGAAAAGTCACAGGAACAAAACATGACTCAAAATTTCATGCTAAAATGACAAGATAGGTGTGACTTCAACCCTGTGAACACCAACCAGGAAGCACCACAACACCTTGTAACTTCTGCTGTCCGTGTCCAAATTTATATACTTATTTACTTCGTGAAGTATGTTGGATGCAGCATTTAGAAAAAAATATAGGAAAATATTTCTAGGTATCTTCACCAATAACCAGGACTATCAGCTTCAGAACACTTGAAGTGACACAATCAAGTCATTTCCCTTCAACACCCATACGCTGTAATTACCATGCACTCAGTCAAGGTATATTGCAATATGATGTTAAGACTTCATGAAAAAATGCAACAGAAACGTGGGCAAGGAAAATGCAAATATGTGGAGATGCATGTGTGGATTTCAAACTAGCCCTGCACAGGACTAACTGAGGAACATGCAGATCTGACACACACCTGGGAGAGGGATATATAATCTGGATAAAATCTCCAAAATAGTTCTTCAAACCTATCAGGAAGTGAAAGTGGCAAAACAATTCCATATGGTGTTGTTCACTAAGAAAAGAGGAAATATAGTCCACTAAGGTGAAATACAGAAGACTACCAGAACAGGTAGCCTGTTGTGAATGCAAACGAGAATTTAAAGGAGATGAGAATAGGACTTCAAATTCTCCCACACTCTCTCTTACAAACCACAAAGTGCAGCAAACCACCTAGAGAAAGCAAGCAACAAATCTAATACAGTCCTTGGCTTCATATCTTATTCTACACCCAAATGGTACAGGCAAGGTTAAGAAGACAAAAAGTTCAAAAAAATTTAGCAATAAGGAAAAATCAAATTACAGGGGTATTACCTTCATAAAGCAGCACAGAAGGTAAAAAATAAAATTAAGCATTTGTGCTCACACAATTGGCTAGATTAGTGCCTTTGAATGGACAGAAATTTTACATATCAGACCTTAAATTAGCCACTGTACAAATCTGATTGCGAACTGAATATACTACTCTCATGAGAAAGCACTGACTGTGGCTAAAAAGAAAGAACAAAGGTTTTGCATCACAGATTCCTGTTGTTTATTTAGGTTGTTAATTATTATTTCAACTAATAGATTGATCAAATTACTTCTGCTATGATTACTCATATGAGGTAGTGTCCAAACAAGTACAACACCGAAATTTTGGAGAAAATTTAATATTTAAATAACTTTTTGTCAGGAAACAACATCCAGTCAGAACATGGAGGGTCTCCATGATTTTACAATGCTCAGTTTTTCAGAACAGACTTCCACCTCAGGGCTGTTACAGCTTCTGGTCTGAAAAGTCAGAGTTTCTTCTTCACTTGAATCCCACATTAACAACAACCCTTGGTCCCCCTCCTCTATTTCTGCTATTACAATTTCAGTTTTTGCCAGAAGCCATTAGACAAATTAAGGGGATCTCCAATAAAATGCAAGGACTAAGTTTCATCCAGCTGTCCCTGCTTGAAACCCACAAGCATCAGTGAAATAAAAGCAAGAAGCTGCACAACGCAGGAGACCCTGAGGTACAAGCTAAACCCAAGGACACTGTACTGGAAGAAAGCTGACTGGGAAAGACACGCTGACAATTTCATGAGCAAATGAGAGCCTTCACTACAGAGAAAGATAATGAACCTGATCAAGTTGGTATTCAGAAGAAACCTCCTTTACAATTCAGAAATTGGAACTACAATCCAAAACACATAAGAGTGACTTATCAGAAATAATCTGTTTCTTTTTCTCAGAAGTCTATAATATCAACAGTGGAAAAACTTCTCCATCCCTAACTCTTGATGTTTAGGAAAGAATAAAAAACAAAGAAGCAAACAAAAAAAGAACACCACAATGTGAAGGATAACAAAAAGACGGTTCCTTGAAACAGAAATCATGATACCAAAGGTTTTATCATAATTACTGTTTTAATGCAGAGCTCTATGTTGAGATAAAGATGAAAGCTTAAATTAATTTGGACTCAAAATATCATCCATTAATTTGCTTCTAAAATTGCACTAGTGTGACATTTTAAGCACACTCCCAATGTAACAGTTTGGAATCCAAGCCACAGTGAGTTTGCCATCTTTACAAGTACTTGTACAAATGTTTTACTCTCCTCTGAGACCAAGAGCTGGAACATGATAGCAGGAGTGCAGTCATGCAGCTTAATTCCCTCAATGCTGTGTTGCACCATGCTTGAGTGACAGCAGCAGGAATTATGTCTTTTGAAAGTACTTCTCAGCAGAACTCCATCAGAACTCCTAACCCTTGCCAACAAACACTGCACACTACTCCCAGAGGATTAGTGATTTCTTACAGGTTTCTAAGGCAGAAGCTGCAGGGGCAAAAAACAGGAAAAAAGGTAAAAAAAATATTTTGTTCTACCTATGAAAATACATACTACCTCAGAAAACAGCTGGCTTAACACTAACGATAAAAGCATAGGGAGCAAGATATTGGTTCAAAGGGTTCTGCTACAAGGGTTTTAGACTCAAGTGGAGATAGAAGTTACACCAATAGTAATTTAAAAGCACAAAGTGCCTGCCTGAGCTCATTACAGATTTCAATAATATATGTACTTTCAACATAAAAGAAATGAGAGATTTCAAGCAGCTGCCAATCTAGGACAGACCACTTCATGACTCAATTTTCACCCTCATCAAACAAGCAGTGACTAGATGTTCACTTGGTCAATGTCTTGCATGATGTGAGATACGGGCCACACAAATTCATTTCCATTAGCTTGTTCTTCATTTCATACTGTAGTTCCTCAAAAAATAAATAAAAATCCACTCTCAATTTGTAAGACCATATAAACATTAAAAAAAACCATCAGAAATACTGACTTTGTTGTACAGTGGGTAGGAAGGTAGAAGATCCCAATTCAGCATAACACCAGAGAGCACAAACTGCCATGCTAACAGACCCATGGACTTTAACAAGAACACCCACATGCTCAAATTGCACCACTGCAGCTTTAGGTCTCCAGACTGAGCAGCTGGTACTTAAGTTATGGACATTCCACTTGCCAAGTGCTTTCAGAAAATTCAAAAGAGGGATTACAGAGGCATTCCCTCTTTTCCTCCCAACCTTTTTCATTGCTGATTTTTAAGGATGTGCAGCTCCTAATTACTGTAAGGCAGAGACAGCCTGCAGATGCTGATTTACTGTAACTTTACCCGGGCAGCTTCCCAAACATACTGGAAATCTATGCCACCTTACATTTGGACTTCAGTTCCTATCTTGGGAACTCAGACAGTTCCCTCATGCACAATCAGTGTACAAGTACAGCTTATTATGTAAATGGTTACTGCCAAATGCAACCTATAATCTAGACAAACATTAAAGTCAACACTTGCCTCTTAAACATACTAAATCTCATTCTTCAGGCAAACAGCTACATCCTTGTTGAAACACCATCTCCTCTGCCAGGTGCAACAGTTTGCAGAACAGAGACAGAAAATTTCCAATACCGAAACAGTAGATTTGTCCAGGCAGACAAACTTGACCTGGCAGCCTGACACCTCTGTGATCTGACCTTGCTTACGTGTGTGTTGCTTGCTTGTCCTGGTCGTACCACTCAGTTCCTGAACACTGTTAAACAGAACTCACCATGAAGATTCCTCTTCTGTGACAGCAGAGGGAAAAAATGGCACACAAGAGAAAGTACAACACATCTAATTTTAACTCTCCTGTATTTCTCCTGCTTTTTTCTAACAGCTAACTGCCTTTTCCTGTGCCTGGTGCAGTGCTTATAAACCAAGGCTTCAGATCCATGTGTGAAAGAGGTAAGAAACACTCCTCTATAACTCATCATGCAAGCCAGAGACATGATGCGGACACAGACTGCAAAGAATCTCAAAGGCCTTCACCTGCAGCCAATGTGGAGAAAAAACAAGTTTAACCACAACACAACTAAGAGGAAATACTGGACTCAGTCAGTTTTGAAGGGCAAACAATTGATTTTTACTTCTGAACAATTTTGCAGTGATAAGACTTGAAAATAACTAAGTATAACCCCAAATAAAGGTAAGGTTACACTTGAACATACCTTAAAAAAGTCGAACACAGACTCCAAATTAATCAGGACCAAACTGGGAAAATAATCACAATCAACATGATAAACATACTTTAAAATGTGAATAGAAAACTAAGGTTTGCTGTGTCAGACACTAAGGCGCCTGAATGTATTCACGTGTACGCAACTTCCACACTGAGAAACTGCCACTTTCAAATGGGTTGGCACCACACACAGAGATGACGCTATGGTTGACTCAGGATGAAAGCCAGTAAGAACATCACGACTAATGTTCTTAAATCTAAATGACTTAAACAGCACTCGAATGGGAATAAGCACCTCTACCATTTTATCCTTTATCCCTCTTACATTCACTAAGATTAGCCACTTCCCAGCTGCATAACCAAGGCCATCTACTGGTCAGTGGGGTGCACAAATCAACATGGTTTTCTTGGCCAGAGTTAAATGATGCTCATCAAAACTTACTTGGATACAGGAATTGAAAATGTACCAAGCAGCTGTTTACAATCAAGCAACAACAATAACAGGATACATGACCACAGTTTGTGATGAATGTACGGTCTTCCCAAACTCCATATGAACCTAAAGAAGCAAGATTTTACCCAGTGAGAAGGATGTGGTATTTTATGCCTCGCAGTTCAGTCCTAGTCCAGACACCTTGCAACCTCGATGCTCCGTGTAAAATGAATCAGCAGAGTCAGCCTGGCTAACAGGTATGGTTTTATCCTAAAGCACACTCATAAACCTAGTAACATTGTTTTCAAGAATTACTACGGCCTGTGTGAAAAAGTCTGCAAACATTCTAGATCTGTATGATAGGATGTATATAGACTGTAGGTCATAACTACAACTGTCCATGACATACAGCAGCAAAAGTAGAAGTCAGAAGAAGATGGAAGGTAAATAAAACACACTCAAATCCATACGTTTTTCTAAAGTGAAGTTTAAGACAAAACAGCAAGAGAATTTAGGAGCAAGAATGCATGCTGTGACACAGAACCCCACACTGTTCTAGTGATTCCTGTCCAGCATTTTTGGGGCAGTAAATTAATTCTTCAATGTATGTGTATTCTTTTTAAATCAGAAACTAACCCTGCATTACCTTTTTTTTCCCCTTACTTCTGGCAGGAAGCATAGCAAAACCCCACACAGCGTGGTACATGTGTTATTATTGAGTATCTACTGCTTATTTCTAAATCAGGAAGATGTCTGTAACAGAGCACCTTCTTTAACTCTCTTTACAGTTCTGTAACACAAATTACTTGTATGAATTTTGGGTAAGGTGTTTGAATGGCATCACTGGAAACCTCTGAAGCAAAGGACAACATTCTTCTCCAACTTTTTCAGCAAGTCTTGGATCAGAACTAAGCAAACAACCCCGTACTCCTTTCTGCCATGAGAACTCAGGACAATCTTTATAGTATATAGCAATGTATTCACTAGGAGTTAGCCTGAATACACTATATCTACTTCATACTTCAGAGTGGTTAGAGTAGCTACATTTGGCTGGCAACACAAAACCAGAAGTTGTTTGTTTAACCTTGAACAACATCAAAGAAAAGTTATTTTCACACTACCCAATTAATACTAGCTTAAGTCTCACAATTCACATGCTCTTACCAGAGATTTTCAGACAAGGAGAAAAAATGTAGCAGCTTAAGATAACCGCAGTATTGGAGACCAATGTTCAAATGACTAGAGATAACGTTAAAGCATGTTTCAAAGCCAGCTACAGTTAGAAGAGTGGAAAAAGTCCCCATAGACAACTGAAAGAATTAAAGACCACTAGCACTCTGTCACGTTATCACAGATCTTTATCTCAATTTTGATTAGAAAGAAATGTAAAAACTTGATATAGTTATAATATTCACTGATGCATGTTCTACCCAGAACCAACACTCTTAACACATAACTCATGCAATCCATCATAACTCGGGCAATAATAAGTGCTGAAAGTCTAGAGAAGTTTTAGCAGAGTACTAAGGCCTTCCCATTGTAGTTCTAATTAGAACTAATTCATTCTTTAAAGATAAATATTCACTTCAGGAATGAGAGCAATGGAACAGAGACTACAGTTAATATGACTTGCTTTACAAACTCATCCTGCATCATTTTGATTCATCCTGTAAGAAATACTCATCTTGCTTGACCTTAGCTGTGATCTAAGAGAAAAGTACATTCATCAAATCCTCAGTCCCTTCAAATGTACTCCAATTTAATCCCATGTCCACAAGAGAATCTGTTCCTGACAACATACTAAGAAGCAGCTATTCTTTGTTATGACAAAACATAAAGAAAGTCTTAGAAAGAGAGTATCGCACTACACTAATATTTCCCAATTCTGAAAACCATTTTTGAGATAAAGCAAAGTAGGGTCAGGAAATCCAGTAATAAAATGGCATGATAGACATCATCAGATCCCTGTGGGTGCAATCAGTAACTGCTATGACCCTATCAAACTGCAAAAAGGAAACAAGCTTTCTTAGGTGTTGTGGGTTTCTGGACAGTGCACATTCTGGAATACAGTCTGACTGTAAACCTGTTTTATGAAGTGACCCAGAAAAATAATTTTACATAAGATCCTGAGCAACAATAAGCCCTTGAACAAATTAAACAGGAGATAGTTCATGCAGTAGCCCTAGAGCCAGCCTAGACAAGATGAGATGTAAAAAATGAGCTGTACACCCCAGCCAAGGAGAATGGCCCCACCTGGAGGTTCTGGCAGAAGAAGCCCATACAGTTTTGGGGCTGGGGCTCAATACACAGTAACTGAAGAGATATTGGCAGCATATGAAGGGGTTTGAACTGCTTCAGCTTCAGAGGTGGCTGGTACTGACGTACAGTTCCCCTCAGCAACCTGACCGTCTGCACTTGTGCCCACTACTGTCTAACAACTGAATGAGAAGTTTAAAAGGGATTTCAGATTTTATCTTTGTATAATGATTTGCTTATTTCTTCTACAAACAGTCCCAGAGTATTTCATTTAGCTACTTTAACAGATCCTCTTAAATTCAAATTTTAGACTGATTGTTCTAACAAACTTCTGAACTTGCAATTATCTGTGAGTTATCAAATTGAAAGGAACATTGTTTTTATTATAAAGTCTAACATCACACTGGGAAAATGGATCGTAAAGAGATCTTTTTTTATTTCAATCTTGCACAAAACACTAATAATGGTTCTAAGTTTCCTAATCTCAAGTACATTCAATAATGACATTACCTCAAAATGAACTGTTGAAGCTAGACAATCTAAGAAGTCCATCTACTGCTATTTCATCTTGCATATTATTCAGTTACATATTGTACAGTCCCTAGGAAAAAAAAACAACGCATAAATGAAGGTAATTTAGAAGGGTCAGAAGCCATGAAAGTGTTGTAGTACCATTTCTTTCTTCTCAGAATACAAGAAGTCAGCATCCCCATAATAGTGGTCCTTGTGAAAATGTGCCATACAAACACCTTGGATGAGCACTACTACCAATAAACCTGTACCAACCTGTTCCGTGGAAAAGGCTTTATTGCAGAGTTTCAGCATAGTGAAAACAATTTTGGGGAAATCAAATATACAAAGTTCTTCCCTCCTTTTGGAAAAGAGGAAAAAAATAGACCAAAATGTCTGATATTTGTAACAACAGAATATTTATAATGTAAAGACACCACAGAAGGTATTTATTCTAATAGCTTTGGATGTTCAATTCGTGTAATTGTCCAGTCTGGTTTTGCTCCTTCTGTAAATTCCCTTTGGAATCTAGAAAAGACAAAGTAAGCAAAGAGTTATTAAAATTTACTCAATCCTTGAAGAGTTACTAATACCAACAAGGAAGAAATTCAGGAAATAAATATTTTACTTCTGTATTATTCCTTTGAAAGCTCATAGAATAATGCTTATGCACCAAAGAGGAAGATATAAATTAATTCTTAACAAACTTTAAACACTTAAAACATGTTCTGCACTGACACGTGTATGTTTCAGTTGCCAGACTAGTTACCACACAGCTAGCTGACGGACACAATAGGGGCAAGGAAACTTACTCATAGTTTGCTATTAAGAGATGTCTTTTTTCCTTTGTGCTTTCATCTCCAAACACAATCTGGAAGACTTTGGTTTCACCTGGTACTTCATCAGGTAGGTTAGCACCATTTAGATACCAGAAGCGCATCAGGATACTAACAAACTTTCTTCCTGTTGGAAATAAAGCATAACATAGACTTCCTGTTTCTCATTTGTCAGATGCTCCTAATCTGCTATTTAGCCCAGCTTCTACCGAGACCCAGGAAAGGTAGTTAACTTGAGTCAGAAACACTATAACAGAATAATCAACAATAAAGTTTTTAAAGCGGTATTCATGTTGTATTTTTCTTACTGCTTAACAATCAGGATAAAGGTATGCAAATTTAGGAGCTCTACCTCCTACCTCATGAAAACACATACAATCTAACTGTATAAAGAAGTTGGTTATCACAAGGTCAAAATCCAAATATTCTTACTACAAAAGAAAGTAGAGGAGAAATCTCAGGAGCAAACAGGAGAAAAAATCTCTACCTTCAACAGCCAGAAAAACACTCACTTGGTTTGAGAATTTCAAATTCTGATTCCAAGTCCCACCTCAACTGTGTTTGACAGAGCATACAATATTGTCATTTAAACAAAAGAAAACTTCTTTGAGCTTGAGAAAAAACGTGTTCTGTAACTATATCCTCTGAAAGCAGAATAGCAGTAAAGACAGTAAAATGTCTTTCATCACCCAGCTTTAACTATTATTCCTGGAACTTACGTATTTTCATTCTAAAGTGATGAGCTTTCTGCACGTAGAAAAGTCACTGCTTGAATGGTTAGAGATTAAGGGTTAACTACAAAAAATCAAAATTACAAGAGAGGAATGAACGAAACCTACATAGAAGTCAAAAAAGTACTGTAACTTACTAACAGTACTGGGTTCTGGTTTAAAAAGAAATTAAGGAACTATATACTGATGAAGTACAAACAGAAGAAAAAAGAATGAAAAAAATCAAAAACCACACCTTTAAAGAGATCAAAGCCAGGAAAAGGACTACCTATTGCTAAAATGTTTTAGAATTCTAACATACCATCATCATCATAGTAAATGCGAACATCTCCTTCTGTTGTGTACATGATTGCATCCATGTCAGCTGCTAAAGCATCTCTGTGGTTCTCAGAGAGTGAAGAAATCTTTTCCTTCAACATCTGAAGTACCTAAATTTAGAAAAATTAATGCATAGTTTTTCATTAGGAAGTTGAAGTAGTAACCTTATCTGTAACTGTTAATAAAATGGGCTATACTGCTAAAACATTTGTTTAACATCGTAAAACACCCAGCAGAAATGAATAAACCACAGGGTACTCTCAAGCCCTAGTTAACCATACTAAACGAGACCCATTTAATATGCAATTTGATGACAAATGTTTAGAAAATGTACTGTCACAGCAGAAGTTGTAAGTCCAGAAAATACCAGTAAAGTTTGCTTCCACAATCATACTTACACTCCGCCTTCACACTGCTGACTTCACTATATGCATATTCTTTAGGTTTTGATTCAATCATTTTTCAGTTCTCACCAATTTCTTTGTAAATCAGTTCCATTACCATTAAGTTTAACTTTACCATTTCAGGATCCACATTCCCACTGGAAAACGTTTAGACATTTGCCAATCAGTAAAGAGCAGAAAACCATTCCTTTATGACTTAACTAACAGATCACACTCACAGCCACAGCTTTTGAGCATCCTAATATGTACACAGCTGTGTTACTTAGAAAGGGTGTGGTGCACTAGCTGAACAGCACCACAAAAGGTGAGATCACAAGAAAGGAAGAAGTTGTGCAGCACATCTTTAACTCATATTCATTTTTAATCCTAACTTGAATTGCCACTTTTAAAAAACAGACAAACTCAGAGGTCGATGGAAGTAAGAGCATCTTCAGCAGAATGCACTGGCTTGCTACCTCTGTCCCCTGGGAAGGCCAAAGCAACTTCAACAATTTGGAATTCATAAATGATAGGTACACCAGAAATCCTTTCGGCAACTGGTCCCTAAGCTTAGAGGCAAGAACATTTTCTTCTATACAGCAACTGTAAGTTTCACACCTTGAAATTAAACATAAAAAGCTGTGAGAGAAACAACTGCCCTATTGAGTGTTACACTGTTCTCCCCAAACTAACCAAACAGGCAGCAGAGATAGATGCCCACAGGCTGAATGCACATTACTTCATAATGAACAATATCAACTGGCAGAATTAGAGATGGAAGCACTTACCTCTGCTGAAACCAGGCCCTCCAGCAGGTCAAGTTTACGCTGAGACAGCAGCTGTGAAACAACAGAAAAAGCCTACAGAAATAAAAAAGGAACATACAAATAAATAATGAAGTTCACTTAATCTTCAGGCAAATACATTGCTAAAGGACAAGTTAACTAAATGTTGTACGATTTAAGAGTTCAACATTTGCAGGGT
This sequence comes from Odontophorus gujanensis, assembly GCA_013399175.1. Lineage (NCBI taxonomy): Eukaryota > Metazoa > Chordata > Aves > Galliformes > Odontophoridae > Odontophorus > Odontophorus gujanensis. Next base: position 244,303 of record VXAB01007545.1, on the reverse strand, counting down.
ATACCACCATTGGAACAAAACTCTTCCAGCATTAAAAAAGTGATTCTATTAACTGATAAAAGCCTAAGAGTTCTTCCAAGGCTCATTTAAAACACAACAGTTTTGGCAACAGGCAAACAAGAGCCTTTCTGTGAAAACATCACAACAGGCTACAGCTGCTTTTACCCTTTTTTTAGTAATTCAAACAATCTGTGCCTTTCCAGTCAATGTTCCCCTCCCTCCCTGGCTGCCCCTTGCCCAGCCCCCTTCCCAAGCCACCTCCCAGTCCCAGTCAAAACAGATGCTCAGGACTAAAAATAAATTGGTTTATGAGTCAACTGCATTCCCTAAACCTCAGAGGCACGCAGCTTCCCATCACTCTGAGTTTTGGGGACAGTGTGTAGAATGAATAACCCAAAAGAATAGTATTCAGAAAAAACAATGAGGAAGATGGTATATTTTGCTAGGCTTACCTGAATAGCAAACATGCAACCAGTAAATAAAGAGAAGCTCACCTTTTGTAGACGGCTGAGGGTTGCTAATAACTTCACAGGGGAGGGATCTCCAACAAGAGATCCTTCCCCAGTAGTGGTCAGCCCTTAAATGGGGTCTGGGAGAGGTGGAGCCAGACTCCACCCCTTCCGCTCATACAGGTGANGCGCGTCAGCCACCGGGCGCGCCGCGGAGCAGCGCGCAGCGCCATCGTGGCGGCGGCGCGCACCGGCACGTCCGTCCGGGCGCCGCTCCGCCGGAAACGCGGCCCGCGCCTCCGGTTCCGCCGTGCCGCCCGCCGTCTTCTCGCAGAACCGACCTCCCGGCCCCCGCCCGGCGGCAGGAAGCGGGGAACGCTTCCGCTCGGATTTCCTTTCCCGGAGCGCCGGACAGCGGCCGTGGGGCGGCTGCGGGGGGGCGGCCATGGAGCTGCGCGGGCAGCCCGGGGTGCGGGTGCCGGGTCTGGACGGCGTGACGCNTGCCCCTTGCCCAGCCCCCTTCCCAAGCCACCTCCCAGTCCCAGTCAAAACAGATGCTCAGGACTAAAAATAAATTGGTTTATGAGTCAACTGCATTCCCTAAACCTCAGAGGCACGCAGCTTCCCATCACTCTGAGTTTTGGGGACAGTGTGTAGAATGAATAACCCAAAAGAATAGTATTCAGAAAAAACAATGAGGAAGATGGTATATTTTGCTAGGCTTACCTGAATAGCAAACATGCAACCAGTAAATAAAGAGAAGCTCACCTTTTGTAGACGGCTGAGGGTTGCTAATAACTTCACAGGGGAGGGATCTCCAACAAGAGATCCTTCCCCAGTAGTGGTCAGCCCTTAAATGGGGTCTGGGAGAGGTGGAGCCAGACTCCACCCCTTCCGCTCATACAGGTGAATTGCCTCCACCTGTGCTCCTGCAGCTGACTCAGTGCTCGCCTCAGGTGATCCATCAGTGGTTCAGGCCGTGATTCAACAGTTCCCATACACAGCGTCACACGCAACAGCGCCTCAGTGCGTTCAAACGGTGTAGGCGCGAAACGCTGTCAGCATGCTTCGGGCTTTACCGCACGTAAAAATTGACAAGAAAAGGGCAAACTGAACCAGCGTTCCGCACACGACGCGAGCAGCGCGGCGCGCTTCGTGCGGCTTTATCTCACGTTCCCAGGCACTTTAATACCACCCCCGCTGTCCGCCGCTGCTCAACCAACCGCAGAGCCCCCGGGTCGCCGCGCCGGGCCCCACCTGCTTGGCGCCGCGCGTGAACTCCTCGATGCTGAACTCCGGGTCGAAGTAGAGGCGGATGAGCAAGTAATAGAAGCGGGTGCGGAGCCACGCCAGGGGGNAGCGGCCGTGGGGCGGCTGCGGGGGGGCGGCCATGGAGCTGCGCGGGCAGCCCGTGGTGCGGGTGCCGAGTCTGGACGGCGTGACGCGGGAGCGCTTCCTGCGGGACATCTACCCCCGGGTACGGGCACGGCTGGGCTGCGGCTGCGGCGGGTTCCCGTGGGTTAGAACTCGGCTCCTGCAGAGCTATGACACACCATTGGTGGCTGAATTTCACTTATCGCTGGTTATAAACTGTGCGATTGCTTTCTGTTACTTTGTCACCTCGAGTCTCCAGTGCAGTCATTGTTCTCTGCTATTGCTTTTTTTCTCTCCTTCCTTAGAGAGAGCCAGTTGTGCTGAAAGGAATGGAGCTGGGCTCTTGCACAACCAAATGGACAGTAGATTACCTGAGCCAAGCTGAAGGATCCAAGGAAGTAAAGATCCATGTTTCTGCAGTACCGCAGATGGATTTCCTCAGTAAGAACTTTGTGTATAGGTACTTGCATCCAAAATCTTTTGTGTTTAGAGGTACATATTTGTCATATTCAGAAGTGCAGTGCATCTGTATGAAGGTGAGGGTGAGAATGTGAAGCTAGCTTGTGGGAACTTGAAATGATATACTTAGTGTTGTCCTTGGTTTCCCCCTCTTCATTCAATTTACAAAAATCTCTCACCATGAATAAATACATCAGAGTAAAAGATGACAAATGATCCTGAGAATGATGACATGGAGAAATGGTGCAGAGATTTTGACAGCGCTCTTGTAGGAAATTTGAACTTGGGATTTGCTAGTATTGATATTAGATGACATGCTAGTTTGTTTTAATTGTATGATGCAAACAAGCCTAGGATGTTTAGAAAAGACAATGAAGTTGCACTTTCAGTTACAGTAGATATGGTGAGAAAGTTTATGATTTTAAGCTTTGCAGTTAGACCACGTGTTGTTATGTTGATTGTATGAATTTCCATGTTTATATTTCAGAACTCTGCCTTTTGATGTATTTGTACGAAGGGCAGCTGAAGTCAAACACAAAGAGTACTTCCTTTCTGAGGTAACTTCCTTAGTGTCAAAATACAGTTTTGTATTTGGAGGGGAAAAAATAATTGTAAATTCAACTCTTAGTCCACTAAAGCACTGGATTTTAGAGTTTATGTGGCTTGGAGCCAGGGGAAAAATGTGAGGGATAATAATTCTTCCAGTGGAAGTTGTTTTACATATACAGTATTATTAACCTCAGTGGTCCTGTTTCTGCTATCAAAACCTAACTTACATCAGCAAAAGTTCCAGCAAAAAATTGAGAAATTTAACCTCGCTCTAAAATACATGTGTACTTCAGGTGTTTTATAAGAAAATGTCGTGAAAATATTTTAGAGTTTGATTACATTTGCTATCAACATACAAATACAGATTTATTGTGATAAATTTTTTGAGTAGCAAACTTATGGCAACCTTTATGCAACAATGTTCAACTTGGATTTTTCAGATAATTACAATTAGCAAGCAAACAGTCCTAAACGCAAATGTGCTTTTTGCTGTTTATGCTACATAGGATGCCATATGATTTGAAGGCAGTCGAAATAGCTTCCCACATCAGTGTTCTGAAGCATATAAGTTAGAATGTGCATTTCCTTTGAATTTAGTAAAAACAATGCTGAAGCAGCTGACAAGTCTCCCACTTGACTCCTCACTTCATTTACATTTCCCAGTTGTTGAGATGAACAGCAGGGAGCAGTAAAGTACAACAAAGTAGCTGAATTTGTGAATCTATCTGTGTAATATTTAAATACAGACCTACATTAGATTAATGAGAAAATGCAAGCTCTTAAGTGTATTTCAAACGCATATTAAAACCAGTACAATTGTCTTTGTGTATTAACTACAGGATGAGAAGTACTATTTGCGAACAGTGGGTGAAGATGCTAGGAAGGTGAGTTACTTGAGACTGCAGTTCCAATATCGTGAAGCAGCAATTTTTGTTGTCATCTGGCTGTGTGGTATAGGTATAAAACTCGTTTATGGTCATTTAGTCTAGGAGTCTGAGTGGATTTATGTCAGAATATTTAAACCTAGCTGTCTAAAATAGTTGCTGTTATAAGAACTCGGCTGATCACTGAAGAGTATATCCTTTATATTCTATTCTCTAGCCATTCCTGTAATCTAATATTAAAGAATTTCTGATGATCACTTCTACAGTGTGATTTCTAGCAGTCATGGTTCACAGCAGCTCTGTTTTTGTTACCATTGGTGACCAAGTCTGAGCTGAAAGAATGACAACTGAAAAGCATTGTTTTCTGAAGTTATTTACTAATGCTGAATGAAGTTCTGGCCCCGTATTTCTCGTGATGGGAAACGATACTACAGTGCCACTTTATTTTAGCATGCATAGATAATTCTCTGAGAGTTTTGTCCTCTTTTATTCAGGATATTGCAGATATCAGAAAACAATTTCCTGTTTTGGCAGAAGACGTTCAGATTCCGGAGTATTTTGAGAAGGAACAGTTTTTCTCTAGTGTCTTCCGCATCAGCTCAGCAGGATTACAGCTATGGACTCATTATGATGTAGGTAATAATATGTTTAGCATCAAACATTGCAGATGGCATTGTGGGGTTGGGACATTAAGTAACAAATCTCTGTTGACAAGGTTCTGTTAATGACAAACTTATCATAGGTAATTGTACAATGGTTTGGGCAGTCTGTTGCTGCACTGTGGTAGATTCCAAACAAGATGTCTTCTGACATCATACAGTGCAATTCTGAATAAATGTACTTGTAAGAAAAATAGTTTTTTGCATTGCAAATAAGATTTAAAAAAAAAAAACTATCAGTAGAAACTTGGCAAAATGTGGTAGAGGTAATACTGAAAAATGACTCAAAATATATTTTATTTTGCATTACACTTTGCTGTTTTATGTATCTAAAGAGTGGTGTGCCTTGTGTTTTAAGATGGAAGAACTTGACTCCTGTACAAGGGAAAAATGTAAAGTTACTGGAAAGCAACGTTATTTTTTTTCAAAGGCAAGATTTTTAAAGAATCTGCAGTTAAGAGATGAGGTTGCTCACATTCTTAAGTCTTTTAGATTAACTATGCGGAAACTTTTAGCTAGTTCTTAATATATGAGGGATCTAATGCTCTTTTTTTTGTACTGATGCTAGTTTAGATTATTTGCAGAATATGCATTCACTCTTAACTTTAGGCTGACATCTCTTACTGTGCTCATTTCAGGTAATGGATAACTTCTTAATCCAAGTAACGGGTAGAAAAAGAGTTGTTCTGTACAGTCCTCGAGATGTACCATATTTATATTTATCAGGTATGTATGCCATGTACATCTCATTCCGAGTTTGGTGTTGCTAGCTGCCCTTCCAGTTCTGAAGTGCTGCACTGTGGGAAAACAATCTGTAACTGATGACTTTAATTGTAGGAGGTGATTGGTTCCTCTGACTTAGTTTGCTTTGATCAGAGCCAAGAATTTTAGTAATGCAAGTTAGGAAATTTGCAGATGGGCACTGTGACTTTGCTTGATTCTGCTTTCAACACTTAACTGTGTAGTACCGTGCTGTGTCCAGTTTTAAAATGTTATATGTGTCAGTGGAAGTGACTTCCAGTGTTAATAAGGTTGCGTGTGGTTGGAGGAGAAATACAGGCAACAAGAGAATATTTGTCTTCAGTACATGAGGAGCACCATCAGATTTGCCTGGTTTCTATACAAGTTTCAGTACAATAAACAATACTAAACTGGATTCAAGAACTGCCATTTCCAGCAGTGTATTAATGCTTTGTTTCTGTTTATTTATTACTTCTGAAAACTTCCCTAGGTACTAAATCAGAGGTTCTAGATGTTGATAACCCAGACTTTGAGAAATACCCACTTTTTGTGAAAGCCAAGCGCTATCAGTGTTATCTGGAAGCAGGAGATGTGTTATTTATTCCAGGTAAGTAACAAATAGTTCCCGGCTGTTGTACAATAAATACAATAGTTGAGGCTTTTCCTCAGGTAGAATTAGTTTGGATAATTCTGACACTTGTCATGAGTCACAGGGAAGTTTTCGATTGCAATTTTTACTTTAGACATCTTTCTTTCACAGCTATGTGGTTCCACAATGTAATTTCTGAGGAGTTTGGAGTGGCACTGAATGTCTTCTGGAAACACCTTCCTGCTGAGTGCTATGATAAGAGTGACACTTACGGAAATAAAGATCCGACGGCAGCTTCTAGAGCTATTCAGATCTTGGACAGGGCCTTGAAAACACTTGAAGAACTACCTGAAGAGTACAGGGATTTCTACGCTCGAAGAATGGTTTTACGGATCCAAGAAAAAGCCTATAGGAATGATTATGGATAAAATAATGCATTGTATGTCACAGTCTCCTGTCAAAGTAGAGAACTATATGTTAAGACAGAAACTGTATGGCTAAAAAGCAATGTTGATAAACTTTGTTATACATAACTGTTGACCTCGTAGGATGTTTTGTTTTTCCTCGTGTGAGTGCACGATCTCTTCTATACAATAAGGCACATATCTGCACTGCTGGCACTTTTAAATCTACTTCTTTTGAAGTTGTTTACCTAGTTTTGTTTTTTTTTTCTGAAATAAAGTTTTGGTATCTGGACAGATCTAGCAGCATGTATGCTTAGAAATAACCACACATCTTCCTGACTGCCTCCTTGTTTATACTAAAGTTTAGAAAAGCTGTAGAAATTTCTGTGCAGTCCAATAGAGCCATTGGTGGTAATGGTGATGGTAGTGGCCTGGGATTATGCGTGGGGAGCTATTGCTCCCTCTTGTGGTGAAACTCCAGAGCACAATTAAAGGCTGAGCTGGCAGTAGTGCCGCAGCTTGACCACAAGGTAGATGATGTATCCTTTTCCTAGCTGGATGAGGCATTATGCAGGAAACTCCCTTGCAACCACAGTCGCTGCCTCAGTGTATTTAGGCAGTACTTCTGCAGCTGTAAAATTCTTGCAACTAACTTTCTCACAAGTCAAGCCCTCTATAGCAGGATAATCTAAAATGAAGATCATAATGCTGGAGGAGGTATAGGATCTGTTGGGAGCAGTATCTGAGATACATTATGTTACCGTATGGAAGGAAGCTGCAGTTTATTGTTTACAGGTGATATTTGTGGCAGCCTGTGGTGCTTACAGAACCAGTATAAAATGAAGGTAGATGTGTCACAGAAAGGTTCAGTCAGTGTTCCCACTGCCCCTTTGAAATCTCTGTTTCTTGTGCAGTTTCAGGGGATGTAGTTATTTATCTGACATCCAGGTCAGGCAGTGGGGCTGTTTTCTGTAGAATGGTATTTTTTTTTAGAACCTCTTAGACTAGATATGTAGCACTAATAATGCACTGGAAAAAAACTCTCCAGAGTAGCAGGGGCTTGCTACACTGTGCCCTTTATTTCTCTAAACCTATTCTTCTTGGCAGTTTAACACAGTGAAAATAGCTTGCTGCCATGTGAATGGGCACCCAGCCGTCGGGATGAATAGACATGAATTGACTCAGTCAAGCGATTCTGATGGGCATCATTGTGCACTCTGTGTGTAGAATTTAAATCTGTGATCACAAACAGATCTCTCAGAATTTCTTCTGCAGTTGAAGTATTGCTCGTGCAATACTGCTTAGATGGAACCTGTGTCTGTTAGGCTGGGAAAGTATCTTGATTTGGCAAAGTAGTAATGGCAAGGGCAACACATGAATTGTTATTGTATGCTAGGAGTAAATGGAAAGGCACAAAGAGGCTGCAGGATACAGAAAGCTGTTCCAGCATTGTGCCTTTGCTTCTCTGTTAACTTTAATGGTCAGCAGCTTCTCATTATGCTAGTACAGAGGAAGTACTGTGCTGATCCCTCATTCTACCACTTCTTGATTCTCTGCTGCCAAAGAGAGGCACAAACTAGGCTGGGGTTCTCAGGCCCTCTCAACACTCAGGTATAAATAAGGAATCTCTGTGTTCTTCAGATGTAGTTTCTAGTGTGGAGGTAGCCCAGCAAGAAAGCTGCAACAATTCACTTGTTGGGCTGGTGTGAAGTTTGGATTGGAAAATACATATCTGGCTGGGCAGAGATAGTCATGAATTAAATGTCAGCCAAGAGCTATAGGAAGTGCAACTACTTCTGCTTCATGTTACCAACTTTATTTTTATTTTTATATGACAGCAAATGAGATCATCTCACTGTGACAATCAGCTGGCAGTAGCCTAGCCCTGCTCATGCTTCTTTTCCAGTGTTCTCTGAGAAATGTGGGTGAGGAAGGGTCCTGGGGAGGGAAAAAACCTATCTTGTTTTCACATCTCTGGGAAGACAGTCAGTAAACCCCTAGTGATATAAGCACATATTTGAGAAAGAGGAACAAATAATACTTCGTGAGGATCAGTGAGAAGACCAGCACAGCAGTTATTCTGTCAGTATCATCCATTTTTTCCCACTTTGAACCAGTTTCTTCAATTTCTTAAATAACCGATATAAAACACATTGTTCTGAAATCCTATTAAATTAGAAACCAAGCAGTTTAAAAGTGTATTTTCTTAACCTGAGCATAATGTGTCTGGTGACAAAAACATTGAAGTTAGTGTTCAAAAATAAAATATTAAAAAACAGAACAAAAAAACCATTGGTGCTTTCTAACTGCTGTGGTACATGTTGTGAAGCAGTACTGCTGAGTGAATGGTGAAAGTATTAACGAAATAACTTCGAGCTAACACAGTGAGAGAATACATGTATCTACACTGAAAATCAGTGACTAAAATAAGACATTAGAGCCACGAATATTCTGTGGAAGTTCATCCTTTAGGGCGCTGCATCAAAATGGGATCATTCCACAATAAACACATGAAGTTGTGGCGATTATAAATGCTGACAATATTAGACATGGAAAACAGTCACTGGCAGCAGTGTATGTGACAGGCTAGTTAGCTGATGCAGGCTGCTCTGGTCAAAATACAGACTGTATCTGCGGTCAGTAGTAACCAAATTTTTAGAGTGAAGTTTGAACTGATGCTTTTAAAATGTAAACAACTTAATTGCAACAATATAGCTGGGGAAAAACAACCAACCAACCTTATCCTTGACTGTATGAAGTATAAGTGATGACACACAACTTCAGAAGAAACATTTCTTATGCATTTTTTGTAATGTTTCCTGTAGTGAGAATCAAATGCCAAAACTGATGTCAAAATATTCTTTTAAACGTATTTCTCTCCAAGAGCGATATAGGGTCTATCTTAAATGTCTAATAAAAAAAAATAGGATTGATCACAAAGCATCAGAAATATTTGCAATTGCTTTCAGATATGCAGGACGAAACTCTTTGCCTCAATCACATAGTCTCACAGTGAGACTATTAACTTGACAAAGGCAAGGATGATTTTATCATAGTAAAGGTTATATTGTGTATATGATCCCAATATGTATTACTTCACAGCTTCAGAAGATTCTTCTCTGGCCAAAATGTATCTTTACGTATCTGGGATATTTAGATGTTTCTATGCAGACAGTATAGATGCTGAGGACGTACGCCCAAAGACAGTAACATTTACAGTAAATTATCTATAATCTAATATCATTCCATAACCAAAGGCCTTAGTGTTACTAAAGGAATTATGTATTTATTTTTGACATTTTTTCTTTCAATTATTTTATGTGGGCTCGAGTCAGACTGTAGGAACTGATTCTAAACTCTGTCGGTATTAAATTCTGAGAGCAGTTATCTCTTTATTTGGTGATTGCTATGAGAACCAAGAACAAACTGGAAAGATTAAAAGAACTGCTCAACCATGTAAAATGAGCAGCTTCACATGTGATGTTATGTTTGGCCAAAAATGCTCAGAAGATACTGCTTGTGGTAGATCACAGCAACGTACAGTTTTTGCAGTGAAAGCACTTACATTTCAGATATCAAGCAGTACATGAATTGCTGAAAACTTCCATCACAAAACTCAGTGTAGTTCTTCTAAAGAAGGCAAATGAGAATGAAATACACAGATGTGATACGAGAGTTTCACCTGACATCAGGCTAGAGTATTCTTCGCTAGCTGAAGGCTGCTGTTTTGCACATCAACACTGCTACATTTCTTGACAGTGTTCTGTCTTGCGGCAGTGTTTTCATTAGAAACAACTCAGTTCTGAAATGCCAAGTCTAACAGAGGAAACAAACAACACTGACTAAAAGTGATCTCTGAAAGCCTACTGAAAAGGGAAAAACGTATAAAAATGTAAACTGAAAACTGAGGTAAGAGCATTCTTCTGCTTTTTAAATACATTAGATGTTTATACACATTTAGAAAAAATATTTTTCCCTTTTTCTAGCAGATGTTTTTCTAATCATTTCCTTAAAAAGAATCTGGCACTTCCTGAGTTGCTTAAGAAACAAGCATAATGAAACCCTAATGACAGGAAACTACCATAGAGCTAGCTGTCGCTATTTTAGAAGGCACAGTACTCTAAGCAAAATGCCTGCCTTAATCAGTTTTTTCACAGTGAATCTTAGTGGTGTGGAACAGCCAGTACTGTGTAAATTTTTGTTGTTTTTCTTTTTGTCAGCAGGAAGAGTGAAATATGCAATGCTAATACTGCTAAAATGAGCTCAGTCAGGAAGGTCTGACTGGCATTGGGAAAAGCAGTATCTGTCTCCTCCACACAGGTGTATGTGATCTTAGACTACTGGCTTAGTTACTTCATATTATTTTATTTGAGTTGAGAACAGACATTTTGGACCTTAACAGGGTTAAGAGATAAGTAAGACCAATGGAAAGCCAGCTTTGATCTCAAGGATGTCATGAGCAATATTTACATGTGCCTGAATATTTGTCTAGTTATGAACATTATAAGTAACGTGTTTGTTTTTTTTTCCTCCTTCAATCTACCTTTACAAAAATGAAATTAGATTTCAATACAAGATTGCAAAGATTTTGAAGAAATAACTCAAAGCGTGATTTGAAGGGGCTGCCTCCTGTAGATTGCAATCTGAGACATGGGCCTTTGCTTTTTGCATTGCACAGGGACACCCTGCACAAAATTTACATCTGTAGATTCTGCTAGGCAGTATCTAAAAGTATGGCTCACAAGAGAGCACAGAGATTAGTAGTTATGTTGCTGCATGAAGAGCTGTGAGGCTCTTGCCATCTATGGTACAAGGAATCCAAAGCACTGCTTAATGCAGGTTTTATGCTAAAGCAACTACAAAAGCAAAGGTTCACCAAGGTTGGAAAAGACCTCTGAGATCATCCAGATCAGCCATCCACCTGTCACCAACATTTCCCACTAAACCATGTCCCTCAGTATACTACATCTATGCTGGCTGCTACACGATGTAGCTTATCAGCTACAGAGTACACAGTCATATGTCTTGCATTACAACACACATGGCACTATAGATTATTTCAGTGTTATCGAGAAACAGTGGAACGAATACCTCAAGCTAGTCAAGATTAATGTATTATACCATAATACCAGTACATATACCATAATATGTAAACTCATTAAAACAATGCAGAACCAGCTAAGCCATCCATCACTTTTCATGAAACACGTCTTCTAACTTTCCAGTATTTTTTTTTAATCATAGTTATTGCAGAATCACATTTACAAAACAGCTCAAGTTACCTGGACAGAGAATGTTATACAAGTCCAAAGTATTCTTATAATTTAATGAATTATTTGAAAGAGACCAGACAAAGAAGGGTTGTCTTCTGAAGTACAAAATCCAAAAACAAGACCACTTGACAGGTGAGAGACGGACATCAACAAAGGCAAGAAGAGGAAAAATAATCAACTAATGATAAAGTTTAAAGATATCTTGGAGAGTTCGATTTTACCCACATCTTTCCTGCTGTGGTTCCATGTGACACCAAATAAGTCAATTCAGTCAGGCAGATTGTTTTCAAACACATTGTGTTCAGTTATTTTGCTCATTTGATAGACACCTGCTTTGAGACTCTAGAAGCAGATCTCAAGAAACAGTGAATATATACCAATCCATTGTTATGCTGAGCATATATGAAAAATAAGACCCTAGTATAATTTAAGATATGTGCTCAAAGTAAATGGATGGGTATGGTCTAAACTCAATAATTCGACTTACAGACCCTAAGGTAAGATAAATACCTCCACTCCACACAGATAGCAAAGTAACTGTCAGCTGAGAGAGAACAACATTGTTGCAAACATCGTAAGAGGGAGAAAAAAGGGTGACTTTTCTTTCTGCAAATAGCTCAAAAAGACTCTTTTGGGAAAACTTAAGTGCACGATCATATGCAATCACATTTATCCATGAATATACAGTCATAACGTCCTAATTCCTGAAGTGACTTTGCAACCTTAATTTCTATAATATTTAAATATAGGGTACTCCTATTAGTTCTCTCTGTATCAGCAATAATGTGAATTAAGCAAGCTAGAGCAGCTTACTACGAAGTGCTAGTGCTAACTTACACAAGGAGGCAGAAGGATGCTATCACTGGGAGAACAAAAGATTCCAGTAACATTTTAAGACTTGGACCCTCAATCACCTTTCAAAATGTCAGGTCCAATTTATTACAGAAGCATCTACAGAAATGCAACTAAATTAGCCCTAGACAGGAAAAAAGTTAGCTAAGTTTCTAGTATTTAAGAGGCACTCAGAATAATTTAGGTTACCTGTAATCTGGACAGTTTCACAGAGCTGAACACTGTTTTAAAGGGATTTTTAACAGCTGTGGCTTAAAATGTTAGTATTTCTCAAAATCCGAACAATGTCTTTCCTTATGTGCAAGAAACAAGTAATATAAAGAATACCAGCTATTACACACCTGGTTGCACTAAGGACAATGTAATGTTTCCTTACTCCACTCAAAAATATAAGTGTAAGCAAGAATGAAACCCATTTGAGGCATTTACATCTAAGCATACTGAAAAACTGCCTTTACAGTTTACATCAAGAAACAAGCATATACAAACTATGACCCATTTCATTCTAACATAGAAATGTTCACACCCTTGGGTACTTCAAAACAGCTTTCATAGGGACGCAAGTTTCCAGTAAGCTCTTCTGGAATTATGCTAGTACAAAGCCTGCCCTGCAAAAACACACTTTCAAATAATTCATTTTTTAAAATAGGTCACCACAAACTGCTGACAAAGCATAATGCACAGAATTCAACTGTTTAATCATTTTACACTCACACTGAAGTGTTTTCACCCAATATAAACAGTTTATTTTCTACATTCTTTGCACATCAGTTTTGCATGCATTATAATGAATGAGGCACATCCAATAAAGTACTACAACTATTAGAGACTAATTAAAAAAACAAAACAGTCAGGTTTCCCTCCATAACATTAAGTCTCAAAATAAGATTAGCTTTATAACAAAGTGCTTATTCTTCAAACTAATACAGCAACTCTTGAGCTGATTTTGCTTAACAAACTGTTGTAAGCCACCTCCACCAAAGAAGTCAGGGTTAGGACAGCAGTTGGGTGCTGGTTTTATTGCTTTGTTTTTAAATGTCCTCTTTAGAACATTATGCTCTGAATATAGATTTTTGAGTGTCTGTCCAAGCAGCCACTGCATTACATGTAAAGGAGAGAATAGTTGTACAAGCAGAATTATGAAATGGCAACAAGCCTAAAATTTTTTAATGTGACTTCTCATATACTGTGTAGTTATGACTTTGATTCAGATGAATGCTAATGCTGCCATTTGTAAGAAAAACTTCATCAGTCCAAGATCAGAAGAGCTAGATACCCCTTGAGCTGAAAATGCAGATATTACTGCTGGTCCTTACAGAAGTTAGTCAAAACAATAGCAAGGTATGTTGAAACAGCAATAAACTATGCCCTTGCAAACATTCTTGGTCACTCAACATAGCTATGTTTAAATTTTTAAGCTCCCCAGGCAAAATGCCTGTTCACAAGCAGATGCTGTGCAATGGGTTAAGGAAACTCTGTAGTCACAGCAAAGGCAAGGAGCTCAGAAAGAAAAGCAGATTGGCACTATTGTTCCAAAGAAAAATACTCATGACTTTTTTTTTCCATTAGGAGAAACGTTACTAAACTGGAAGATTTAGTTAGCTAAAGGAAAAAATCTTCAGCAAAATACAGAACTAAGACTGCTCTAACAATCACTATCCTTACACCAAAAAACTAATGCTGTATCTCCTATTGACAGACCAAAGTTTTTAGCCCTGGAAGCTACTAAGTTGATGCATCCAGACACGTGAATGTCTTGAGTACTCCAAACTCCCGTTGAAGGCAGCACATGACTTCAGACCGAGGACTAAAAATTCTGTCAATAATTTGACAATAAACATTCACACAACACAAAACTTTTATAGAATAACTCTTCATAACAGCTGTTTTTTTCTTTTTTTTCTTTTCAGGAATCAAATGATGACGTCTTGCAGATGTCCTCCTTTTGAAGCTACTTGAAATGCATATATGGCAGCCATTAGTAACTCAGTACTGATGTAGTATTCTCTTCAGAAAGCATCTGCTCAAAGCTGTAAATCTAGAGAACAGGATTTACCGTGTCAAAAGTGCTTTAGCAATGAATATACTACTTAGATACAGTCTCAAAATACTTCATGAACTCTGAAATGGTTATCTAAAGAGGGAACTTCATCAGCAAAATGTAGTTGATCATTTATTTCCACGCCCAGTTCTTCAAGTATCTGTACAAATTTCTCATGCTCTCTCCCAATCCATGACCTCATTGTGTCAAACACTTGATACGGTGTAACATGAGAATGAACTTCAATTCCTGTCTGTGCAAGTTCTTCCAGCACTTCGGGATAAGTAACCCAAGTATTGCTTCCTCCCGAGTGACCACCATCCAACCAGTAAATGGCTTTTATGTTTTTTAGGAAGGCGTCCATATTTTTGTCTTTCTTAGCTTCTTTCAGCTCATAAAGCAGCTGGTTCAAAACCACACAACCTTTGCTGAAGCCAATCAAAGTAAATGACACTGCACCTACAGCAGATGGTATAACAAAGTTCATGGAGGAATTATTAGAGCATTCACAATCTTTCTCTCTTTCTGTGGATGAGCAGCCATTTGCTGTAGGAACAGACTGTGGCTCTGATTTACGAGCAGATATTTTTGCATCCTTGCTGAAACCACATGTGGTTTTCTGGGACTGCAGAATATTCTGAGAGAGTCTGAATGCATTAACAAGCAATGCGTGGAGATGCTTGAAAGCTCCAAAGTCGGTGCTGTGCTCTGGTGCTCCAAACATGTTGCTAGCCACAAAGTTATCATAACAACTGAATTTGTGCAAGTGCATTCGAGAACACTTTATGACCCAAATAAAACTATTAGGGAATCGGCGAGCAAGTATGGTAGCAACGTTTTCGAAACTCCAGTGCTCCCACTGAAAGTTTTCTGGGTGGCAAGACATGATGTCGTAATAGTTCTGAAAAATTAAAAAATAGAGAAGATGCATTACTACACTGCAAAAATAGCTCAGCTTCACCTAGTACATTCACAAGAAGGGATCACGAACAAGAGAACTGTTTTGTACTGCAAAGACGCTCTCTTGCTGGGCTCTGAGAACAAGAAAAATGTTAAAGAAACTGTTACATTTAAATTCACCTATTCTACTTTAATATTTTTACCACACATTTTTATATCCTCCAAAACAACATAATATTAAGTACCTTGAAGTACACATCATTTCTGTAGAATTCACTCCAAAAGAAGAATAAGGTATTATTCATTTTAGTATGACACAGAATCACAGAATGACTTAGGTTGGAAGGAACCTCAAAGCCCATCCAGTTCCAACCCTCTGCCAAGGGCAGGGTTGATAACCACTAGATCAGTCTGCCCAGGGCCCGATCCAACCTGGCCTTGAGTGCCTGCAGAGATGAGACACCCATAGCTTCTCTGGGCAGCCTATGCCAGCGCCTCACCACTGAGTAAATATTGCATCTTAACACCTAACCTAAATCTCCCCTCTTTTAGTTTAAAGCCATTCCCTCATTATCCTGTCACTATCAGACTGTGTAAAAAGTCAGTCCCCCTCCTGCATGTAATCTCCCTTCAAGTACTGGAAGGCCACAAAGCTGAACAAGCCCAGCTTCTTTAAACTTTCTTCATAGAAGAGGTACTCCAAAACACATAATTAGAATGTATTTACTCCATTTGCAGAAATACTGGTTGTCCTATTAGAGGCAAACAACAGACTTAGATCTTCAGAATAGGCTTTCTCATGCATGATCCTCACTCCTGAACTTTTAACAGCAGAGAACATGGATCAGTTACGTGTACTGAGGACAACACAAGCTCTGAACAAGGTACAAACAACAGTGGCAGCCCAAAGGGTTTTCTTAGACCATCCTGATCCTCAAAATGGGAGTTATGTACTACCCAGTGTGTACAGTCACCATGTGCCTTTCGATGTCTTCTCTACAACTATCGGAAGGGAGGTTGTGGTGAGCTGGGGGTCAGCTAGAGATTAAAGACTAGAGGGAATGGCCTCAAGTTGTGCCAGGGGAAATTCAGACTAGATGTTAGGAAATGTTTCTTCTCCAAAAGAGCTGTCAGGCACTGGAATGGGCTGCCAGGGATGTGGTGGAGACATTCAAGGAACCCTTAGATGTAGTGTTGAGGAACATGGTTTAGTGAGAACTACTGGTGATAGGCGGACGGTTGGACTGGGCAGTGTTGTAGGTCTTTTCCAACCTTGGTGATTTCCTAATTCTATGATGTCTGTCACCTTAGAGACAACATCTGCATCCTTACAGGCACGACCTCGGCTTTAGCACCTGGAAAGCACCCCGGTGACTGGACTACCCACAAATCTGCTCTGGAAAGCTCCCAGCTTTCCAATTCCCTCTTCTTCTCTCCAAAGACACGCTCTGACACAGCTCCAGACGCTGCCGCCACCAGAAACGACGCCCGGAGCACTATTTACAGACGCTTTCCCTCAGCGCAGCCCCACGCGGCGGGCAGGGCCGGCTCCCTCAGCCGCAGGGTCCCCGCTCCCGGCCCCGCACCCCGCCCCGTACCTGCACGTCCCCCGGGAAGTACACGACGTGATGCTGAGACGCGGCCGAGCCGCGCGGGGCCGGCGGCAGCAGCAGCAACAGCTCGTTGGCCCGCTGCGGTTCCGCGCCCTCCACCTCCGGCAGCCGCAGCCACGGCGGGCTCAGCCGCGCTGAAGAGAAGCCGCCGCCGCCGCCGCCGCTCGCGGGCCCCGCCGCACAGGCGGCCGGCGTCCCGCAAAGGCTCATGCTCCCACCCAGGCCGAGGGTTGCGGGACCGAACAGTCCCCACAGGACCGAGGCTGCGCCCGCCCAGCAGCGCCCGCTCATGGGGCCGCCGCCTCCCGCCCGCAACCCAGCCCACAGCGCGCCTGCGCGCCACCCCCGCGGCCCACGAGGCCTTCCCCAGGGGGCGGTGCACGTGCGCTCGTAACGGCCGCCCTCCTCGCGGTGACGTCACGGAGTTTTAAAAAGGAGCGGGAAAGGGCGCGAGGAGCGGCTGCGTGGCGGCCCTGAGAAGGCGGGGCTCTGTAGCGAGGACTTGATGCGATGCCGCGCTGATGGTTCCTTGGCCTCGTCCTGCCCTTGCTAAGCCATGTTGAGGTGGCAGTGCCCGGCATGTGTTTGGTCTGTGTGGCCTTGCTTGAAAATAGTGCTGGGCTAAAAAATTCAGAGGAAAAAATAGGGCAATGTTTGCCTGTGAGTTTGCTGCTGTGCTCCAGGAGCCCCCGAGTGAAGTAACCCCATAAGTGTGCTGCTGTGGTGGATATTCAGCGCTATAGGGCGCTGCGGGCTCTGCACAGAGCAGTTCATTTCAAAGCAGGTATGTGGGCCCTTACCTTTCTTAAGAGGACTGTTGCATTTTTCAAAACCACTTAGGTGTATCTATTTCATTTCCCTTATGCTAGCTTGAATAAGGGATGACAGACATAGGAGGAAAAGCTTTTCGGTGTCTTTTTGTTGAGAAAGTGCACAATTCATGGTAAATAAGGAAAAGTGAGCCTTTCCATCCTCCATAGGCATTCCTGAGGGCATTAACAGTTCTCTTGTTTTTGCGTATTCGTTTCTTTGTTTTGGTATTTCTACTTTGAGCAATACTTTTTTTTCATTTGTTTTTGTTTTTACACACCGAATTCAGAAACAAGATGGATGCCTTGTTCTTTTGCTGATGGAGTTCGGCCCTTCATCAAAGGGTTATGATGTTCCAATGCTTTAAATACATTTTTTTTCCGCTTTGCATTTCTAGGAGAAACGAAGGTTTAAAAACTTTTTCTGTGATTTTTTAGACTTTTAAATTTTAAATAATTTTAAAACTCATCTTTACTGTTTCTCACATAGAAGTTATGTTTGAGAGAGTTTTATCAGGTATTGAAATGGACCAAAAAAAAAAGGAAAAGGCACTTTTTCTATTTCGCCGGGAGATGGTGCTATGCAACGTGGAAGCACTGCAGCAGTCTCTGGTTGCACCCGCTGCTGAGACCTGCGGGGTGTTTCAGCGCTAGCTAGTGCTCTTACAGTAGAGCCAGTCGTCATTTCCAAAGTCTACTTTTAGAGCTGGAGTCCATCTAGAAACATAAGTTACTTATCCTGTCTGTGCTCCCAAGAATTCAAAGCTCTGAGCAATTTAGAGCTGTGGAGAAGCAAAATTGTGATGGGGAAAAGAACTTCTAGCTCTCATTGCCTAACTGATATTTCCAGTTCATGCGGACAGTTTTTCTTAATCCAATTAGGGCAGTTCTGGTCTGTGCTGACATAAAAATTTTTAATTTACAGAACTAATAAAATGTTGTCACTTCTATGTTTCATTAGGTACCGTGCTAAGGAAATACTAAGTAAGACCTACACAATATATAAGAGCATGAGAACACACAAGTGTTTTGGTTTTCTCATGGATACGTTTGTGAAGTTGACCAATTGATCGAATAGCAACAATGGTACTGCTGTGTCTAGTTGTTTGGGTTTTGATTGTTAATTATTGTTTACACAAGCAGAGCTCTGTTATGACTACAATTCCGTGAAGTAGTAAGGATTCCATTTTAGTAATTAAGTAATATGAAAGATTATTATCAGTAGCACAAAAAATCTGTGATCTTGGCCACATCTGGCTTATGTTGTTTTTTCCAAATGGATGTTAATTTTTCCTAAATTTCTTTGCAGACATTACTAACATTTTAATGAATGTTACCTAACTAAAGGTGGCAGTGGTACTTCTGCTTGTAGTGCACTGATATGTTTGATGTAACTTTATATCTTTAAAGTATATATATGTTGTAGTATACAGGGCATTCACCTTCATGCCAAATGCTATATATTCTTTATGGAAGAGCGTGAAGACTAGTCCATGTATTAGTCAGAGATCAAGTGTACAAAATCACCAAGATAATGAAATGGGCTCCTCTATAGGAAATGGTCTACATGACATGTTCATACTTAAAATGGGAAACACCAACCTGTTCATAAGCTTAAGAAGATGAAAGCAATTTCACTTCCATGACATAAGATAAATTCTAGTCAGTGATCACTCTGTTTACTTTGCATGTTAGTGATGTTGCTTTTGCAATACATAAGTACCTTCAGTGAATCTCAATAGAATTTCTCAGTGTAAGGCACAGAGATAGTGATTTATGCACCTTTGGTTCCTTAGTTGCTAAATTTATTAGATGTATATAGATTAAGAAGTAGAAAATAGGCGCAAATGCGAGGCTAGGAGATGGAACTCCTTTTTTTTCTGTTTTTGAGTGCAAATGTCTTTGCAAGGAATTGACTTTGATTTGTCCACGTGTTTATGAAGTATTTCAAAAGTCAGAAAAAAGTGCTGAGTAAATGTGGTGATAATCGTAAGGATATTAGACTATTAAGTTTAAGTGACAGCACTTCAGTGTGGTGTTTGTGCAGGTTAGAATAATTGTTTTTTCTGCTGTTACTCCTTGCTGTTGTCTGTCTCTTTCTCTCATGTCCTTTCTTTCCAATTCCTCCCAGTACACTATTTCTGCAGAAGTAAGTATTCAAGCCTACTACTGTACCTGTTTTTTCTTATGAGATGCACATATACACACGATCATCTTTGTATTATATTTTAATTTATTTTCAGACTGTTCTCAGCTGCAAATATGTTCCGATTGCTAATTTGCGGATTGGTAGAGGACTGGAAGAGCTGTGAAAATACTTGTTAAATACTGATAGGAAACTCCTTTTTAGATGACATGCAGCTGTGTCTTTCATTGTTAAGAAAATGTATCAGGTGTAGCTTATCATTCTTTTCAGGTGTAGTAACACTTAGAGATGCATAACTCTGTCCTCTGTGGTAAAGTATGTGCAGAGCAATTCCCAGCAGCTACATAGTGATGGATGGTGAGGTCTTGACTCATAGTTTTATTACTGTGTTAGTGGCAACAGTTCAAATGAAATTACATCTATTATGCTCTGTTACAAGCACTAAACAATTCTGCTGAAATTCCTATTGACAACTATGCCTGCCAGCAGCCATCTTTTGTGTAAGGGTGTTCAGGAGAGCATGGGGGGGAAATAATTACATTCTCAACAATTTGAGTTGTATGAAAGTGGGAGTAAAAGCTTTTCAGGATGAAAAATAAATCCCTGATGTTTTTCTGTCAGTGATCTTTTGGGAACCTACTAAAATAGCAGGATATATGATCTCATCTGAGTGTAAAAAAAATTTAAAACTACCGACGCTGTTTCTCTTGTGTTATTTTTCTGTAGAAATTTATTTTCTTTAACTGGTCTGTCTGTACTACAGTTTATCTACATGTCAGTCCTTCCCATTCACCCTCTTGGCCATTTTAAATGAGGAGTAAGAGTTTTAGAGTAAATAACCTGTGACTATTGGGAAAGCTGCTAAATAAATAGATGAGGATGATTCAAATGGATGCCTTTGCTGAATGAAAGCTGGGAATAAAGTTGGCCTTTGAACTTCATGTTTGGGAGCAACTGGCTGAAAATTCTTCCTATGCTGGCTTCACATGTGCTATCTGTTTTCTGCTCTGGTTCTTAGAGGGTGTGGTGCATAGAAAGGGCTGAAATTATTTAATAGAGAATTTTAGGGCAAAGGGCATGAGTCTATTTAAAAACAAAACCTGAAACTTTGGTACTTCTGCTATTCATGGAATGCTTAGTTAAATAACAAGCAAAGAGCTTGTGTTGCAATTTGTCTAAGAATACAAGAACAACTTGTGGCTTAAAGAAGCTGTAAACTGTCTGGTATAAATCAATATAAATTGGAAATCTGGTTGGGATATAAAGGAGAACACAGTGACCCTGGAATTGGAAATGGAAGGAGGTTTTTATTGTTAAAAAAAAAAAAAAAGTGGGCCAGAGCTCAGCCCCTAACAATTCCTGTGGTCTGAGATGCGTCTGGCAGAGAAATTATGAAAATCTGGCTAGTGCATGTCTGCATCTCAATTTTCCTTCTCTCACTCTTAGCTTAGCTACTGCAAGTACCAGCCTTTTATACTGGATTTCAACATATTCACAATAGCTTTAATTTTTTTTAATCTATCCTGGATATCTTTGAGTTAGCTCATAGTTCTGCAGAGCTGACTAGAGTTTTCCTGAATAAATCAGGAGTTGGAAGTCCACACTGATCATTTTCTAAGTTTTAAAATGAGTTTTAATGACAGTAAATACTATTTAATGATGACATGAAATCTGCTAGAAGATGTTGAAGTGGTGAGATTTGAACGTCTTCCAGCAGAAAGTAGCTAAATCATACATCCTTGAATGCTACCAGCAAGGTGTTGAGGTGGCCATCTCACTAAAAAGACACTTACAGGGTGATGATAGTCCACCAAACATTTTTCTTGATTAATGGAAATAACTGGGAGTACAAGAATGCATTCCTCTTACTAGTGTTGTCTGAGACTGATACTGTTGTAAAGCTAGAAAATAAATTTCTTGATAGCTTCTGGTTTAATCTTAGATATTTAAATAATCAATAGACTGATGTTCTCCCACAGTCTTTAGAATACTGATATTTAAGCATCTATTCATAAAGAAAAATTGTCTGGATCTCACTCTGAGGTGTTTAGACATGTGGAAGAGAGAGTCGTAAATCTGGCTTCAGATGCACAGTTCTTTTGTTAGATGACATGCCAAAGAGATGCAAAGATAAGTGGAATTAAGTTGAAATTCTTTTTGTAGCAAGTAATATATTAGTAGAGAATAATAAATTATGGAGAAAATGTAAAACATTTTTCCTTGCTATTAATTTATTGTTAAAATACTTGAGTCTTGCAATTAATGTAAATACATTTTCGTTGCGTACCAACTCTGACTACTGATAGAGAAATAAGACTTGTCTTTTTTTTCCCCTTTAAATGGCACTATGTTACTATTTTAATGTGTAGTTAAGGGGAATTGATATTTATGCAATATGTGAAAGCCACAAACCATCAAATATTAACATTAAGCGTCCAGAAGGAGTTTTTACTGAGCTTTGCTCACCAGCAAAAAAAGCAGTATAAAATGTTAAATATGTTTTGAAAACATTTTATTTCATGTCAAAACTTTCTGAGTACCATTCTTAGTATATGGTGGGTTTTCTTAAAATAAACCCATTTCTTAGAGTTGCAAGACCTCATAAATTTCTTAAAAATTTCTTATCCAAATCAGCTTGGAGGTTAAGGATCAAGCTATTGATGAGAGTGAATTAGAGGGATTGTACTTCATATATGGAGGAAGAACATCCTAATTTCAATTTCGCAGTCTTTCTAGGAAGCTTGTTTCTAAATGATTTGTTTAAAATTGACTTCCTTGTTTATGTGGCCATTAAAGAAGTGGTATTATTCTACCCAGGTCTTAGTCATTTGTTTAAATTCTCTAAATGTCCCCATTTGTATTTAGTGACTGCCATTTCTACCTGCATTGACTTTCAAATCAATTTATATGGTGATGCAGGCAGGAGTCCATCCTTATGTTGTTGCTTTGGCTTTAATTCCAATTCATTTGCTCTTGACTAATGCAGGGTATGAAGGTATGAAGAAGTGGTTTGGAAATGTGTAAATTGAGATCCTGAACAGACATTTAAAATTTAGTATTTAATACAGAAGTAAATTCCACATATAGCTTGGCATTGTGATAGCTGTGATACCTGCTTGTATTGCACCTGATATTATTTACCCACTAATACAGGATTTTCAGTCCTACCTATGAATTTTGTTATCCATTTATAAGAAACAGTTGATATCAACTTTCAGATTCTTAATGTCTTTCAATATCATATTTGTGAATGGACTATTGATAACAGTCCTTTAAACTGGAATGGTTTTGAAGATAAGAGATGAAAATATTACTTGATGGTGGATAAAAATGGCATTGTTTTGGAATTATGCACAATTAATTTGACTAGCCTGGTCAAAATATACTTGCTAGCCTTGGCTTGTCAAGATATACTAGCAAGGTGTCAACGTTTAAGTTTTTTGAGTCATGGTCCCTCTTACATCATTACTTTCCAGATCAGTCTCCAGAATGATGCTCTCACCAGTGACTGAGATAGTAAACAGATGAAATATTGTGGATAAATTTTTCCCACACAGAGCTTTCTTCTTACAAGTAGCATAACTATCTGGGATTTCTTTTGTTCTGGGGTTTTGAGAAAAGAGGAAAAAGAAATGAATTGAAGGAGACAAAGTGAAGAAGGAATTGAGTTAAATCTGTGAGGGAGCTTTGAAATATTTATTGATAATACTTACAGTTCAGGAGGAAATTTTTATCACCATGATTAATAAAATGAAATCCTGTAGAAGAATTATTATTCCAAAATTAAACTGCCAAATAACATCAGTAACACCTCAAAGAGGTGACTGTAAAGTAAAACTTCAGAATTCAAAATGTGAGGCAAATATACTTCTTCTGAGAACACAGTATTTTAAATATCTAATGAAATTGTTTGTTAGAAAAGCATTACCTTTAACAATGACGTGCAACTCTGTGTTCTTCGTGGTTTTCATCTTGGTGTTTCAGAGCTTTCAATTGCCAGACAAGCTGACACTGATGAACAAAAGCTGTCGTCTTTTATTTTTTTGACAGCTTGACTGTAGCAAATGAAAAGCAGCATAATTCATCTGAACAGCTTATACAGACTTCAAGTGATTCACAGTTGTTACAAACAGCCGATCTCAAGACTTGTATTATCCTAACTTTAAGTGTTTGCTGCTTTCTGTCAGACCTCATTCTGGAAATAACATACATGTTAGCAGAGTTCTCTGAAGACATGAAATTAAAGAGGAAAAAAATGGGAGCTTCTTCTATGTGAATATTTGTAATGCTTACCTCTTGATGTCTAATCCAATGCAATTTCTTGAAGTGCCAATTCTTTCTGGCAGTGCTGGAGTTTCTGAAGCTTAATTTCATGGATGAAATTATCCCATTTGCAGTGTTTCAATGTAATACTTGCAGCATTACTCTGTAGTTGCTATTAATTTGATCTTCTAAACAAACTAACCTGAATGAGAGTGTAGTTACTGTAATGTCCTGAACACTTGAGCTTTTCTGCCATCTTAAAAGAGAAGCATTGTGTGGTTTTTACTCTCTTGTTCCCTAGTGTAAGCAGATATACAAAAGAAATATGCTTCAGGTGGGCAGCTCACTTTGTGTAGTAAGTACTCCACTACTTTTCCCAGTATTCACTCAAGCTGCGATGCCAGAGTACAAGTCACCAAGAATTCCTTGTGCTTTTGCAGTTTGTACTGCAGGAAGTGGTTCCAAACAGTACATGTCTGTATTCCTATATTGTGTTACCCTTTCCTGACAGTTTCTGCCATTTCTGTGATGCTGGTCTGAGTTTATTTTCCCCAGAACTACCCACTTTTCTATGTTTCCAGTGTGCTTCTCCATTACTGCAGAGTGTGAGCACATTGCTTGGAATGGAATGCGTGGGTCAGCACCAACTACAGTTGGGTTTGAACAGATAAGGGACCTTTCTCCTGAAGATGTGCTAAATGAATGACAATAAGAGAAACTGTTGCAGGGTGGTATGGTTCAAACTTTAGAAATTTTATAGCAGCATATTTCTAATTCACTGAAAAGGACTCCTGAATAAATTTAGTTAGCAATTAAGACTTTCCAAATTCTGTTGAATGAAAAGTAAAAAGAACAGCATGCAAGATACGCAGATGGCAAAGAGGCAATTTGGAGCAAGCAATTCAGATTTTCTCTCTCCACAGAGAACAATTTGATTTTTTTTTCCTCTAGCTTACTCATTATTCAGATAACTGTGGGCATTTGTTTATGGTATCTTTTTACAGCCAACTGATTGACTGCATATATTTGACAACTCAAATTGTTATATAATACTTTTAATTGGATGCTTAGGTCACACAGTGTTTCCGTTCTCTGACTTAATGACCTTTATTGCTAACAAGGCTTCCCAAATAAATGTTCAGTACTTAAATTAGCTGCAAATAATTGCTTGTTACTTGTAAAGTTCCCTGTTCTCATCATTTCTGTTGATGACTTGGGTACTGTAATATATGCAAACAATGGGTGTGACCTGAGTTTTAAACAAAAATTCAAGTAAATATTTGGGGATGGAAACTTGAAATCATTTTCCAAATCATTTTCCAGTTCTGTTTCCATCCGAATTTGAGAGTTAATGTAGATTGGTGAGCATGAAGCAGGGTATCATATTTGTACCATTCTAGAATATCCTTTCTATCTTAAAAAAAAGTAAAAAACCATTTTATGTTCAGGGAGGTGTTTGTACTGTTAAATCTAAATGTTTCCTGAAAAAAGAAAACACTTTCTTTGTGTTGAGCTTGTTGCAGTCCTGCAAAACGTTCTTAGGCAAGCAGTATGTCTGCCTTTACTGAACAGTTTTCTGTCCATGAGGTACTTGTAAACTAGAATGAATTAATCTGAATGTGTAATATCAAAATACCTTTGCAGGATATGGTTCAAATATTGCAATTGTGCAACCAGTCATGTGCATGATGTCTGTGCTCTTCATATCTTCCCATGTAAAGTTCTCTGCAAAAGTACCAAGCTCAGATATGAAAAGTGTGGAATATCCCCAGTCCAAGCACTCATGTTTTTGTAGTGCACTAGTCAGTGGAAAGTGCCTTGCAAATCCCTCATCATTCCATGGCTAGTTGAAAGTTGTTACTGTTTAACTGATTTTATAGGCTTTAAAATTTCAGCAAAGCGTGTGATGATCATGTATTGTCTTTCTCAAAACAGCCATCTTAGTTTATATAGAGCTTTATATCATAGGTCACTGGGGTAAATAATCTTTTATATTAGTGCCAAAGTGAGTTGCTTGAGACTATGGCAAAGTGCTGGAGATTCTTATTTGCTGTCATATAAAAGAACAAACACTCATTTAGATATGGTACTTGATTTTTGCTTTGAGTGTTCCTGTATTTCAATACTGAACTGCGTGTTTTGATACTGCTTGCATGGCTATGGTGTCTTAACGAGGAAATGTTTCTGGTGGTAAGGTGAACATTTAGAACTAGAGAAGCTTAACAAAAAAAATTTTTTTCTTAACCTTTAAGGTTTTTGTCACTTATGTTTTCATTTACCTGTCTTTGTTTCATTCACATGAATGAACTGACTTGGTTTTCTACTGAAATATCTCTGTACAAATGAATGTTTTGTCAGCCTTTGGTTTATTTTTAAGTATGTCAGACTTTTCTGAGATCTTGGAAATCGGGATCTGCTATTTTTCATTTTGATCAGTCGCTACTGTTTCCCCTCTAGCGCAAGTAACCTTGTCATTGTTTTGGACTTTCAACTTCCAAGGAACTGTTGGTTTTTCGCTGCTACGTTAGAGGGCAGCAGCAGGCTAATAATGCGGGAATCACACTGAGAGTTCTTTCTTTTTGCTGTCATCTTGCCACCTGGTGGCAGAATGTGGAAGGCTGTAGCGTGTGAAAAGTAAAGTCTTAATGCTTTTAGAGGAAACCTTTCTTCTGCTTATACTCGCACAATGGACGAAGTCCGGACTGTTTCCCCACAAATTTGGATTCTTTGTATTCAAGTGAATAACTTTATTTCGAATAACCATAATAATTTTCGAACAAATCCAGAGTTGAGCACTCCTCCTGAGAGAGGGAGGAGAAAAAGACTTCCTTAGCCTTCTTTCTCAATATAAGCTTAAAATGCTTGTCCTTATACTCTGTCTTAAAAGATCAAACCTAACTCTGCTTTTGCTGAAGTAAACAGTAAAACTTCTATTGACTAAAGCTTTTATACATGATATGTGTATTAGCAGTGTAATTTGCTCACTTGTAGTTAATGTCTTCAGTGTTGTTTCGAAGTGGTTACATTCAATCTTTTTTTGTTTTAAACAGTTACCACACAGTAGCAACTGTAACACTCTGGAAGAGTTTCTCCAAACTGAAGGAGACAACAGCTCTGGTGTATTGAGTAGCACATGGTGAGTTTGCTGAGTTCTCTTTTTAAATGGTTGCCACTGTAATTATTTGTATATTATCATATTGGTGCTGGAATGGGCTGCCCAGGGAGGTGGTGGAGTCACCAGCCCTGGAGACATTCAAGGAACATTTTGACATTCTCATGAGGAACATGGTTTAGTGAGAATGATTGGTGATAGGTGGACATTTGGACTGGATGATCTTGTAGTTTTTTTCCAGCCTTGGTGATTCTATAATTCTATAGCTGCTCCTAAAATAGAACTTTCTGTTCTTTAAAATGTAGTTAATTAGTCTAATCAAAATTGATAGATAAAAGCTGATACAGAGTTGATGACAAGAATTCTTTAAGTCTAGGACAACTCTTCCAGGTATTCCTGTGATCTTTATTTAAAAAAAAAATATTTATATATATAACCCACAAGGAAACCCTTAATGTTTGCAGTGTTTTGTTCTTTAGCTTTTTTAGAGATTTTTTCTGTAGGATCCTATTTTTACATATTTTTCAGCTGTTACTTAACCAGAAAAACAAGATGTGTATATATAGAGAGAGATATGTCCTCTCAGTTTTAGAAAGCTTTTTAATGCATTTCTAATTGAATGATTGCAAACCTTATCCCTTCCCTATGGACAGTATTAGTAAAGAAGTTGTCTTACGAGTTTTAAAGATTTTAAAGTATATATTAACTATATGTTACAATTATAAAATGTTATGTAGATTTCTTTCTAATATTTTCATAAGTAATGTAGCATCTTCAAAATTGCACTGAAATGAAATACTTCATGAAATGGTTGTTGAACTTTTATTTCCGTGTATAAATATAAAGCATATGGACATACATGCAAATATTCAAATATGCATTCTTCAGTGAAAAT
This sequence comes from Odontophorus gujanensis, assembly GCA_013399175.1. Lineage (NCBI taxonomy): Eukaryota > Metazoa > Chordata > Aves > Galliformes > Odontophoridae > Odontophorus > Odontophorus gujanensis. The sequence goes on along the minus strand of VXAB01007545.1, from coordinate 216,291 downwards.
GATTACTTCACCGTATGCTCAAAAATGCTGCTTTCAGTTAATGCTGTTTTGCTGTTGGTTCTGCCATGATGCTTAATTTTTAATGAAATTAAAATGTAGTTCTTCCCTGATTCTTGGACTGTTTCACATTCAATTCCTCAAGGAACAGTGCAAGGGCAACATTAGGTTTGCATTAGTGTTATTTTTCAGATCATGCACATTTTGCAGTCATTGAGGGTTCAAAGCCCATGACAGTTTAAAGAAGGTGGGCTATTTAACTTGTAGACCTGAGAGCTTTTCAATTTTTAATGTTTGTTCTCTGAATAAGATGATGCTGGTATAATTTAGGGTACTATATTGAATGGAACACAGTGACCTGTTCATGATGAAGTAAGCTTACCGAGGTAGCCTTAGCAGTGGTTTAATGCTGCAACTTCTTGATGTTGGTATGGTAAGTCAGTGCCCATGCATTAAGCTCTGCCACCTAAATAATCTAATTACTCCTCACTAGCAAGGCACGTTATTTCTTGACCTCTCCAATGAAGAAAAGCAAACATTTTTTCTTATTTCTTTAAGGAGCATGTATGTACATAGGAGGTACTACTTTCAGAGCAAACTATTTGTTTCTGCGGAAACTACTGCAGATAGAAAGAAAATTTAACACTATTTGATAGAGCACATCCTCAACTACAGATCACAATTTCAACATAGTCACCACCATCATGTATGCATTCTTGCCAGCTATGAACAAGACCTTGCATACTGTATTTGTAAAAATCTGTTCCAGCAGAAGTGAACCTCTGTTGCCATGGCTGAAAAGCACCAACCACCAGCTCTCTGTGTTCACATCCACTGTTAGGTCTCTGTAAATGCTGAGCAAGTGTTGATGAATGACAGTGGGTGTCATTTTTTCCACATGAAGGAATTCTGTGACACACCTCTTCTTCATCCACACTTCCATGTCAAACACCTTTTTGTCAGACTGCACCTCTGCTGCCATTTGTTGCACATCAATAATGTGTAATGGAGTATTGGTAGGAAGGTTCAGCCTTTACTGCCATACCACCAACATCTTCCCTGACATCTTCTGACAGTGTGAGCAAACAAATTAAAATAGAAGACATTACTTTAGAGGAGCCCTTGTATAAATGTTCATGCTATACTGCAAACACTGCTTGCTGTTTCTTCATTGGCCATATTTTTTCAGTATCCTAAGCAATTCAAGATTTCTCATACCTAATGTGTCAAAACTACTGAGTTCAATAGAACCCACTGAAATGAGTATCTGTTAAGGGAATAACTCCACTACTCAATGTCACTTCTATTAACCGGAAGTGACTGTGGCTTTTTGGATGTTAATACTAATTGCCAGCTGCTATTTCAAGCTAAGTCATAATTTCCAGTACTAAACTTGTCTAAATTATTCCTAATATTATATATACATATAAGCATCTCATTTTTATGGATATCCATGTCATTTCAATGCAACTGATGGACATTTGTCTCAACAAAAGGAAGAGAATACTCTTAAGACTATAATTTTCTTGTTTGTTAATTCACACTTTTCTATGCTTTTAGACAACCCCATTCCTTCAAAACTGTGTATGTAATATGTGTATATACTAGTATATATATGTGTGTAAATATTTATATATATACACTGAAATGTTATTTACTGCCTTTAGCCTAGCAAAGTGAAAGAAGGATGTGACAGTATTTGATATTGAGGAACTAGAGGTAGAATAAATACACAAGCAGGAAAAGTTGTTCAAACTGAAGAATGATATAGACAGAGATAAATAAAAGAAAACCAATAGAAACTTAATGGAAGGCTTCAAGCCATTGTTTACTGATATTTCAGAATAATGTTTTGTTAGAGTAGCGGGAACAAGAAAACCGCTCTAGTTTTAATTTAGATCCTGATAAATTTGAGTGGAATTAAAAATTATATCAGTCAGACTGGATCTGTAACCTAGCAGGTCCCCCCTCAGTTCTATATTGCCAAACAAGTAATTTTGAGTGCTATAGTATGACACAAATATAATATAAAATTCAAATTAAATGCAATTACAACTCTTAAATATGTTAATACAGCACATTAAATGACCAATTCTTTAAATTTTGAAGTACTTGTTTTGATAGTACATAAGAGAACAGTTAGAAACACTACATAAAACTGCTTTACAAGTTGCCATAGTGATTGCATTGTAGGGTTCAACAGTGATCTTTTCCTTCTTATTTCTTTTGTATATTTAGAAAAAAACAACAATATTTCACTTTTTTTCTTCTAGAAGAAAGTCTAAAGAGAAAGAGAAGTCTAAACAGATATAATTGTTTTGAATTTTGATTTGTGCTCCTTGTCTTGACTTTGCTTAACTGTTACATGTTTTAGTGTTCTCATAATTTGGGTTCCTTCTGCCTGCTTAGTTTGCTCGTGCAGGATGCAGACCATATAGTGTAAAGTCAGTTTCATGAGATCTCTGATGACCTGTGTATTCTTGTGTGTTATGCATTGTCCATCTGTGCAACTTCTTTCGCATAATCACAAGTCTTGCCAACCTCTACAATTTTCTAAACTGTATATCTGCTTAATAACTGAAGGGTCTTTCTTTCCCAATCTGTTTTGATGTTAATTTTTACAATTATGAACTCAGAACTTAATAAGGAAGCTATATTTAGACTCTCTTCTTATTTTAGTTCCTTTCAGAGGCCATAAATTAGCACATGTTAATGGATAGCTGCTAAAATGAAGTGCTACCAAGTTGGGCATGTAAGACTGAGGGAGGGAGAAGAGTGATTAACAGTTGTTTAACAGAGGGCAGGGAGCCAGAACACCAAGGGTGGTATTCAATAGCTATGCTGTAGTGACCAAGGTGAAGGGCTTTTTCACAGTTCAAGCTTCTTTCTGCCCTGTTTGCTGCACTCTTGTCCATGGAGATATGTTGAACTGAGATATGCTGTCCATGGAGAGAGTCACTGTGGTGTGAGTGGGACATAAGCTATTTTAATGAAAAATCTCCACTGAGCAAAGAATAACTTCTGCCTAAACTTTATTTCTGTACAGATCTTAAATACACCTGAAGAGCATAGACAACATTTAACAACCAAACACTATTTTACATGTAGAGCATACTGTATGTATACATACCAGGGAGATTATCATCCCCCTGTACTCAGCTCCGGTGAGGCCGCACTTTGAATACAGTGTTCAGATTTGACCCTCACTACAAGAAAGACATTTGAGGCCCTGGGGAGTGTCCAGAGAAGGGCAGCAAACCTGGTGAAGGATCTGGAACACAAACCTTATGAGGAGTGGTTGAGGGGACTGGGATTGTTCAGTACGGAGAAGAGAGGGCTCAGTGAAGACCTTATCGCTCTCTTCCTGAAAGGAGGTTGTGGTAAAATTGGAGGTCAGCCTCTTCTCCCAGGTAACTAGCAATAAAACAACAGGGAATGGCCTCAACCTGTTCCAAGGGAGATTCAGGTTAGATACCAGGAAAAAATTTCTTCTCAGAGTGGTTAGGCATTGGAGCATGTTGCCTAAGAAGGTGGTGGAGTCACTGTCCCTGAAGATGTTGTCCTTAGGCATGTGGTTTAGTAGGCAATAGTGGTGGTATGTAGACAATTGGACTAGATGATCTTAGTGATCTTTTCCAAACTTAATGATTCTTTGATTCTATATATTTATGTACTTATGAGCGTCTATATACATACGCATACTCATGATGACATAAATAATGTGTGCGTATTTATGAATTGTCTCAATCTGTTTTCCCAGGCTTTTTCTGGGAAGGAGTGGGAACTGGGTATGATTCTGAGACTGATGGCTTGGGGAAGCCATCTGTTGGCTCAGAGCCAGTTTGTAAACTCTTTTGTATTATTTCTCTGCCAAATGTGAAGCATGTGTTAAAGTGACAATCAATGCATTTGCACTAAGAACATTCTTCTGTGTAAGTGCTGCTTAATGTTTAATTTCGAAGCAAACAGTGAATCTATGGATACCCAATATCCTTTTATTAATCTAAATCAGAAACCTTATATGTTATTATTTGTGAGCTATGAAAGTTCAGCTGATGCTGTAGTACAAAGCTGGTGGAGCTGTGACGTTATGTTGGCTGAAGATCATATCATGATCTCAGAACAGCTCAATATCCTGTCAAATGCTTGAGCTCTTTATTCACAAAATAGTTTTTATGCATAGTTTCAAATTCTAATAACTATTTCAGATTAATAATGTAACTCTGTTCTGAAGTACTTTTTAAATAACTGGTAAGCATCTAGAAGTACTTAAGAGCCTACATTATTTGTATTCAAATCACAATTTAAAGAGGGAGTTTGTTATAATATGCTACTTCCTCTCCTTCTCAGCATTGTGCAGAAAACATCAATGTTCAGAGCCTTGGAAATGACAACGAATGCTTAATCACTTGCATAAAACTCTTCCATTGACAAAGCAGAGAATGAAAATACTCTGAAAGTGGAAAACAAACATCGCTGTATTATTCTTTTCCAAGGTAAACATTAATCCTGCTTTACAGGGCGAAGGAGTTGGCAAATAACAGTAACAATTTCCAAGCTCAAACTCTCTTTCGGATACTACTTCAAGTTTTTTTATTTTTTTCAGGATTGTGAAACTAGTGGTTTTTTTGAGACTGTACTTAGAGTTTTCTCTTCTTTCTTCCTTGATGCTTTACTTATCCCACACATTTGTCTGCAGTTAGAATGGCACTTGCTGTTGTTGAATGCAGGCAGTAATTTTGCTGACCAGGATATGGTGTTGATTTAGTAGCGAAATCTATCATTTTTTTCTATTCCATAGTGACTTCAGTTCTATTATTCACAGCTGTTTTTTCACATGACCTGGAATACCTAAAGAAAAAAATGAAAACTTCAGATTCACATTCTTTGTAGTTGCTTATAACTCATTTTCATGCCACCTCTCATGCAATCTTGCAGGGCATTTTCCCATGGCTGCTCCCAGCATCGGGCAAGCTGGAGAGTCAGCAGTGATATACATTGCTAGAGGCAATGCAGCTTTCAGGACATCATGCCTCTGAAGTGCCTGCTTGTTAGACTGGATCATCATCTCCATCAAAATGCTTCCGTGATTAACATTCACTATTTGAGATGTTATTTAATTGAATCCTACTAAACGTGTGTCTTTTTATATTGGATTAGCAAATATAAAGCAAAGTTGTCATGGTAGATTTAGTAATTTTTCTCCCAGTGAAACTTGTGCTGTTTCAGTGTCTAAAGATGTAGAATCTAAGAATAAGTGATGAATTTGTAAGGCAACTGATCTTGTATCTCTCAAACACACTGGTTACCCTGTGAAAAAGCTGGTATGTAGTGTGATGCTGTACTCTACAAAACAGGTTCATAGACTGATTCACAGCTGGCTTCAGGAAGGACTGAAAAAACATCAAAGGGCTGATATCACACTTCTCAATAAGAGAGGAAACAACTCAGGTTGTTTTACACCTTGGGCCTAAGAATGTCCCAATTTCAGTCATTCTGTAAGAGAAAAACTGTCCCAATGACATGTTTTTCTTTTCAGAGTGCTTTACTCAATATTTTTAAAGCCTAGATGAGCAAACCAGTCAATGCAGTTACAGTCCTAAGTGCTAACAACAGAAGTTACTAAATAAAGATGGCATTCTTTTTAAAGGCTATTATTTTCAAATGTACTGCTTCTCAGTTCAGGTTATTCTCCCTCCCCCCTACCTTCTCTCCCCCCAGCCCCAAAGAAGGCACACCTAATAATTTTTCATTACAGTATTTTTGTCAATTCTGCAAAACCAGGCAACTTTAAAGAATGCCTTTTCTGTGAAGCTAGGAAAGGGATTGACATCATGAAGCGTACTGTTTGTGTGATTCAAGGAGATTTCCAAAGCTGACTAGCATGTGGGAGGGTCACTGTAGGGAGCCCATTTGTTCTGTCTGGAATGATAACATTCAGGTCTGACCTCTCCTAGTGGCTTACCCCACCAGTGACTATTTGTTTCCTTTTTCACTTGCAAATTTAGCTTGTGACCTACATCTTTTCCATTATTTTGCATTAAGAGTAGCAGAACTTCAGCAGACTGGATCCTTATACAATTTATGCTGAAGTGGTAGAATCCTAAATAAGTTTATGGAACGTAACTTAGACAATGAAGAAGGCTGGACTTTCCAATTCTTTTCTTGTATTTGGATTATGTAAGACTTAATTGTGATCAGGAGCAGCATAACTTTCTTTCAGTGCATGAGTAAATTTCAACATCTAAGCACTCGAGTAAAAGTTGCTTTGGACTTGATGGGTCCCTAAATAAATATCTTTATAAGTCACTTTGATATAGGTTTGTTTGAATTGTTATATTATAAATAATGCAAACTTAATGTCCATTTGGACAGTAGGTTTTTGCTATCTCCTAGCACCAGCTGCAAAATTCACTGACAACAAGCTATGTAGATGTATTATACATTCAGTGCCAAGAAGGAGCATGTTGCTAATTCACCTTCAAGTGCTTGGGCTGGTAAATGGTATGGGAAACTTCAAGCAAGGTATGAACCTTTGTTTTAAGTCAGTCACTTGGAGAAAACACTTAAATTGAATCACCTTGGCTTAAGTTGGCAGTGGCCCTCAGGACCTGTGTTATCTTTTCTTCTAGTCCATTGTAATGCAAGTTGCAATTTTTTTAAGGTGACATGTAGTAATAAGAGATACATAACTGCACAAAATCTCTACATCTGAATGCTTCAGTTTTTCACATCACTCTGGCTTCTTGACTTCTTATCTGAATAAAACAGCAGACCACCTTCTAGCGTGTGATCTCACTATCAGCGTTTCCTGGATGTTTTATCTGCCATGGTTTTGAATCTGCTTGTCAGTCTTTAAACATTAGGGATCTTCTTAATTTCTTAGGGCAACCAATCTACTTTATTTCCCATTCAGGATTTTGTTGATGCTTTTCCAACTGCTCACTGTCTTGGAAATGCATGTCCCGGAAGACCTGAGGATGCTGTTGAGGAGCCTAGGGCTAACACTCAGTAAATTGAAACTGAGAGCTCAGAGCAAAGGCAATTGAAACTGATGATGGAGGTAAATATAATACCTAAATTGGAGATGGATATAAGTTTATTGCAAGCTGCTTTTTTTTTCATTTAGAGGGCATTATTTACCTTCAGGGAGAGATCCATGCTTTTTGGCTGTTTATATTTATTAAATTAGATAATGTATTTAGATCTCTCTAAGCATAAAGCCTATGCTTTGGGTATGCACTTGTATACATTAGCTATATAAAGCAATGCTCAGTTATAAAGGAATATTACTTCCTAACAAGGACTTAAGCTGAACAAAAGTGTTTACCTTAAACTGAAGGTATCAAATATTCAGCCATGTCCTCCAGCAGCTGATTTAAGGCTGGTAAAAATCAATGTCAGCTTTCTGAATGTGTTAGGAGCTATGTAGGTTAACACAAGCTGAGAAGACAGATATTACTTTGTCTTGGCATGTGCGTGTCTAGCTGATTATGCTGTTCTGTTCATATTATTTGCCAATGTTAGAACAGCACTTTGGGAGGTATCAAGATATTTTTTGTCATCTTTCACACTGCAGTGGATGATCTGGTGGGAATTAGTCTTCTCTACTTCAAAGAATGGTAACATCGCACTTTACTGGAGAGGCACACACAAATGCTTAACAGCTACGAAATGTGTAACTAGCTTTCTCAGCAAGAAACATTTTAAAAGTCCTGCTTTGGGGAGGTTGGTGTGTTGTTGGTAAGTAATTCAGAATTTACTTAATGTTGGTCACATTGCCCTTCATGAAAAAGGCATTTCACCTTTATGCAATAGAAGAACAAAATAAATAATTTCCCTCGCCCTCATATCCAAAGTAAGATTCTGAACTGATTGTGTTTTCTGCTATGACACTATGACTATCCTAGGTTTAAAAGTTTAGGGTGTGTTCTCCTGCTGTGCTGAATGAGAGCTATGATTCTGTCATGCAGTCTCAACTTCAGTATGTTGACCATTTGTGTAAGCTCACTAAGGAGATGTTATAAGGCATAATCTGGATGGTATAAAACATGTCAAAATGGAAACCACCAGACACAAGTAGAAATCATCCCTTGCTATTTAAAACTATGGGGTATAAAGCCATTGAGACCCAAAGTAATTGACCTCTGATAGTCTCCTGCTCAAAACCTTACCGAAAGCAGGGTCGGATTCAAACACAAAACCACCTGCAGCGTTATAAAAGATAGGTCAGAGTCATAGTCCTTCAAGTTCTGAGTAACTCCAAGGCTGAAGATGCTACAGCTTCTCCTGGCTATCACAAAGGCACTCATTGGGTTTTTACCTGATAGAGGTGTCTGAAATGAGATTTTTTTTTTTACTGTTATTTTACTATAAAAGTATTTGACAATATTTTGGAAAATGAGACTGTTAGTTTCTTGTTGCAATTACCACTGTGTGCCTCCAGGTTACAGTGGTAAATACTTTCAGGTAGGAAACAGGAACTGGATCTATATTGAAAGTGATTTCTGTATATCAGAGATTAGAAATCTTTGTCACATATGGTATCTTCACAAGAATTTTAGTTGTGAGAATCAGTTCCTTGAAGTTGATGCACTCCAGTTCATCTTAAAACAGAAGAAAGAAATACTGAAGTACTTGCTAATTTTATTCCAAAATGTGGGGCAATCCTAATGAAGAGGAGGACAAAAAGCAGGGGAGCCTAGCTGACTACATGTTTATAAAGCAAGCCCTGTTGAACACCACAGTGAAGCTTGCCTTTCCCTATTCACCACATTAGCATCTCTGGGGCTGCTCTGCTGTGCACAGGCTGCCCTGTTCTGAGAAGGGACATGCTGGAAAGATTAGAAATAAATACACTGAGGCAATTAGAGCTGGAAACCATTGGAAAGGCTTACCAGATCTTGGAGCATGTGTATGTCTGGTGCTTTCTAGTCCTTACTCTACTCTTTTCTTCTGCTAAGTGCACTCAAGGTTGCTTTTTGAGGCAACCTATTAAAGGATGTCAGATTGACTCTAAAAATGTTTTGATGGTTGAATTGGTATTCAGCAGGAAAGGAAGCTGTTAATGTGGATTCACCCTCCCAGACATTCACTCCTGTAAAAATGTTGCATGGAAATCAGAAGATTTCAAAACAGTACACATTCTGGGAAAGTATTTATCTCGAGTTCTGCATGCTAGAACTACCTACTTTTAAATTAAGGCTCAGAACTTCAGCTACCTTCAGTTTTCTCGCTTCCATGTTTAGCTTTCCAATCTATATGTAGGCTGAACAGTGGTTTGGGATGGCCATTCTAGTAGCTTGTTTACTGAAATCCACCATCAAAATTACTGAACTCTACTATCTGTTCACAGGACATTTTACAAAACATCCATGTGTTTATGAGGGACTCAACCAACTCTCAAAATTAAACTTACCCAGATGCATTCAGCTTGGCCTCATTTGGATGAAAATCCATTTTGTGATAACAGGTTCTACTATCAGCTTATTAGCAGGAAAAGCTAATGAACTGGAGACATCTGTCATCATGACAGAGCGGGTGTTGATGTCTAATAATGAATTTGATGTTTGGTGTACTGCTTACTGCCAAAATGTGACATAGTAAGTGTCCTGGAAGACTTCATTGCAGCATTAAAATATGACTTATAAATACGAAACATTTTTAAGTATTTACAAGTAGTGAAAGATCACTTTTGAAGAATATACGGCAGAATAAAGCAGCTAATTGAGCAATGTAAACTATAAGCACCTTAGGAGAATTCTTAAATAAAGGACACTTCTAAAGCTAATTTAGGAATCTACTGGCTTTGGTGTTTGCTTTGTTGTTTTGTTTATGTATTCCTGACTCTAGCAACACTTCTTTCAAAGGCTGACTTGCAATAAGGAGACTGGAGATAGTAGTTTGCTTCCATGAAAGGAAGTGGTGGATTCCCATCAACATATGTTAGCAGTCTACCTATATAAAACAAAGAGTTAGAGAGAATTGACAGACACTGATGTGGTAGAAATTAGCTTATAGCCCACCTCAGGAGATTTCCTTTCTATGTTTTCATTAAGTTATGCGGTAAAAAAAATAGTATGCATTATTTATCACTGCTCAGTTTTGGATCTGGGTTTATGTGACAATAGGAACAAAGATGATCATGAGATTAATATACAAATTTGAGGAAATCCTGGTTATAGTAAAGCCAGGGCAAAGTCTACGTAGGACTAAGGCTTCTAGTTCACGCGGACTCAGTGTTTGTACCTTATGTCAAATGATTTAATCTCTATCTGTGTAACCTGCAAAATGGAACAATATGTAGTTCCCAGAAAGCAGTTATTGTTGCGAAGTTCTCTGCAGGTTGGAGATGTTATGTAGATTGAAGACATCTTGTTTCCATTTGTGAGTTTCTGTCAAGATTCAAATGGGCTGTTAATCCATTTGGTGAACACAAAAGCTGCTCAGAATTTTCCACTCTTTTCCTCAGACATTCTATTCATCAGTGTATGTTTAAAGAAGTGAAAAGTGTCCAACGTGTATGTGTTTTAAGAACTTCAAGTTAACTTCATGCTTTCTAAATAATGCTTGCTCAAATATTGTACTCTTTTCATTTGGTTATTTCTTTAAAGTTTGTTAGTCATATGTTTATTACTGTAGGATTTTAACATGTATTTCAAATTTAAAAACTACTTTGGGGGTTTTTTAATCTGAAAATGCTGACCAATACTGTTCTTACTGAAAATCCTGTTCACTGTAGTGTGTTTAATTAGTTACTTGGCCCTAGCTTATTTAGACTTGGTTAGTGTAGCTCCTCACAGGCACTTTACATCATGACTCTCCTTGGTGAAGCAATTACTCTGACGATGATTGTGATATCTCTTAAGGTTCAGATCTCCCAATCTGAATTCTTCCAGTCTTTACTTAGTGCAGGAATGCAAGGAAGGTCTCCATGGAAATCATTATTCACACTCCAACAGCTGTCATGGACATATTCAGAACATAAGTAGAAGTTTTTGAAGCCCTGTGATGTGCTGGCTCTGGTATGGTGGTTAAATAATTCACCATCAGATTAAAGAGCTGATATGACAGACTTGAGTAGCTATAGGGAATTGCTGAGATATCGCCAGTGTAATTTTACCCATAGAGGAAGATTAATTCTAAGTCCCAGTTCTAAGCTCCCTTTGGAGACAACAGAAGTTTCAGATGTGCCCAAAATGAGACTAGAGTGGGGGATGAAGCTTCAAATGCTACTCAAAGTATTTGGTAATTCAAATACCACTGAAATGAATAGGAGCTAAGCATCAAACACTGTAGGTGATTTGCAAACAAGTTTTGAATTTTAACAGTGATCTCTTTTAAGTCTTACTGAGATATCTAGTAGGTGACAGAAATAAAGAGGAGCTCTGACCTGAGCCTGACTTTTTTGCAAAGACAGGCTTTGCCAGAACATGTGCAAATTTGCAGGCATATTCACATATTCAGGCTAATGGGTCAGGCTGTTTGATTTCCTGTGCTGTACTGTCTTTATTACAAAATTACTGATTGGGCAAGGATCTTTAATATATTAATATTGGTGCCTTGGGTGAGGTATCAGGCGGCTTTTGAGGTGACTAATTTTGTGGTCCCACATTTAAAACCATAGATATAGCAGTTGAGAAAATACTGTTATCGTCATTTATTTTTCATATCACACAGCCGAACAAACATTTTTTAGATCTCTGTTCTATCTTTTTTGCTAAGCAATTCCATTCTTTATTATTTCAACAAATAAGATCTTAAGACATTTTCTGGCCACAGATGGTTAACTATTTGCATATGGTCGATTCTGTTGTTATTATCGACAGTGATTGTGATTATTCTTCCTTTATTTTCTTTTTTTTTTAATGCAGTATAATAAGCCCCTCACAAGCAACTCAGCACTGTTTGATTGTTAGTGCTTGTTAACAACTGAATGCATTTAAAATTTTGCTTCAATTATCACCATATATATCGTGATGAATTTGTATCTTTGAAGGAAGCAGATAATGTCTCATTTTAAAGTAATATTTAATTTTAAAAAGTAGGGAACAAAGATGGAAGTGTTCTGTATAGTACAGAACAGAAGTAAGACCTGATTTATTTCATTACATTCCTCAAGAACAAGTTGTGCGGTGTTGGGGCAAACAAAGGACATTAAAACATTTAACATGATACTTAGTTTAGTACTAGTAAAATAAGACTTGTGGGAGAATCTCATTTGTCTTTGAGAGAAGAGTCTAGTTCTCAAAGTAAACCAAATCAATCCTGAAAGTTCACACAACACTCACATGAATAAAGGAAACTTTTATCATTGTTATGAATCTTTTGATTTGGATGATCAGACTTACGATGCTTTAATTTTTGGTGTAGGCAGTACAGTACTCCCTGTTTTTTTGTATCTTTCTCGAGCTGCACGCGCACAACTAATTCACACCAGACCCTGGAAGAAAAGATTAACTCACTGACTAATAGAAAACTGAGACAAAAACTAAATGATTTCCTAAAGTGCTGGTGCCCAGACAATGGAAGCAGAATTTAGTGGCCAGCTCAAAATTTTGGTTATACTAGGTTCGAGATAATTTGTTTCTTAGCAGTAAGAACTTTTCCTCCTCTTCTTCATCTGATTTTCAGGATTTGAATCAGTCTGCTTCTCTTCTCTCTTAGGCATATTGTGCTTTCCCTTCTTTATGATATAAGGAATTCCTTTGAAATATTCCTTAGCCTAAAAAGAATCCCAACACTTCTTAAGCACAAGGAAGTATTTATAGCTCTCAAAATATGTTTAAATTCTTTAAAGTCTCTGAAACCTTGCTAGAAGTGCTGAGCTTCTGATGACTTTAGCTGACTTTTGTGAACTGCACTTAACTATCCTTTTACTGCTCTAAAAATATTCCTCTTATGCTGGCTGTTTAGAGGTGTGCTCTTTATGAAGCAAGTGTCAACTCTGAACAGGTTAGTAAGCATCAAGACTGTGTGGGACTGATGAAGATGAGCCCACCAAAAAAGGAAACTTTTGTGTACTTTATGAATAGCCCCCATGCTAATATGGTCGAAGGCACAACAAACTCAGTGGTTTGGGCTGATTATCAGCTTATTTGAATGTGAAACTCGAAGCAAACCTTAGGCAGTGTGAACACAGATGTGATCTAAGGCTGGAAGAACCAAGAGAAATGAGACTTACTTTTTGTACCACTTAAATCTGAAAGTGAAATGCATCAAGATGTAAATCCTCTATGGCATCATCTTTGTGAAGGAAGATGCAGATATTTTTAGACTTCTAGAAATATAATTATCTGCTTTCAGTGGTCTGCATGATCACTACAGAAGAAATAGAAATCAAGCTTGGGGGCAGGGAGAGCGAGAGACTCAAGTTTCTACTCAGACTTCTACTAGACTGCTGCAGTTTGATTTCTTGCTCTGGATTAGAAATTCAGGTTCTGAATGTTCCAGAGATTGGCATTCCAACCAGAAACTGGATTCAGTCATCCTTAATTAACAGCGTAAGAGTCCATTTCTATCAAACTACCTCACTAATTTTAATTTTATTTTAATTTTATTTTTTTAAGAAGGGAATATTATCTTTCCCTGTTTATTTTATTTTATTTTATTTCATATTTTATTTTATTTTATTTTTATTTTTTTCCCATTTGTATTTATTAAATCTTCAAACATTCTCAGGACCATATTGCAAACTTTAGTGGAGATGGATGTGTATTAGTTATATGAGGAATGAATAAGCCTATCCAGGTGAGCTTATAATTTACCACACAAGATTCACAAAATATGCCTATAACAATTTAATTGCCAAATATATTCATCTGTGACTGGCATAATTTCATTTTAGTACAAGTCTAATAATTGCATTATAACGACAAAGGATCTCTAGCGAAGAACATAGTGTACTAATTGCTGATTACAATCAGAAAAAAGATTTCCTGCTCCAAAAGGTATATAGACAGTGTATAAACACAAGCATGTGGACAGAAAAGGAGAATGCAGTACTGAACACTCATATCTCAGAGGCATTTCAGCAGAGTGTGAAGTGATGTGGAAGAGAACAGTGAAATAGTTTTAAAGTTATCTCCTGTCGTTTGCAAAAAGCCACATGAGACAAAGAAGGCTTCTCTGAAACTATAACAAGTAGGTAATGAATACTGGTATTACTTGCAGAATGAGGAGCAGAAAGCTGTCATGACAGTACATTAAATGAAAGAAGTAGAGCAAGATTTGTCCTTGAGGGCTCTGAAATAAAAATGTCTTACTCAACTTCTTTCTAATAAAAGCAGATAAAAGTTGAAGAGCTATGTGAGGTTAAAAAGAAAACATTCCTTTTTCTTATTTGGTGATTGCTCTTTACATTAACTGCCTCTCTTGAGTGACCTGCAATTCCTGTGAAGTGGATGTCATAATATAATACACACAGAAGAGGGCAGTATCAGCCTGAACAAGTGGGGAAAGCGAATGTTGAGGATGTCAGTCTAGCTGGGAGAGATTGCAAAACTTAGCACAAATGCAATTGTTAAATTTGTTAAGATCAGAATCTAGGCCTGTATTCTGACACTAAAACAAATTAAATCCATAATTCAAAATTACAGGAGTATTATAATGACTCTGTTATGACAAGGTGATGCTTTGTTATCCTGCAATAGCAATGCATTCCTAAGAGTACTGGTTACAGGACCTTATGGCTGTGATACCTACAGCCCTCTACTTATGGGTCTTTTGAAATGTAAAAATGAAAACAACATGAGAAAAGAACCAAATCCTAAGCATTCAATGATGAAACGCTACTGAAGTCACAGTCAAGCTAATGTAAACCAGGTATCAATACAGGTAGCAATACTTCCACTGGTCCTGAAGAAAACTGCCAAGGACTACAGTTTGGCTTGGGACCAGGAAAAGAATTAGATGGATTTGGACTAAAGAATGCAAATGCTCATGTAGTTATGTTATGGTTTTAGTCTTAAGTGAACTTGCTAGAAGTTTTTATTGAACAAGTACTGGACTGAATCCAGTGTTACTTGGTTAGCCATTATCTTCTAGCTTCTGATGACAAATAATATTTTATACAATGGGTTAAATTCTGTTTCTATTCAAAGAGCCACTATAAGAGTAACAGATTTTACTTTAACAAAGCAGTTAGAAATATGGTCAAGTCATACTGATGTCAGTGATGTTTACACATATGTGCTTCTGAGAGGACTCCAAAACAAACTCCAGATCCTTAGGTCTTCAGTATAGCAAGACTGTCAGCCTGCATAGTGGCAATAGGTGACTTGGGAATAAGTGTGGAAGTTTTTGTTGTAAGAGCTGTCTAGCTATATTCTCAATTAGGATACAGGGAGATAGCAGTGTACATTGAGAACTTCTGCTGGCTTTGTTTCTGAAGCATTTAGTTAATTACAGACGTTTTGTTGAATGTACTTAAGAGTCCTCTGGCTGAGGAAGATGCATCATGGTTCACTTGGTTCCTTCCTTACAAGCTAAAAGAACTGGAACATGCAAGCTGCTCTTTTTTCTGAATCTCAGGGTAGGTTATTTAACCTTGCATTGTGAGTCAAAATCCCATTTCAGTAGAAAGACTGCATGTGTATGTACTTAATGAACAAGACCCTAGAGGTTTGTAAAGCACCTAAGTTTATATGTTCCATTAAATATGATCTTCACTGGCTAATTAGTTAGAAATTTCACCCTTGCTTATAGTATAAGTTGTTTTATGGTCAATAACACTAAAATCTGTGTAAACCATGCTCTTTATTAATAAACATTATATGCTTCTGGCTTTCAAATAGGAAATGGATTACTTGTTTT
Organism: Odontophorus gujanensis; assembly: GCA_013399175.1. Taxonomy (NCBI): domain Eukaryota; kingdom Metazoa; phylum Chordata; class Aves; order Galliformes; family Odontophoridae; genus Odontophorus; species Odontophorus gujanensis. The sequence continues at coordinate 200,481 of VXAB01007545.1, read as the reverse complement.
TTCTCTTGTGTCTGGACTGCTGGCACTGTAAAATTCAAGGAATTAGAATTATAGATTGACCACTTCATGTGAGATACAAAAGCAGTACAGATAATTTAGTTTTATAAAAGCAAGACGTCTAGCAAGGACACTAGTACAGTAAAGTAAACTTACATCAGCAGTGTCCAATTTAGCATGCTTCTGGAAGGGCATGAAGTCTCTGGGGATCGGGACAGAATAGCATGATTCTCTCAATACTACAGGTTTGGATTCAGCCGAGATTGGTACTTGCTAAAGCTGATTGTTAGCTACTTCTTGTTGGATAGCTTCTGTTCAGTTCCTAGCATATAACGCATGTAACTCTTAAACCTCCTCCATATATGGCACTGTTGGCATTGTAACTGGAAATGGAGTGATTCTGGATGTGCACCACCCTCCCCATCCCTGCAGAGGCCTCTGTGGGTTAGCATATGAAACAAAATGGTGAAATAAAGGATCTCTGTGGAGCTGTAAACTTACATGATAAACTTCTGTTCTGCCAAGACATACAGACATGTTCATTCTTCCAGTCCAAGGGGTCTCCAGTTGATACATACTTGGGGATATATATAAACAATCAACTAATTTTAGCTTGTCAACTAATAGGATTTCCTGTTTACGACAGCAGAAATTAACCAGTGACCTAATGTTTTTACTCCTTACTTCCCCAGAAAGTGACATTATTGAACCAAAATGGCCACTCATCCTAGAATGACAGATTTGCTATGTACAGTTAGTCATACATGCATATATGAAGATATAAAATGCGTGGCAGCCCAAATATATTTATTAAGTATCTCTTGTGGTAGTGCTCTCTTCCTTAGCCACATTTTATAAACAGATGCTGAAATATTTTCACGATTTAATTAGAAAAATCAACATAGTAGTTACCTGTGGCAATGAATAAGAATTTAGATTGCCTTTGTGTTTTGCAAATGCAGTTGTTTAGCAGCAAAGACAGACTTTGGACTTAATCAAGACCAATTTTTGTACTGTCTGAAGTAAACAATATTTATCTGATTATGAATATGATTTTGTTTAAAACAGTAATACTGCCACATACTGCATCTGTCCTGTCCCTCCAAGGATGTTTCCTGAACAAGTAACGTAGATTTGAGATGCATGGAGAAGCATGTGAACCAATATCCATGGGAGAACAACTCGCCTCAACATTTAGAAAAACATCTTTTAGATATCTGTATGGGAACTGCTTAGTCACAGCCTGAACCACTGAATGAGCACCTGAAGAAAAGACCCAGTCAGCCCTGGGAGCACAGGTGAAGGTGATTCACCTTTGCCACCTTTTAGATCTCATTTAAGGGCTGACTGCCATCAAGGAAAGATCTCTTGTTGGAGACCTTTCCTTTTTGGAGTTCCTTCCCTATGAGCCTTTATCTTTGGAGATGGGTGAGTGCTGTTTTCCTTCTTTTTCTAACACCTCCTTGTTCACACCGGTCTTTTTGCCTTTAGGACCCTTACAAAGCCTAATGTAGACTTCCCTTCAACTTGTATATTCCATTCTTTCATTTCCTTTTATACCAAGTACAAAGTATGTTTAGAAGTACTTCATTTAGAAGAAATACATTTAGGAGCGTTTCCTAACTTTTTCTGTCCTACAGTAATTCCTCTGAAAACGTGATGTTAAATTAAATTTATGGATCATAATTATCGCTGAATTCAGAACCCTAGGAAATATGAAGGATTAGTTGATCTTTCTTATGAGTGCATTTCTCTAAGCATAGAAAGTATCCATTACAGAAATGCAACCTTGTGGTCCCTGGAGCATCTATGGATGGTTTTTTTGGATTTCTTCTTTACCAAGCTATACAATGGCCAGTCCAAGGAAAATCTGAATCATGTAGAATTAAATAGTTTAATCCTTAGTGCCTGGGCAGAGCCTCCTCTTGGAGCCTTTTTGTTTATTTTCAGAGTTTAGATCTGATTCTTGTTTGAACAATTCTCAAATAAGCATTAAGTATATAATTTATCCAGGCAATGTGAACATTATTGATAGGGCCCTATGTGCTAGATGATGTTTTACGAATGAAGGTCAAGTCCTACACCTCTTATGTCTTTTCTTTTGTGTGTTTTGGAGGATTATTCTTCCTCCAAAATCATGTTCTGACTGTACACAATTTTACAGACGTGAAGAAATGGTGTTTGTTTTTACAAACTACCATGGCTGTTACTGACCCTTAATCTCACAAGTTATAAATCCTTCAAGTTCTTCCCCAGGTGATGGGACATATGTACTGAAGTTCTGTTGTATTTCAAGTGCTACTAATGCCACATAGTTCAGAGACTATAGAAACATACCGCAGGCAAATGTGGATTATTTCTATTTTTCACAATATGAACTTGAAACTGGTCATCACTAAAGCTGATTTATGCTCCTCCATTTTAAAGGAGAACTTTTTCTTCTGAGGATGTTTCCAAAAGTAAATTTCTTTCCCTCTAAAGAAACAGAGGCAGGTGGTCAGATCACAGAGCTCAACATCCTCCTACTACAAAAGTTCTCAGTGCCCTAAAAAGTAGGGGGTCTGTGGGCTTGAGTGGATGCTCTTCTTGCTGCACATGAAAGCAAAATCATATTGCTACTTGGATGGTAGATTTCCCTTAGGAGGCAGTCACCATCTTATTTACAAGGGTATTTCAGCCATTAGCGTGTATGCAAACTGCTTATGGTCTACTAGTTGGCTTTTAGCAGAGATGATACAAAGAAGAAATGAGATATATATTGGGTTGAACTAAGCAGTCTCTATTACCACATCCATATTACTAACTTGTGTTTAATTGCTCAGCATTTATGAGGTTCAGAGTTTATTGTCTTTCTTGCCACACAATAGTCTGAGCAAGTTTAAAAAGCTCCAAGTTTCAAAGGCTGGAGTTTTGGGTGCCTGCCAGCACTGATCTGTTTAACAAACAGGCAGCAGGGTGCTTATTAGTAGGTTGTGGTTGGCAAACTGTGAAGCCTGTGGGGCCAGAAGCAATGATCAAATACTGGATCTATAGATCTCTAAACCTATTAGATGAAAAAGGGGAGTACTGCTGAGTATAAATATATTTTTCATAGGCTCAATTAGGCCAGTGTAAATGACTCTTGTAACTCTTTCTGTTGACCCAGCAGTCTAAATATTAAACATTAGTATAAGCGACATTTGTTCCAAATTGCTTGTCTTAGAATTTCCCAGTGACTTATAATTATATAGTACTTGTACCAAAAGAACGGTTGCCAAATTCCTCTTATTATTTCTGTTTATTTCAGTGTAACAAATAGTGCCTACGTACAACTTGAGGTACTTATATGTTATTAATAAAAGCCTAAGAAAAATTGGCAGTGAATCAACCACTGCAACAACCAGGTGATTAGCTGGCTTCAATCAATGAAAGTCAGCATGAGTTTATGAGTTCCCTGAAGTCACCGATGCTATGAAAATTTCTAGTTGTTCAGCATCCAACCAAAGGACTATGCAAATGGCATTTCACCCCTCTAATTTTGAGCTTCAATTGTAGCAGCACAAATGGCCACAGCTATCAATGGCTGCAAGTAGTAGCTACAGCCATGAAGCTTCTGGGTACAGGTTTTACTGAGTTAAAGTAATTAACTTCTCTGACAATTAATTCTTTTTTGCAATTATTTGTAATGACAACTGCAGAGATAGTCGCTTGTGTTCCTCATCGCTTAAGTCAGCTGGCAAGATTCCTTCCTCTTTTCCTGATTGTGTACCTGCTGAACCCATGGCACTTCTGAGACTTAAGTGTTCTCAATCCTGCTCCTTTCCATAATTGCTCTTGTAGACATATTTTTACTGTTATTAATACTTGCATGGAGAAAGTGAAAGAGGATATAAAGCTGCTAAAAGACATCACTTTTTTTTTTTAATGCAAAAATTTGTGAATTTTTTCTGTAGTGTATGCTTGATGGTCAGTTTGGTTTCTTTCAAGGAAGGATTGGTTAAAAAAAAAAAAAAAGAAAAATCTGTAAGAGTAATCTGAGGGTTGATCCAGATTTGTTTAAGTAACAAAAAAGGATAAATCACTTTCTGCAGCTGAGAATCTTCTATTGAAAACACTCATAGAATAATAACAAAAAACTTCTCTCATTCTCTTTCTACTCTGTTGTCAGCATCTCTTTTTTGTTTTCTTTCTGTTGTGTAACTCGGGGCTGCCCTCAGTTTTGAGGAAAAAATACCATGAAAGAAAACATGTTGGCAGCCTTCTTTCACTGTTTGTCCCAAACTTGGAGTGGCTGATATGAATCAGTTTAATTAGAAGGTACAAGTTGTTGGTTAAAAAAAAAAAAAAGTTCCTACCAAGCCTAATGAAAGTTATGTACTGCACCAGTTTGTAAGAGATTCGTTACAAATGGCATTTTCAGCTTAACATTTAACTTTGGGTATCTGCAGGCTACCGGAGAAATATGTATTCATAAAATATAAAAGATAATAAAAACCCAACTACATCTGACCTTATTGACATGCAGCTTTGTTTTAGGTCTCATATTAGCAAAATACTGAAGTGTATACTGAGTGCTGCGTATGTCAGTAGCTTCATACTGACATGCTGCAGAGGGTTTTGTGTTTAAAATTCAGTGTCTCTACGTTGCATAGGCTAGCGCACACCGGGACTTCATCAGTTCTGATGTCGTCAGTTCAGCAGAATTAAAATACATATATATAATCAGGTTGGCAATTTTAGAATGTGTGACTTACTTGGACCATATTTCTATTTCTAACTCTTCAGTTCCAAGTCTAAATCAGATCGTTTAAGGGCTACATTGGCTCTTTCAGGTAGGAAACCAGAGTCTATTATTCTGAGACTAAATTAGGACTACAGACCAGATTAATAAATAATGATTCACATTCCAGAATTCTTAAATGTCACTCTGCAAGTATACATATCAGAGGTTTATTAGTCTCATTATTCCTGAGCAGAAATGACATCTAAAAGCATACACAGGAACGAAGACTGGCTGAGAAAGAGCCTAATGCTAATGCAGAATACCTACATACTCTTGAATACAGGGCAACCTAAAACTCAGCAACCAATCTTGTTAGCTTATTTATTTTTCAAGTTCTAGCACCCTTATTACAAGGGAAATGCAATTACTCTGCGACCTTTGTGTTAAGCTGATCCTTAAATTAAGATGTTTTGATTCCCGTTTTCTCCTTCTGGGGTCAATGGCTATAGCTCAGCCAAAGCAACTATTCACTCCTCCATGTATGTGAGTACTGGTAACACTTTTCCCCAGTCCAGCTGACAATAAATCTGTTTTGAAGTCTATGAAGTTTCAGGTGTATTGCAAGGGAGAAGGGTAAGAGCCAGAAGATGTTATTTCTTATTATCTAATATTCCCTATAGCTGGAGAAATTTTGGTCTCTTTGTACAGCTGGAGTAGTATGAAGTCCTTACAAAATAGCTGCATAGAGGTCAATGATTTCCAGTAATGATATGGGCTAGTAAAAGGGATCCTAAATAAAAAGCAGTAGTAGTTTTTCTCTGCTAAATTGTGACTTCAGAGTTAACAGAACACTACTCCCACACCTCTTCATCCTAATCTCAAAATGTCTGTGTGGCTAGCGCCTGCATCCAGCAATTAGTCCTGTATGGGAAAACCTCTTCCTGGAGCACAGCAGAATTACTAAGATACACAGGTGCAGTAAGGAAGGAAATGATATAGAAATTATCTTCATCCATCTTTCTCCCATCTCAACTCTTACTTCCATGACCTCACACCACACAAAAGGCCGTAACTATTTGGATTGCTCAGCCTTGTGCTCTGGCTGTAGTATGCAATTATGCACTGTAGTATGTTAGCTGAGCCTGGCTTAAACAAGTTAACTACCTTTATTTAAAATGCGAAAAAATAAGGGCACCTTGAATTTTAACTTGGGATGGTATTTGCCATGAAGTCCAGATTTCTCTATGATCTGTCTTTAGCTAACAATTTGTGTTAGAATCTTACTTTTCTTGTTTTTATTGCAAGCTAAGATATCACCTTCCACACCATCTTTTCTTTTTCTTAAAACCTGCACTTATCCCTTAGTACAGGTTTAAATAAGTTCTACAGCTTCCAAGGACTTTTGCTGTGTTGCAAATACTCAGGACTTCCAAACTATGAATCTTTAAGGATGCATTGAAAAAACAATACTCCAAAAAAGACAAAATACTCCAAGAATAACACAGGTTACATGTCTGTAGGGAAATATGGAAACTTTTCTTCCATTAGACCTGTGGATTATAGATAACACCACAAACCTGGACCAGTGTTTTCATGAAAACAAGTCAACTTTCTTGAATTCATGCCATCTTGCTTTGCCTCGAATATACTCTATTTGGCTGAAGTTCAGTAGGGGCATTAGGAGCTGCTACTAGCTGAATGCAAAACAAACTCTCACAGCCAAAATTAGGAACAGTGCTGTCTTTTGCAGGGTTTTTTGAAACCTAATTACAGCAAATAGTTGGGAATGATTAAAAGGCGTACACCACTTTAAGATAAAAGTTTATTATAGTTAAAAAAAGGAAGCTCTGTAATTCAAAATGGAAAGTTTGTGAAGCTTTGGGATAAACTTCAGCTAGGAAAAATAACAGGTTTCAGATGTTCCAAATATCAAGTGTTAACTCCAAATGATTGTTTCTGTAACACCAGCCTCCTTGTCCACAGCAGTCAATATTAGAAAAACCACTCTGCTTAAAGGCACAATGCTCCATACAGTCAGTGGTTGGTCACTTCATGCTGGTCCCACACCAAGGCTGCAAGCTTCCTGATTGAACAGGGAAGGATGATGGTGTGTCTATCTTAACCGGATCTGATTTCATCATATCTGGGCATTTGAGCAAGAAGTTGGACTAGAGAACTCTTGAGGTCTTCTCCAACCTGAATGATCATAGCAATCTAGTAAAACAAGCGAGTGCAAAAACCAAGATACAATAAAATGAAATAGCCAGGAGATGGTATGTTCTGCAAGCATTTTGGTATTTCAAGTAATATCTGTGTGTGAGAGAGAAAGGGAGAGAATATTCAAATGCTATTTACTTAAGAGTAGCTGTTATTTAATCTACAGAGTCAGATTTATTTGGATAGTTACTATAATTAAATTCCAACTGACTACTAGAAACATATTGGAAGTTAACAACTATGTAATAATCTTTCTAANTAGGAGCTGCTACTAGCTGAATGCAAAACAAACTCTCACAGCCAAAATTAGGAACAGTGCTGTCTTTTGCAGGGTTTTTTGAAACCTAATTACAGCAAATAGTTGGGAATGATTAAAAGGCGTACACCACTTTAAGATAAAAGTTTATTATAGTTAAAAAAAGGAAGCTCTGTAATTCAAAATGGAAAGTTTGTGAAGCTTTGGGATAAACTTCAGCTAGGAAAAATAACAGGTTTCAGATGTTCCAAATATCAAGTGTTAACTCCAAATGATTGTTTCTGTAACACCAGCCTCCTTGTCCACAGCAGTCAATATTAGAAAAACCACTCTGCTTAAAGGCACAATGCTCCATACAGTCAGTGGTTGGTCACTTCATGCTGGTCCCACACCAAGGCTGCAAGCTTCCTGATTGAACAGGGAAGGATGATGGTGAGTCTATCTTAACCGGATCTGATTTCATCATATCTGGGCATTTGAGCAAGAAGTTGGACTAGAGAACTCTTGAGGTCTTCTCCAACCTGAATGATCATAGCAATCTAGTAAAACAAGCGAGTGCAAAAACCAAGATACAATAAAATGAAATAGCCAGGAGATGGTATGTTCTGCAAGCGTTTTGGTATTTCAAGTAATATCTGTGTGTGAGAGAGAAAGGGAGAGAATATTCAAATGCTATTTACTTAAGAGTAGCTGTTATTTAATCTACAGAGTCAGATTTATTTGGATAGTTACTATAATTAAATTCCAACTGACTACTAGAAACATATTGGAAGTTAACAACTATGTAATAAACTTTCTAAGAAACAATTAAGGGTGTTGGGGAGACAAGTCTGCTAATGTTTTGAAGGTGCTTTCAAAAGGGAGACAAAGTATTATCTGACAGCAGTATAGTTAAAAGTAGAGTATTACATTAAAAAAAAGTCAGCCTTTGTTTTGCCATTTTGGGTGCACCTATCCAATAGTGAGCAACAAAATATGCACAGTAGGCTGGTAATAGTAGAACCTGCAGCCCACTCCTTGAGGCTGTCAGCGTTCTATAGTTTAAACCAACAAGAGCATGTGAGCTAGAGTCTACTTGCTGTAAGAAAATGAGAAGCTAAGACAAAAATTCTGTGAGGTACGTTACTCAGGGCCTGATTCTGAATGTGTGCTGTCAAGTTAAACCACTCTTGCCAGGCATTTGTAAGGCAATGGCAAAGCACAAAGCTCATTTTTCTTTCTTTTCCTCTTCCTTTGGCCCCAAATATTTTTCATTTTTTGAATCGGTATGTAAGAACTACTGATTTGGGTACTTTCCAATTAATAATTTAATCATAAAAGCGAAGTAGGCAGAGTGACAAGCACAAGAAATGCAGCAGAACATATCTTGAGTAGTCCGCGTGATTAACTGAGTGATAGTCTGAAGGTGATTCTGGTTCTAGCTATCTCAGTACGAATTTGATTTCCTGCCAAAAATGTAGATTTTCACTGCAGGAGTAATAGTCATGTTGTCCACATCGTGTTCTGGGACATAGTATCAAGGATGTAAAGAGTTTCTATTATTATATATAATATAATAAATATACTATTATATGCAATTATTAAAACATTATAGCAAAATTATTAAATGCTAAGTGAGATATTTTAAAATTAATCTCAGAAATACTGTGAGTTAGATACCGAATACTTTTTCATAAAATTGGAAGCTCATAGGCAAATGTTTGAAACACATACCTGTTTTGCAAATTAGGCCAGAAAGATTTATATGATGCTCTATAATCTAATTATCAAAATTTTAACACTTTAGACACAGTCTCATGGAAGAATAATCTACATAGGTATTTTCACAAAGTTTGAAAGTTAATTGCATGCCCTCCCCAAATGCGAATGATGCGAAGAATTGTCACACAACCATGGTGGTGCTTTTATTAATCAACAAGAACAAGTAGTTCAACAGGATTGGAATAATTTGAAACAGCTCTGTTCATTCTAATTAAAAAATAAAATAGAGGAGGATAGGAAATGCTCATGATAACTTGTATGAAAGTAATCAAATGTATACTGTATGAGTGAAAGCCACCTCTCACCTTCTAGCAAGATACCTGCTGTGCAATTAGTCCTAAAATACTACATTTTCACTAGTGACGAACAATGAAATACTCTGATATCTTCCATTTGTAGCCACTTGGCTTGTTTATCCTAACTTCTTTCTGTAAGACCTTGGAAGTTATTGCAGTTTGCTTCCCTTGCCATATACTGCTGGGATAATGTTTGTCTGCCTTGGTAATGTCTATTTTGAAAACAGTAGATGTTTCTTTATGGTCTTCTGGTTGCCACACGAGTGTTTTCTTTCTTTCCCTTTGGAGCTCAGAAATGTCCTAAAAAGTCCACTACTTATACTACAAAAAGCTTTTTCAAGAGTGAGCCAACAAGATAGATGATAGACACCTGATGAATGGTCCAGTGCCTGTTTGAAATTAGGTCATCAGACAGAAGATGAAAATAAATGGTTGAGTAAAAATACCTTCGCAGGAACAGTCAGTCATGCATGACGTTCTCTCACTGAGAGAACTCTGAATTAGAGCAGATGACAAGGTGGTTCCTGACACTCTGGAGAAGCTCCAAGAAATATTTGAGGATAGAAAGAGTCCCCCCATAGAAGCAGACCTTTCAGCCTTGTTGGGAAATTTGATTACCTGAGTATTCTCTTGAAAATCGAATTTTTAATACAGAACACTCTACTTACCATTATATTGTAAACAGTCTCTAAGTTACAGGCCAAAATCAAGGAAAAAACACAACAAAAATAAAGAGCAGTGCTCTGATCCTGGAAGCAAGCTGTTAGCTTCCTTCATGAACAGCCACCTCACAGAAACGCAAGTAGTGTAAGATGTGAAAATCGCACTGTGTTGAATAAGTGGTTATCCATGGCAAACTTCTATTCCATTTTCTGGAGTCTGAAGCTTCACAGCTGGAAACACACACACACAAAAGGATCTTTGTGACCTTTCTCCTTGCTTACCATGCCTGAAGATCTCTATCTTGTCACGCATGAAGGACTCAGATATGGGCTGCTAGGTACAGAAGCTTCAGTATGGAAAGAAGAGACTGAGAGCTGTAATGTCACATCCTCTGGACATAGCAAACTATACACACTTGCAAGTCAGAGTCGTTGTATACAGACACAGGGTGGCCCTTGAAGACCTGGGCATGGCGCATCTTATTTCTTTGGGTATTCAGTTTAATAAATTCAGTTGTTGGTTTCAACAGTACACAGGGCGTGATGTAGAGCTTTGTCTGAATGTATAGGAGTGTGTTAGTTTACTGCAGGGCTTAAATCCTAAATAAATGAGTAAAATCTAAGATGACAGTCATATTTCTTGAAGTGATGGGCAGCATGATACAACACTTGCTGGCTGAACTGTTTTGGTCTGTTTGTCTGGCAGAGCCTTTAACAGGAACCCAATGAACCTCATCAGTGTTTAAGAGGGCTTGAATTCATATCCTCAGTGGGCAGAGGTAGTAACATGTAACCAGAGAGTATTAAAATTAAATGTTTTTAAAGAATTCTGTTTAAATAATTCTGTTGTGATGATGTCTGAATGGATTTGTTGGTGCAGGCAATATATTGAGACAGTTTAATATGTTTATCAGATACAAAGTGAAGGAGTTTCTTTTCTGTCATTGTGGTGACCCACCATGCTTAACGTCAGCATGTGATTCTAGCTCCTACTTTAAGTTCAGCTTTGTTTACTTTTCACTTATAACTGGGATTTATCTGTTGTTGCAGAATCAAGCATTCACTTGGTTCTTCATATGTGTGTGATGTTAATATAGGTATGATAAAGAGCAGCTTGATCTTGTATTTCTTACTCAGGCAAAATTCTCACTGACTTATTGAATCTGACTTGAAAGTGCTGTTAATTGATTTTTCACTAGAGCTTTTGTAGTAGTGCCCTGAGAACCAGTACAGGTTTTTACAAGGTTATATAATAAATAGGTTTTGTTCTTGCTCTTGCTTTTGTGAAGGAAAAGAATGCTACTGCTTTTGTGATTATAGAAACGTAGTATTTCTTATGACTTAATAGAAGACCAAGCGCTGCCTCGCTGCTCAGCATATGGGCAGGCAAATCTCACCCAGGTACGTTAGGTAGGACTTACTGCCATTTTTTCTGCACTTTTTTTGCACTCCTTTTTTTATTACGCTTTGTCATTAGTTGTTCTGTTAGTTATATGTAACTTAATACTATTACCTCTTTTTGCCAGGTGTTGTATTTTCTGTGGTGAGGTACTTCTTCACAGTAGTGAGCATCTCTAGGATTTGGCCTTCCACTTATGATGTCCTTCTAGTTGCAAGGTAGTCGTTCAATTTTTTTTGCTTCACGTTGTACTGTTTTTACAAGCAATAATCCAGAGCAACTCTGCAGCCATAGAATTCAATATTATGTTGTCAGTCATCAATTACAGAAACACACAATATTCAGATACACCATTTGCATCACTATTAAAATACAATAAACTGTCTTGCTAAAAGGATGTTCAAATTTTACAAAAAATAGGTTAAATTACTAGATTTTAATCAAAACCTCTTCTCTTTCATTTTCCTGTTGTTAAAAATGTCCTCTGCTCATTTGAAAGAGCTTTTATCCTTTTATCCTTGGAGGATGCTGGAGTTCTAAAATCATCACAGTAGTTGTCTTATCACCCATATTTTATATTCTAACCCATAAAAAAAGAAAATTCTTCACCTGCTAAGTCTTGACTGGTAGTTAGCTCCCTCTTTTTATTCTAGTCTACTCATTGTGTCCCTGTTTTGTTTCTTTCGGTGTAGCTGTCCTTAGAAATTTTGCTACAAAACCACACTCTTGAAGAAAGAGTATGCACTGTGACAATGAGCTTCATTTCAGGAACAAAGCTCAGTCACCTGAAATTTCATATTCAAACTTTTAACTAAATGAATCTAACCCATTTCTGGGCACACAGTTTTAAGCAAGAAATTAACTAACATTCTTAACCCAGCATATCCTGTCTTATTGTATCCAATTCCCAAATGGACTTTATGATCCATATTCCGTCTTTACCAGCCACAGTGAATGTTTATTAAGTGTAGGTACTGAAATGCTCTCTAGCAGAAGGAACTTGCATGATGAACCCTGGAGATGTCAGGCTGGGAATGCATCATAACAACAGTAAACATTAAAAAACTTTAGATTTTGGTACTTTTGCATTTCAGTGAATCTTTGCTGAAACAGCCTAGTAAGTAAGATACACGTGAAGGAAGTGGATACGAAAAAATATCAGTGTGTGTGACAAAAGAATTTATTTTGATACTTACTTGAGGTGGACTGCATTGGTTTTTCAGACTACAAAAACTGTAGCCTTGTTTAGGAATTACATTTCTGAGAAGTTTTACATTATTTATACTGAATTAACTAACAAAATGTAATTTTCTCTGCATGTAATTTTATATAATTCGATAATATGCACAGTTGCAAAAAATATGATATATGAATCTTGTTTTAAGGGATGCAGAATAATTTTAAAACTCTTCATGACCTGCTGTGAGTTAGTGTGTGTCTGAATGGGACTGAGAACTGTTGTATCCATTGGATCTCAAAGTATTTTACAGCGCACCCCATTTTCTTCAAGTAATCTGATATGAACTGGGAGTAGAACACTCATCATCAGCCTTCTGAGTATTTAGCTTTATCTGCTTGATTCATATACCTCTCATGTTCATAAGCATAATGAAGTTTACTGATTTCTTGCTAATGACTTTTATACAGTTCATGTTATCTGTAGTGCTTGCTGTATTTAGGGTGGACATCACAGTATTTGTCTACGGCAAACTGTGGATGGAAAAACATAATCACTAACTTGGCCACTAAACAGATATTCATTAACAGGACTTACACTTAAAGAAAAACTCCCCAAGTCTGTCATCTTTGGTTCTGGAATCCTGTCTTTTTTACTAGAGTTAGAATAAGAGGAGATATTTCCACCTGAGGAAAAGGTCCTATGCAACCTGCTCTATTGGTCTTGCTTTGAGAAGTGGTGTTGAACTAGATGATATCCAGAGTCACCTTCCATCTTCATCCATTTTGTCATTCCTTACTACACAATAGGACTGACCAGTCAAGAGCAAGGAGGACTTCCTTGAACAAAGACTTGTTTGTCAGCCTCTTGAGAAAGACAGAGTTTACTGCTGGCAGCCCTCAGCATTTACACAACTGGAAACCTTTCTTCACGTGGCAATGCTAATGCTGTTCCACTCAGCGAGTCACTAAAAGAGTTTTCTAGTGCAAGGTCTCTTAAATTATTTCAACACAGTTTATATTTCAAAGTGGCAGAAACTGATTTAAGATGTTTTAATTAAATTTGAAGTGGTCTATATCCAGATGTCTAGAGAAATGTGAGGCTGATGGAACTGCAATTTTGTGTTGCTTTGTCTCACGTATGGAAAGATATCCCTAGCAGAACTTGCACTTTAGAGCCACGTGAGCACTAGAAGTCAGAAGCAGAAACTGGTGAATGTCACCACTGTCAGGAAGTATCAGCTAGTATTATTCATGATGCCTGGTACAGCAGAATCTATGCATCAACAGAGAACATGCACTTTTTGTGCTGGTCATTGCAAAACCTGAAGAGGAAACATAATTGTTGCCGCAGGAAGTTCACCATGTAAATATCCATAATAATGTAAATCAGAGTTTGCAGGATGTCATGGAAAAGCTTGCGTTTTCTTCAGTAGGTTTATGAAACACATTTATTTTCTTTTATTAAATAGAATGGTTAAATTATAAATCAATGATTTTATTTCTAAAATTTATTTATCAGAATGAAATACCACAAAATAGGTCACAGGTGGAAGAAGAAGGGTCCTTATCTTAAATGAGAAATATTTTTTTAATGAAAGTGAGACATAAGCTGTTTACTTGTATTTTCTTGTTAATGCAGGCATGCTGTTATTGCATAGAACCCATTATACATCTTATATATACCAGACTGGCTAGGAGAGTATGACTATTGCCATAAACCTCAAGCTTGGAGGAATGCTACTTTTGTTTAAGGTTGAAGCTCTTCCATTTTGATGGGTAGATTAGTGCATTATGGAGTAGATTTGGAACCTTTTAGTGACATCATCAAGGAGTTTCCTAAGAGTAAATGACATGTTCATTGCTGAACTGAAATGGTATTAAAACTGAAACTGTTGCAATAACTATAGTGAAGTCACGCAAGACTTCAGAATATGAACAGTCCTTTTTTAGAGACATTGAGGATTTTAGACTTCTACCTGAAAATTGTGTTGTTATTCCATAGCAGATCTTAGCACAAATGTGACTATATGGAAAGTTTGAACGAAGATAATTCCTTCACGTATTCGTTGAGAGAGAGAATGAATCTACTGCATAAGAGAAATGATTGGAAGACTTTACAGGACTTTTCACTGGAACAGAATTTCCTCAAAATCGGGGAGGGAAAATGTGTTGTTGATGTGGAAAACCCTCAGGGCTGGCAGATCAACAATACTTGCAAATTGTTTTTTGTAAGCATTTTCTTCATAACTGTCTGTTTTCACCTCTAAATTCTTTCTGTCTAACCTCCTACTCTTTTCTTAATAACTCCTGCAGTTTCCATACTTCGTTAATATGATTTCAATACTAGAAGGATTTATTTTTCCATGTTGACTCTGTGGTTCCAGACAGAACGACATAGCAGGAAAGTGACTGCATCAGTGAAAGAGTATCCAGCTTGGCATTTAGTGTTGTGTTGGTGACTTTGATTTAAAGAAGAGCTAGTTAACTAACCTTAAAAAGCAACCACAATTTTACAACGATGGAAGCCTAAGGAGTCTGGCTGAATTACCTTGCTGGTAACCACAGGTGGCTTATCAATAATTGTTTGTTTCTTGTGAACCTGGAAGCTTGTGAAGTTTAGAAAGTGAATAGCTATGTTGCCCAGATTCTTTGAATCAGGTTATTATTTTATTCTACACGTGTGCAAAGCCCAGAACTGTGATTCTGTAGTCTGGGTCCTCAGTGACATGGCCATACAAATGAATAGCAGCACCAGCTGGTTAGCTTGCATTTAAAATCAGTGATTCAGACCGAGTTCCTGGGATGCTAGTATGTACATGTGTCTATGTGAAAATACACGGCAGGCAAGACAGAAGGGTGTTCAAACTATATTTGCAGGTAGTATTTGAATGATCTTGGATATGAAGACATAAGAAAACTGAAACTTGCTGTATATTCAAGCTTCTGATGCAAGAATTCATAAAACTTAGACGTTTTCTGTATGTAATAGTATTTGGGATCTCCATTTGCAAATGTTCATAATTCATTCAAAGAAGTAGTCCTTAAGTGTCCTGTTGTTGAATCCTGAGTGTTTTTTCCCTTTTTTTTTTTTTTTATTTAAATAAGGATATAGTTCTAAAGCTGTGGTTAAAGTCCTACTAAATTCTGGTATATAACTGCTTATTTGGGTTAAAAGGGAATTCAGAATACAGTCTATATGTTCTTGCTGAAAACCCTCAGAAATGCGGGCTCACAGCTTCTTCAGGCCTACAGGCTACTGATGGACCTGTACTTGCATGGAAATATACCTCTGGACACAAAAGAAGCAGCAGTCCTTAATTTCCTGATCCTGCAGACTTCTGTGTAATTAAATGCAAGGAGAGCAAATATATAAGGACTAAGTGTTCCCAAGATCACTTGCCACTTCACATCTGGAAATAATAGGGCTGCTACTCAGTTCCTGTACACTGTAGCTCCGTTGAAATGAACTGTGCTTTGACTGTCCTTCTAGCTGTGGCTCTGGTCCAGTATCAGCTACATGCTGCTGTCTGTGCGTGAGCAGCTTTGATGCGCGTGCTGTGGGCTGTAGAATAACTATGTAAGTGTGCTCTCCACATCATAGGTAAACACAGAAATCTTCAGTAGAAGTGTTGCAGGGTTTGGGAGGGAGCATGGAGTGTGTTCCTTATTTTCTTTTGCAAATGAAAGATTGCTCTGTAAGCTCAGAAGATGTTCTATTTCCCTTCAATGAGTCAAGGTCAGTCAGTGTATCTGAAAAGAAAAACACTCTCAGTCCTCCATGTTAAGTGTCCTCAGGCTTAAGAGGGCAGTCTGATTTGACAGAATGGGCTTGCATTGCTTCTTTGGTGTGTCGTTGTACTATGCGGTTGCTCCCTCTTTTACCTGCTGAGTGGGAAAGTCGCTGTGGTTTAAAGGCACTTTAAGGCAAATTAAGTTACTTCTACATGGTAAGAATTTGCTTACTTTATAGTTGAGCCATTGTTAACAGTGGTTATCAGCCAGGTGCAGCCACAGACTATGCTATTGCAAACTTAGGCAGCTTCAGCCTTACTTACTCCTGGAACCTTGTGTCAGTAAGGATTTAATTACAGATCAGTGCTTGTGCTTCTCAGTCTTCGGTGTGGACCCTTGGTAGTCTCTAAAATGTGAAGAAATCCTGTGCATACACCTTCGCCCCCAAGCAAGGAAACATAACCACCAGAAAAGAGAAGTGAAGAGTCGAACTCATTCGAGTTTGTATTGCTTTAGGGTAACTTGGGACAGTATGACTCTTGTTTCTCTCTCCTCCCATGCCCCATAAGCTAAAAAGTTGGAAAAGGTTTATAAATTTTGGTTTATAAAATTTATAAAAGGTTTATAAATTTTCTCTGTAGTAGAGTTTGCTGGTATCTAGACAGATTTTTCTAGCTATCTAGACAGATTTTTCTAGCTGTGGATGCTTTGTGAGAGGGATGACATTGGAAAACAGGTGGTTTGTCTCACAGACCACACAGAGATGACCAAGTCTATCTTGCAGCTCAGCAGCAGCTGAGACAGGTTTCCTGGAGCTTGCTACTAGAAGGCATGATTTATCCAAAAAGGACCTGATAGTTCTCTGTTTCTTGTTTGATTATTACTCACTGGGACTTTAAACTCTCAGGATACTGAACAGTGGAAGAAATTTTAGTTCACTGCCTGCCTTTGTTGACATACACAATTTCCTACCCTCAATTGATGCCCTGAGCCCCGAGGTGGAGGGGCCATTAAGGGCAATTCAGCACACGTTGTGCATTTGACTTCTGGTTTCTCAGATGAGGCTCCCAAGGCAAGGAACAGTTAATGCCAATTACAGTTGTGGCTTTTGTGTGAAGAACGCTAGTCCAGTAGAAGCTGTCCTGGGACCACCGTGTTGTTTTACCAGGGAAAAAAAGAAAAAAAGGTGGAAATAATTTTCAGTCTTGAAAGTACAGTATCTTGCCAAGGTCTTTGGAAAAACTTTTACAAACGCTTTCTTCACACGTCAAAACCAAGAAATTCCTTTCAAGGCACTAGAGACGACTCTACTTTGGCTTTTTTTTTTTAATAATCACTTGTTTTTTCACAAATGCTTTAAAATGATCTTCTGAATGTGATTAAGTTCTGTATGTGCTTGAAGCTTTCATAAACAAAACAGATTTTGAACTTCTTTTTACATAAAGTTCCACGTAACCGAGAAGCTGTGCCAGAGTATACTGTGTGAAAGCCTCTGTGCCATGTAGGTCCTCATTTCACCAGGGTAGCACTGATTTCTTTTCCCTCCTTGGCTAACATTTCTATACATCTAAGTATGCAAGTCCTGGAGGATTAATTTTATATCTTGTAAAGAAGTTGGCATTGTTCATGATAATGCACAGCCTTTGTTATAATTACAGCAAGTCTTGGGAAGGTTCAACTATTTCATTAGCTGGCTGAAAACAACAGTCTAAAGTTTCATTAAAATCAGATGCAGTATTTGTATTGTAAGATCATTTGGAAACTAATAGGAATAATCTAAGACATAATATCCCAATTAAGTTTGGGCTACGCTAACCACATCAAGGATCATAATTCAGCGATACTGCATTATGCAGTATTGCAGTCCCAGACTTTAGAGGTAATCTCCAGGTGGTGTGGAAAGTTAAGGTGAAGTGATGCACACTTTGCTTATGGGAGCACGTTATGTGGGGCACAAGTACTAGGGTGAGAAACTGACTTGGGTACATTGTATTTTTCTCATAGCTGAAGCTGTCACAAATAACAGCTGGAGGGCATGACAACTTGCCTTAAGAGACATCAGCAGTTTGTAGGCTCCTTAGTTTGAAGGCTGTGCAGAGCTTGGGCAGGGATTCCTTCTCAGATTATTTTTTCTGGGAAACAATTGTGGTGGTATATGGTAGTGAAATACAGCAGCTTGATGATTACCAATGGTCATATTCGGCTTCCCATTTCCTCTTGCTCAAAGAAACCAAGCTATGCTTGCTCATACTTTACATTTCAAAACAGGTCCTAATGGTAAAGGAAGAAGAGAGGGTGATTTGAATGCTGTTGGCCTACAAAAATACAAGTAACTTTAACAGCAGTAGTATTTCTTTTTAAGCTTTACAGCTTCTCTTGCTTGTTCAGCCTGGAGAAGAGAAGGTTGCAAGGAGACCTCATTGCAGCCTTCCAGTATTTAAAAGGGGGTTAAGAAAAGGAGGGGAAATCAACTTTTTATTCTGCATAACAGTGATAGGAAAAGGGGAGATGATTTTAAGCTCAAGGAGGGAAGGTTTAGGCTGGATGTCAAGGGGAAGTTCCTCACAGAGGGAGCTGAGAGGCGCTGGAACAGGCTGTCCAGGGAGGCTGTGGATGCTCCACCCCTGAAAGTGTTCAAGACCAGGTTGGATGGGGCCCTGGGCAGCCTGATCTAGTATCAGATCTGGAGGTTGGTGGCACTGCATGTGGTGTGGGGGTTGGAATTTGATGAATGCTGGAGTCCCTTCCAGCCTAAGCCATTCTATGAGTCATACGATTCTGTATTTTGTTTGTATTTCGAATATCTGTTTAACTTAAGTAGCTAATGTAGTGAAGGACAGAAGTGTTTTTTAGAAAGCAAAAAATGGCGTCTGTGAAGCAAAACTGTAGAAGTTCTCACTATGCATGTTCTGAGGAAATCTAAGTAAACAAAGATGTTAGTCCACACACGATGTGTTTATAACCAAAGGGCATTTTGATAGAAAACAACTGCAGTAACAGCAAAATATATAACAATAATCAAGATGTTTATGACCAGTTCTCAGTGCTCACTTTTAAAGGGGGTTTTAAGATTGAAGAACCTTAGTATCTGTTTTCTGTAATTAAGCCTCAAACACTGAAGCAGTGGAGGCTTATCAATTCCTAATCCATTATCTTTGGAAGTAAACTGAGAGCTCAGTGGAAAACTTACAGAAATCAAGAGGAAAAATTCCCAGAAACTGCAGTGGGATTAAATCAGGTACAAATTCTCTTTGGATTCTTTTGTCCCAAGACTTAGGAGCTGGAAACCTTGTCTTTTCTTTAATTTCCATGGGGAAGGTATCAGTGGTGAGATGGAATTAAATGCAGTAGAGCAAACTGTGTCTGAACTTTAGGTTGACAATGCATATGCCTTTGGATAAATGCAAAATAGTCTGTAAATGAAGAGCGAGTAAAGTCAAAGGTAGTTTTTCCATTGATGGCAAATTGTTTGCAGCGTGAGTAAAGAGAGTTCAGATTGGGGAACTTGAGGGACTCATCAGGGTAGGAAGAGTGCCTCTATGAGTTGCTAAACAGGTTTCTTAACCTTGCAGAATTCTGAATTCCAAGGGAATCCCAAGGGAATGTCAATGGAAAAGTGATCTGATAGAAAATGTGCCCATGATAAGGACACTCACATGGTGAAGGAGGTCTGACTGGGTTAGAAGAGAGCTCGGAATGTAAAAATGATGCAGTATAACCTCACCGGTATTTTGATTCAAGAACGCTCTTATGGAATGAGCTGAAGTAATTAAAGTTCATAGAGCATTCAGCCTTACTTGTGTCTTGTCTTCATCACGCAAAATTATATCAGCCCAGAACTAAAACATTAAATCAGAAAATGTGAAATGAAAAATAAGAAGCAGAATATGTGACTTTTGATGAGATTAACTGGCTGTAAAAACTGGGGTGAAGATGTTGAGGTTTACAATTATCAAAGCTGTCTTTGCTTTTTTGCTTTTTTTTTTTTTGCAGCATTTTCTCTGCCACAAGTATGCTTCCCACACAAGACAGCAACAGTGTTTCTTTGTAAAGCTATCGTTAAGTACAGCAGAATGCCAAGTGAATATCAAAGTTTTGAATGCAAACCGTTAGTGTTTTCTTTCCTTCCTTCCTATGGTAAAGAAAATAAGAGGTTTATTTCAATTATGCGTTTTTAACGCATTCAAATTACAAAATAATAAATTCTACACACGCTGCTGAGAATTTCTGCCAGTAAGATTTTTCAGAAAGATCTCTTCTTGTATATGGAGTGTGTATTTGAGACCTTTGGAAAGCTGAAGAATGTTTTCAGCATACAGACGGTGATCTGACTCTAATTTGTCTTTGCCTGACTGATCTGGCTGAACTTTCTTACTCACCAGAAGAGGCAGGAACACTCACCAAGCACGCTAACCCAAAGGGCTGAGACAGTGGTAGTTGACTGAGAACAAATATTGCATATGAGGCGTGTTTCAGTCTTTGCATTTCTGGAGGTCTGCTAAGTTCCTTCTTCATAATTAGATTGTTACAAGCAACATGGTGGATGAAATGTAAACATCACAACTCCATGTCGGACTGAGGTTACATTACAAGAAGAGTTACTTATGTCTACATGGCACAATGCAGCATTGTGTAGCTGTGCCAGGCTAGCACTGAGGACCAGAAGCACAACCTTGAGAGTTGCAAACGTGTCTGCAGTGGTATGCGATAGGAAGCTTAGTAATGCAAGCTGGCTGCGAATTAGCTAAAGGCAGGCACACTGAGAGTTTGCGTAGCCATGACTCTCGCTCCTACTGCTCAGCTCACGCTGTTTACTTCATTGCCTGCAACCACAGAAGATGGTGGATATGGGTATGTTCTCTCCCCACTGCTTGTAGACTCCAGTACTGGGAATATACCAGAGAGTGCTTCCGAAAAGTTGTTACATTTTATAGTACTCAGGAAGTGGATTTCTGGATTCATGGCCTGTGTTCCTCAAGGTTACTGTGCATAGCCCTGGCCTCTGGCTTCTATGAACAGATCTGCCCATTGGTGTACCTCCCCCTCTTCAACCAGCTGCAAAATTCAGTAAAATATTCTGTTTCAAACAATGTCTACTTCTGCTTTATCAATAGGATACACGTGCAGATGGATTTAAACCTTTATGGTTTTTTTTTTTTGAAGTAATATTTTACTGAATGTTGATGATGCTGAGAAGGAAAGAAGGGGACAGTCTGTAGCAGTGTTTGTGGTAACAGAACAAGGGGAAATGGCTTCAAGCTCTAAGAGGGCAGGTTTAGATTAGATAGAAGGAAAAAATCTTCTACAGTGAGGGTGGTGAGGTACTGGGACAGGTTGCCTACTGATGTGGTTGATGCCTCATCCTTGGAGACTCTCAAGGCAAGGCTGGATCAGGCCCTGGGAACATCTTCTGTTTATGGTAGGAGAGTTGGACTAGATGGCCTTCAGAACTCCCTTCTCACTCTAAGGTTTATATGGAAAACCTGACTGCTTTATGTACTGACCCTTGCGCAGTTCCATCCAGTTAAACAGTGAACTGCCTCTCTGGAAAGTAACGACTTGAGTGTTTTGTTTTTTTTTTTTTTTTAAGTTCCAGCTCTCATCTGGAAGATTTTAGAAGAGGATTAATCACTTCCCAGTTTTGCTGAACCTGAAACAAGGCTTTCTGACTGAAATGCACGTAACTTAATTTTCTTGTGGTTGAATGTAAAAACCACCAAGGAATGCTGCCATCCAGTCAGGATATTTTTATTTCATTTTTGGGAGAATTGGCAGTGGAAATACTCATGCAAAAATAAGACAGTCTCTACCTGTGATGCAGTTGGCATATTTTAATTTCAGGAAGCGTGGATCCTCTTGCCGGGGTTCTGAGAGAAGATAAAATCTGTTGGCAACAATTGGAATCTTGCTCTGTCAGTTTCATGTTGCTTGCAAGGGGGGCAAAGGCAACAACACAGATTGAGCACTGGAGTGAAGTAAATTATGTAATTGCAAAATGGATATAAAGTAAGAAAACTATCATTTATGTTTGGGAGAAGAACAAACAGAACATGTTAAAATGTCCCAGCTACCTTTCATCCTACCAACTGGACAGCAGAGATCTTTGCTTGTCCCACTGCTCTGAGAATGTAATGAGGGAAAAAAACACACCAGAAGCATTGAAACAATTCTCAACTTGAGGTGGCACATATTGCTGAAATGTGCTAGGACACTACTTACGCCATAAAGCACACTGCAAGACACTGAGAGCACTCAGAGAGTAAATCTTTCAGCAAGAGAAAGTCAAGAAGTTTCTAAGAGTAGAGCTGGCCAATATTTTCCTATCAAAAGATTTAAGATTAACATAGGCTATGTTTCAAGACAAGATCAGTAGATGATCACAGAATCATAAAATGATATGTAGAAAAAACAATGACAATAGCATTCTGAATACCCAGGGATCTCAGCTGAGTATGTGAATGCAAATAGACAGCACTTTGCTCATTAAACTTTTTCCAGAGTGACGTATGTACTGGTATTTTGGTAAGTGTGATATCAGTGTTATTGTAAATAGAAGCCAACATTCAAAAGGGGATTGTTTATCTTACTATATGATATGTGATGAACAGAAGTCTCAGATGCCTTTATGTAGAGCCTTTGTGAGTGGGTTCCTCACTGCGTTAAGATAAATTCGTTGCATTTCTGATCATGTTACAGACATAAGCAGGAGGGAGTATTATGCGTCTGCCTAATTGCTTGAAGGATGCTGATTACAGCCACTATAAAGAGGTGAGGAAATACCATTGAAATTTTCTTTGCTGCAATAGCAGAAGCATGAGGTTGCTCATCAAATGTCTTCTACTGTTGGTCCCTAAGGGAGATGAGTGTGGTCACTTTCCAAGTCCACATATACTTGGAGAGAGGCAAATTGAAACATCTGCAGGGAGTGGAGATTGCTGCTGACAGTGCAGATGGCCTGCATGTGAACCTGTGGTCTTGTTGGGATCCTAGAGCATTCCCTACAGGGCACTGAGATGACCCAGACAATCCTCTTTAGGAGGGAGTTGAAAATTTTTGCAACACAGTTAAAAGACTACAGAAAAGCAAAAACTTCTGTGGATTACAGAATTGTGTGGATTGGAAGGGATCCCTGGAGGTCACTGAGTCCAACCCCCTGTTAAAGCAGGCTCCCTATGGCATGTCACACAGGTTGGTGGGTCTTGAATATCTCCAGAGACGGATTCTCCACAACCTCTCTGGGCAACCTGTAAAAGTTTTCCTGGAATGTTTTCTGCACCAGCCCTAGAAGGTTTGATGGACCTCCAGTCAGTCCCTGGGAGGAGTGACAGCGTTCTCCTAGCACCCAGTCTGCCTCTGGGTTTGTAAACTTGTGCTACAACCATTAGCTGAAGATGAGGCCTCTGGAAAATACCAAAAAAAGCTATAATAAATAAATTCCATTTGTTGCAGATATTGCAGCCTCCTGATGGAAAAAAATGGAGCATCAATTTGGTGATATAAAATTAGTCCAACACCTAGAAAACATCCATGTCTTTTCCTTGCTGGAAGCATGTTTAATGTCAAATTAAATGTTCGTGGAAGTTCACCACAAGTTGTTATATGTTACGTGCTACCATTGCTGCACTGAAAAAGACTCAGTGGTGGCAAAGTAGTATGAATTCATAGCAGTTGATAAAAAGAATCTTTCAGAATAAAGACATGCAAAGATATTTAACTTTTAATTATTTCATTCCTACCATTCCTCAAAAGAGATATATGAAATGAATAAATCTACTGATCCTTATCAAATAATTTCTTGCTGCTTAGCTGTGGAATTTTAGGATATTAAGAAGCTTATAAGACAGAAGCGTTGATTGCCAAGTCAGTGGAAACTTTAGAAGACTGTGTCAAAACTAAACTTGTTTGACATGTAGGGTCAAAGTATTTGAATTTGCATAATGCTGAGAAGACTTTGGGTTTTGGTTTGGTTTTTAGTAGTTCTTGAATAGCAGTTGATGTCCTATTTTGCAAGACATAGATATTAGAGTGCTCTGATGTGGAGAGGAAACTGCACTGTTTCTTGCATTGTAACAGCAGAGGTGGTTATTTCATGGTGATAGAAGCTAATGAAAACTAACAATCTGACCCTCGGGATGGAGGTCTCAGGCACTCATTGTCACAAATGTGTACCTACAGCTTTGAACTGTAGATGTCCCATTGCTTGATGTAGTATGTGTGCTGTGTGTCTATGACACAAATTCCTGTTCCTGCAGAAATATTGTCTGATAGCTACAAGCTGGGACTGACTTATAGCTATGTGCCAGTTCTTCAGATGAATTGTCTAACCTGTATATTTTGTATAATTACCATGTAAGTTTTTATCAATCAGTCTTAAGGATTCTTTCAGACAGACCTGTCACCAGGAAGGCTTGAAGCTAGACTGGCATTGGCACAGGTAACTCCAGTCTTGGAAAGTTTTGCCTATTTGGTTCACTTTTAAAATACATGCTTCTTATTCAGTGTAAGATGATAAGAAATTAGCTATTGTAACTGCTACTGAATGAGTTCTTACACTATCTTTAACTACAGTGCAGACATGATGCTTACTCCAGGTGACTCATGTATTCCCCATCACCCTGATGCTGAGGGTGAGGGAAATGAGCAGTGGTTGTTTTTGCCCTGTCTGTTTTCATTGTTTTAAGAAATGCTCTGTTTAGAGATCTGTGATTAGTAGGATTGTGCTGTTATCTCCTGCAGTAACCTCCCCTCCATCCCACCTCCTATGAGCCTTCTCTTGGTGAGAGACTTGTGTGAGGGAATAGACAAATCTACATACAACGTTTTTTCTCCTTGGCAACAATCAGCTGTCAATCCAAGGAACCCAGGGACTCCTGCAGAACTCCAGTTAGTGGTGATGGGAACAGAGGATCTTACGTACAGTCTTTGAAACTCTGGTCACAGGTCCATGGATTCTCAGAAAGGAGTCCCGTGCTGTTTTAGGGAGGAGTAAATCCCATTGCTGTCAGTGTCAAACTGATTAGAACTCTTCAGTGTATGTTAGCGGAGAGATCTCCAGAAGTGGTATTTCAGCCAGCAGAAAATGTATGGTCTTAAATAAGCACTTCAGATAGTTTGAATAAAGGTAACAGAAATCTTAAATTAAGCCACTTCAACTGTTTTCAGTCAGGTAAACAGGAGAAAAGCTAGAGCTCAGAAACCCTGTGTTCAGTTTACTCTCTTGCAGAATTCCTATGTGACCTGGACAAATAATTTTATCTCTGTTTCCATCTAAGATGGTCCAGTTACAAGACTCCTCTCCTCTGTCTTAAGTTTTTTAAATTACGAAGTTTCAAAACAGGGTTTGTCTTTTCCTATTGGGAATACAAGGTATTCAGTTGGAGGGAACCTCATTTCAGCTGAGACCATGTTGTTACACAGGTGATAACGGTACCTCTGAAATAGCGTGGTCCAATTATTTAAGATTAAAGGAGGAAGTTAGATATAGGCTCTGAAGTTTTTCAGGTTACCAGGAGATTTCTTATACCTGCTAGAAATCTGTGTTGTTATGGAACTGGCTAGAGGCAGAAACTGAGAATCTGGAACTGCCCGAAGTGGAATGAGAGATCATAGACTCTTAATATTGACAGAAATTCTATCAGTGTCCATCTCATCCGTGGGAGAATAAGGGAACTGCTGCACACAGCAGAGCAGGTGGACTACTGAATTTGGGGCACAAGTGAAGTTATAGGTGGGTCACAGGCTGCCTTCCTTGCATGTTTTTGGTAATAAAGGCAGCTGTGATTTAAGTATCAATGCACGGCTTTTGAGTGAATACAAAGGAGCAGACGGCTCCACTTAGTTCTGAAATGAGATGCAATCATATCTGTGAATCAAACAGTGGCAAATCACAGTAATCTGCATTACAATGCATCGCAGTGCTGAACTACCAAACTGCAGTGCACCGCAGAAGCCCTCATTTCTGACCTGGGCTGTGTCTGCATAAGGCATAGTGCCATCCTGACACAGGAAGATACAAAGAGAAATGTTTTTTGCCGCAGCAAAGAGCAGTCTTAACAGGAACCAAGTCTCACTAATCCAGGACTGGTATTGTTTGTTCACAGTTTGCATGATTGCTTCTCATGAATAGTGACTATTATTGTTGTGGGTTTTTTTTTTATTGTTCTGAAAATAACCCAGTGTTTCTTAAGTTAGCTATTTGAATATGACTTTCCTACCAACTCCAGTGAAGTATGTAGAATGTGAAAAGATGCTGTCTTAGAGCTAACACTTTCAAAATAAGTTCAGTGTCTCCTGTATTAGCTGCCACTTCTATTTCTGCTGCCTTGAGACACTACGAACACAACATGTTAGCACATTTTGCCTGATCAGCAGTAGGAATAGGATCAGAAAATATCCCTCCCAGTATTCCTTTGGCCCCTTCCTCTTCTCAGAGCATTTATTTTACTCATATTGTGAAAACAACTTGTTTAGGTTCTTTGAGAAGAATGCAACTGTCATGAAAGCTGAGTTAATAGCTCATGATCACAGCCTGGTCAGTTCATAAATATGTGCCTTTCTCATCACTTTTCATTTTCCTTTAAAGTAAGATGGTATGTAAGTATCAGGGCATAGACAAAAGGGAAACAATATATCCACCTGGTAGCAAAGTCTTGAACTCAATAAATAAATAAATTCAAGTCCTAACAGATAGAGAATCAGTCATAGAAATCTAGAAGAAATCTGTTTTCTTCTCATTTAAGACCATGTATCCTTAAAAGAAAGATACTGGGATGTTTGACTTTCCTTGACACTAAAGATTGGATGAAGATTTTTATTTTATTTTAAAATTAAAATAGAATTTAGAATTTTTACATGATTAAGTTTATTGGAACTTCAGGATTTTTTAATTCTCTAGATTTTTGCCCAACTAGCACAGAAAAATAGCCTCTGTGCAGAAGGATTCTCATTCTAAAGAGTAGCAGGTGAGAGAAAATTATATGTGCTGAAGATTTCTATACAAAATAGCATATGCATTTACTTTTTAGAGATTTTAAATTAAACTCTTTATTGTGAAGTAGCTATAGAAGTTCTTGCATTTACATAGGTAGTGGCTAGTTAAAGCAAGGGAAGCATGGTTGATGAAGTTGGAACTGTTCTGGTGGCAAAGAATATAAAAGATTTATTTGATTACGAGTAGCAGCACTTTGGGGCTTGTATGCTAAGTAAATGGCTAATGTTTTTAGAAATACACTTGTATTCACTGATAATGATGATAACTACCTCTTGATCTCATGCCTTCAAAAACTCCAATTTAAACAAAACCAGATGTTGCTGTCATGCCTAGAGTCCTTATAGTCTTTTGTCCTAATGCAGCAGCTGAATACAGGTTCACATCTTCAGGGTCCTGTGTTAGAGCATACTGAGTCCAACACGGAGCAGCCACAGCCACCAGTACATGTGCTATTTCATGTTCTAAGCACAAATCAAGTATATTTCAGTCTAGAAATTAGGAGGGTGTAGATTTCAGTATTACTTGTTCATTAGATTGACAAGTTTCAGGCTAGGTAGCACTGAAATATTTTAGGAGCTTTAGGAAGCAGATATTCTGCTTAAATAAAATAGGAAACAATCCAAACCTGCAAATAGGCATTTGGATGTTTGGATGGATTTAAGAGAACATTTATATTCAGCTCTACATCCACTGCAATTGCTTCATTTCTTAAAGGACTTCATTTCACAATGGAGAAAAGTACAAAACACCCCTAGAAAGAAAAGGTTTAAGGGACTGACTGTGAGAGTGTAGGGCTTGAGGAACGGTCTGCTTTCTGCAATGGTTGACTAAAATCAGCTTTATGAAGACATAGGGAATAAGAAGTAAACAAGAAAGACCCATTCTTGACTGGAATTAAGCACGTGAAATGAAGATCTGTCAGAAAGGAAGGTTTGTGTGACAGATGATGGAAATATACTTCTTCTAGAAGGGGTTTTGAAGGTTGTGCCAGAGGCTGAGGGAGCCTTCGGCACTAGGATGCTTGCAGAGCATCAGACAACCACACTGTAATTTTCTGGTCAAATGCATTCTGATTGTTTCTGAATTATTGACTGGGATGAGTACAGGCAGTGGTTTTACTACTGTGAATTTATTTTTCCTTTCTTCCTTTCTTTTGTTTCTTGAATGTTGACAAGTATTTTTAGGATGTGTGAGCTGTGCTGTTTCAAGTTGTTGTGATGACATGGAATATTGATCTTGAGAGTAAAAGGAAGGAGCACCAGGCCAACTGTGCTGGATAAGTTTAGATACAGGTTCTTCTCTTATGTCAAATGAACAGTTTGTGCCAAATTCCTCAGTCACTCTCTAAAGATGTGGTGCTGACTACTGGTAGGAAATCAGGAAAAATTGACAGTGGCAGTTGACAGCATGTGACTTTATGGCTCTTGGTATCTACTGGTATCTACTAATACAGCATTGCAAGGTTGTACAGTTGTGTCAGACTGTTGCAATTCCTATTCCATTTTGTCACTGAGCATTCAATGATGTAGATATTTGGATAGCACCCTGGTGCAGAGTAGCTGTTGGCTGACAAGGGTGCACACTTCTACCACTGTCTGTTTTTGTGTAACAAAGCAAACGACTATTTTATCTGTTTAACTACACAATGCAAATGCTTCTTGCCCAGAGTCTGTCTTCACAGTTTAAATATGTGTTAATTGAATAACAGACAATATTTGTCACAAGGGAGCTATATATCTCAAGGATGTCTGCCACTGGATCCTGACAAGTTTTGCAGAGCAGTGTGTTTTTTTAAGCAGCACATCCTCCTGCATCATGTGGGTTCTGCTGTGGCTATCGTTCCAGACAGGACTGACCATAACCTCTGGAATAGATCAGCAGTGTGAGCTTTGTTTTGTTATTGTGGTAACTCTTGTAACTTGAGAAGTCAATAGCTGGCTTCTTTCATATAACTTATCTTATAATACAGAAATGGCAATGTGCTTCTGGTAAGGAAACCCAATTCTGTTTATTTTTTTTTTCCAATTCATAAAGAAACATTGTGTTCACTGTCTTACTGGTTCAATCATTTTGAGACTGCAGTCTTGAGATTGTGCCCCTGAATGTGTCTAGGAAGGATTTTTCTGTCTAAATATTCTCAGGAGCCAAGGTAATTATTACATGTTTTTAGTGCCTGCCTTCATTCGGATATCAAGTCACTAATCTTCAAGACCTTTTGGAATCAGATTGTAAGGCCATCCTGAGATCTATAAAACAAGTTTGCCTCTCAGATAATGGATACTCTAAAATCAGCTCCTTTCAGATAGATCAGACCAGATACTCAAAATCACTAGTCAGTTTTAAATGCTGGGAACCATCACTTAGTACCTTTCAGTGGTGTATCAGGTTGACATATGACTTGTTTTTTAAAACTCCAAAGCTCTTCCAGCATCTAGAATTATACAAAAAATTTGGACTGAAATTAGAATCAGACTTCTCCTGATTCTGGGACGCATTTTACAAGTGTTGTATCAAATGTGTATCAGCAATGGCACTGTTGATTTTGATATTAGTTATTTATGTACTGCCTGAGAACTCTACGGTGAATCTGTTAGCCACACTAAAATACACCAGCGTTTGTCCTGGAAGAAAATTTCTCACGAGCAGTAGATGTCTAAAACAAATTGGACACACAGGCACAGTTTTTAGGATCCTGATTTTCATCCACCTGCTCTGTGTAATTCCCTCTTTTGCTTAAAGTAATTCTCCACTTGCACTGAAATTTGCCTTTAAGTGGAAATATCTTGAAGTAGAGCTGTAATTACAGTTAAGGCTTCAGTATTAACATCTGCATAAATCTATTCAATGAGAATATTTGCATAGGAACTGGAAACTGTAGGGCTTTGGGGGAAGGTCATCTTTCCAGAACACACTGAAGTAATTTTTGTAAACCCTGACTTTATCCAAGGATATATGCACTGGAAACAGTCTTTGTTGTACTATTATTTTATTGCAAGCGTATTTGTAACTAGAGATGGGCAAAATTCTTCACTTAAAATCTAAAATCCAAACTTGTTTTCACATGGCTGGTTCTAAAATTGGTTTGTACTTACATACTTCTGATTTTACTTTTTGTTTAAATGTACTTACTGAGGACTGGAGAAAGCAGGCATAAAAATCAGAATTGATCTTAAGAACAGTAGAGTAGAGAATGAAGGAAGTAGAGTACATGGAGAACAGTAATAGTGTTGGAGATAAAGGTTCAGAGATCTAGAACAGAAAAACTGCTGTGTGAAAAGGAACAAACACAGTCCTAGAGAATAAAAAGTACTCTCATTTCTGCTTTCGTGGTGTCTTAAAGAGAGAAAAGTTTTGATGTAGGTATTTAAAGTTTGTTTTTCCACGGGCAATTCAATTAATTGAAAATCCTATCCCTATTTAGTTGGGTGAGCACTGCAAAATGTGTCTTAAGAATTTCCTCAAATCAGAAACTCAGAGAGGTTCACTTCTCTAGTACTGAGATGCTGGTTTGGCCCCAGCTTAGCATCGTTTCTGATTGCTTGGGTGATATGATTGGTTTTGTTCTTTCCGATAAATTGAGCAAGGGCTTCACAGGAAAAGAGCAGTGTTAGATAGTAGTATACAATTCATCTTAACACTGCAGATTTTATATTGCTTCTTTTTGAGACACTATTCTTCTTATAAAGTTGCCTAAAGACCTTAAATGTTTAAAGTAATTAAAATATTTCTAGAAAGTGTTGATTATTTCTACTGTTTATATCTGGCTCACTCAATGAAATGTACATTTTTAAAGCGTGTAACCTCTGCCTTTTAAGTGTATATATTGACCCTAGTAGCAGTAAATACAGTCTGGTTATTTGCCTTTACCTCCCGTGTGGCTTTGACTGAATACCACCATCAGTAACATAATAAATCAGTAGAGAATATGAAACAGCATCAGAGATACATTAAGAAACATTTCCAGGGTGTCCTCTCTTTCTGAGTCTCACCCTGAAGGGCCTCCATTGTAGCTGTAGCTGTTTTATCTGTAATGTATTTGCTTTGATTTTGGAAAGATACAGTCATTTTTCAAATTGCCTTGTAATAGTTGATATAGAGAGGAAAAGAATGGTGTTATCTTGCAAAAAAAACAAAAAAAAAAAACAAAAAAAACCAACAACAACAAAAAACCTTTATTCTTTCTGTTTACTGTTTTCTTTAATCCTTGTTAAGCTCTTCAGATGAAGAGAATGGATATTTAAATCAATTATACTATTAAGTCCACATAAAAGTTCCTATAACCCAAGAAAAATTTTTCTGGAACCATCTATGCATTTGGTGTAAAAGCACACATTAATTGTCTTTCAAGGGCAATTTCCTTTTGAGACCTATTTGGTCTTGTGTAAAATCATACCCTCCAATGAATGACCAAGAAAAGGAATGAGAGCAGAGGGCTGTTTCTCTCAGATTACTGTCACTTAACTAATGGTAATGTGAAATCTAACTTTGGAAAAATAGATTCTGATCTGGTATTTCAGTCTGATATACAATTTTCACATGTATTTTGGATCAAACTGGAATTAGGTGCATCAGAAACCAAGGATGTTGCCTCCATGGTAGCCAGAGGTATGTAAACTGAGAAGAATCCTTTGGAATAACTGACATCAAATTCTAGAAGTTCTATTTGGACTTGCAGAAAAACATCAAGGTACAGAGATGGCCAGCACTATTGCAGAGTTTGCCTTTCTTTCCTCAGTGCTGACTATTGGAAATGAAACAGATGGGAGCTGGAAGTGTGAAAGTCAAATTGCACGAATTCTTGTACTGTGTACCTATGGAAAAGGGAAAGAACACTGTGAAGTAGCTGGTAACATTGCCAATGGGATGTCACATCCTGCACTTTGGTTACAGCAATCCCATGTAATGCTACAGGTTTGGGGTGGAATGGCTGGAAGTCTGCAGAGGAAAAGGATCTGAAGGTGTTGATGAACATTTGGCTGAACATGAGCCATCAGTGTGTCCAGGTGACCAAGAATGCCAATGGCATTTTGGCTTCTATTAGAAATAGTGTAACCAGCAGGAGCAGGGAAGTGATTGTTTCCCTGTGCCCAGCTCTGGCGAGGCCATACTCTGAGTACTGTGTTCAGTTTTTGGCCCCTCACTATGAGAAAGACATTATGGCCCCAGGGTATATTCAGAGAAAGGGAATGAAGTTGGTGAGGGGTCTGGAGCACAGACCTTATGAAGAGAGGCTGAGGGAACTGAGATTGTTCAGTCTGGAGAAGGGGAGTTTCAGGGGAGACCTTATTGCCTTTTACAACTACCTGAAAGGAGGCTGTGGTGAGATTGGAATTTACCTCTTCTTCCAGGTAACTAGTGATAGGAAGAGAGGGAATGGGCTCAGATTGCATCGGGGAAGGTTTGGGTTGGATGTTAGGAAAAAATTATTCTTGGAGAGTGTGAGGCATTGGAATGGGCTGCTCAGAGAGGTGATGAAGTCACTGTTCCTGGAGGTGTTCAAGAAATATTTAGATGTGGTACTAAGGAACATGATGTGGTGGGTGGACAGTTGGACTAGATGATCTTAGAAGTCTTTTCCAACCTAAATG
Source organism: Odontophorus gujanensis (assembly GCA_013399175.1). Classification (NCBI taxonomy): domain Eukaryota; kingdom Metazoa; phylum Chordata; class Aves; order Galliformes; family Odontophoridae; genus Odontophorus; species Odontophorus gujanensis. The sequence continues at coordinate 167,702 of VXAB01007545.1, read as the reverse complement.
ATTCTTTGATAGCTGTGTGGTAAATGCAGATATAATATATTTGGAAAACAAAGGAATTTGATTATAATACTAAAATTAAGTGAAGTAGATTAGTCTGATGCTGGCAGTATGGAAAAAGTAGCTGCATCACTCTGGAAATTACGTGCATGTCCATGGGCAAAGTATTATCGTCAAAAGATCATATCTTTCCTTCTCCACTGCCTGAAGTTTTTGTTTAGATCTGGGCAGTTAGACAACCCTAATGAGAGTTTGGCTTTGAGAGTCTTTTTTTTTTTTTTTTTTTTTTTTTTTTTTTNNNNTTTTTTTTTTTTTAATTTTATTATACACAGGCATTTGTTAAACCTAGAGCCATCCTGCTGCATAGTCACATTTTTGAGCTTAATCTGATCCATTTCCAAATGGCTTGTGATAAACTCAAGATTGCCAGTTTGAACTCAAGGCCTTGCAAGGTGTTTCAAAAATGCATGATCTGTTTTGCACTGTGAGGGGGAAATTCCACTGAGGGGAAAAAAAAAAATCAAGAAACAATTGTCTTACTTTCTTGACACTGTCTCCTGGGCTATTGTAAAAGATTTTACTTCCATTGTGGTTTATTTGTGTGTTGGCCAGTATGGCTAAATCTGCTCTGCAAATTGCCGTGGGGCTATTTCAGACCTCAGCAGAGCAGGACGTGAAATGCAGTCTCCTGAGTGGCTCAAAGGTATTCAACTGTTCAACTGCTTGGAGACCCTAGGGCACCAGATCTCATGACAAAGAACATACTGTTTCAAGTGCAGCATTTAACTGTGTTGCAGAGTAATAGGAAATGCGTTTTGTGAAGAAAAAAGTTTAAAACACTGAAGAGTTTTCTACCAAGTCAGTGGGGTAATTAGTCACCTCACCTGTGGGTCCACCAGGGGGTCCTTGGCCATGAAGGAGAGTAGGCTGTGCTGACACAAAAGCAGTGGCGGGAGAAGAGGCAGGTAGGGGTAGGTGGAGAAGCATCTTTCTGTTTTCACAGTGGAGAGCTGCTAGATTGGTTCAGCTTTAATGCTGACCCTTATCTTCATCAAACAAAGTAAAAACATAGAGGATGGGAACCAATCCAAATGGAAAAATGATGACTGGAATTGTTAAGACGCTTAGAAAGAGGTGTTTTCTACATGGCCATGGAGAGCACTTGCTGATTCTTAATATGAAGTCCCTGAAATCAGAAAGCAGGGACTGGAAACTAGACCCTCAACTAGTTTGAGATGGACCTATGTCTGCTATTGCTAATTCGATTACAGACATGTAAAATGATGTGGTTGCACATACAAATGTGGCACATGGAGAAAGGAGGTTTAATTCCCCATTGCACAACATGTGAAATGTGCCTGTACTACCCTGGGGAATTCTAAGAATTTTTGTTCTTTACTTCTTTTGACATATAATAATTAGAACCAATAGCAGTTCCTCATTTTGTGGGGTGTTGTGAAAATAAAAAGAGGAAGGTGTTTGGATACAATGCTAACAAAGACCATTCTGAGACATTAGATGGATGACATGATACTTCAGTTTCTGCTCGGCAGTGAGGAAGAGTATTCATTTCTCTGACTCTTTCAGTATTTTACTGAAGTATTAGTATCGTCTCAAAAAATATGCATTTGTTTCCATCAAGGCTCTCTAAGTGAAATGATTCAGGGAGGAGGGGAACAAAAAAACATATTTTAATATGATTATAGATAATTCAATTTCCATGCTAGTGATCAGCAGTTAATTAGTAGCTGAAAACATTAATCCAGTCTGTGAACCACAAAACTACAGTCTATTCCAATGACTCTAAGATAGAGCAAACCTTTGGAGCCAGTTTAGTAACATAAGTAGAGCACAAATCTGACCAAAGCGATCTAATGAAAAAGTTCAAGCGCAACCCAATGGTCTCTAGAAAGTTAGAATTCCAGAATAATTGAATTCAGAGTAATTTCATCCATTTGTGTGGGCTTCTGTGAAGTGGGAGATGGACAAGAGTTTCATTTCATTCTGGCTCATCTAAAGAAATCTTAGACTTTTCCTTACTGATCAGATTACCTTTAGTTTTCAGTATGACATTTTATAACAGCTTGTTGGGACTGCCTGCTATTGTTCCTCACGTAAACTTATGGAAATTCTGGGTAGAAGTAAGCACAATGGTTTTACCACTGTGATTGGTACACATTTTCCACACTCGATAAATGTGAGTGATTTGCTAAATGCCTGCCAATTACATACTGTAACTTTCCCTTTTTATGCAATTATTCGTATAATCTAGATACTCCAATCAGTGATAGCTTGTGAAGCTGCCTTTTATAACAATTAAACCAGTTGTGGTATCAAAATGCGTTCTTGTATCTTCTACCGGCAGCTACAATTTTGGTTAAAAGGATGGTGAATGTAATCTGCAGCACTTTGAAAAGGGGGAAGTACTGCAAGGAAATTCCAGCACAGGTTTTTTTTTTTGTTGTTGTTGTTTTTTTTTTTGTTGTTGTTTTTTTTTTGTTGGTTTTTTTTTTGTGTCTGGCTATTTGCAAAGTTCCCAGCAACTTCCATCTGTCTACCTCTGGCATCCATGTAATAAGTTAATAGTGCAATAATAGCTGATGAACTGGGAGGGAGCAGAGGAAGCAGCAGAGCTGTGCTAAGAATGGAATGATGTGCCCTTACTATGATAAACTGATCCCATTCCATTAAATGACAAAGCTGTCTCCACTCTTCATCCCGTATGAGCGGCTGAAGAAAAAAAATCATGGAATTGCTATAGCTCACTGCAGCTGTCAGGAAATGATACTAATTAGTTTAATTTGCAATAACACAAGCACTTAACTCTCCAAATAATCTAAGTTAGTAAGTCAGTTTTTATATTATGACAATGACATGTTTAAGAGCCTCTGGAGCAGTGATTTCTTTAACCTCTGACTCAAACGTTTTACAAAGGAATACTGCAAAACTCTTTGTCCCGTGTTATTTTAGTACCTGCTTGGGAGGGCAATTACTTGGTAGGAAATTGTGGCAGCAAAAATTAAGAGGAGAAAATCTGTCAGATGTCATACACTGAGATTCTGTGTGGCAGCATCAAGAAAAGAAATCTTATTTCAAATAAAAATGTCTTTTCTATGCTATTAATTGCTATAAGATGATATCAACAAAAATTGGTTCTTTCTCCTCATTTCTTCTTTATGCTGTTTCTGAATATGGCCATATTTTCTTATTTGTTTCACTTCTTGAAATTTCATCTTCAAGTATTGCATGCAAGTTTCTCATTTTTCTGTCCAAGTCACTGTTGATGAAACATTTGGAAATGCTGGCCAAACTCAGAAAGGATTTTTTTTTTTTTTTTTTTTTTTTTGCACCAGATGGGCTTGAAAATAATGAGATTTAAATAACCTGTCAAACAGACTATCAGTTAGGTTGGTTTCATTTACTATTTGCCCTTAGACCTCTTGTATTTTAAGCTGGACAGTCAGACAGGTGGCTACCCAGTTTTGTGCAGTTCTCTGGTACAATATGCAACCATTTAGTATAGCATCAGCTTTAGAACTGTAGAGCAATCACATCTTGGAAGTGAATGGGGCACTTTATACCTAGGCAAGTTCTTGTTTCAGGCTCTATTTAAATTCAAATGCTACTTTAATTAATGCATTGTTTCTATTTTCAGAAGTTACTTTAGTTTTGTTTAGTGTAATGAGGATGATCACGGGGAGGAGGAATGCACACTGTTATGGCCTATCTTCATTTTGGGATTAAGTATTAAACTTTGGAGCAGAATTTTTTTACTAGGAGGACACTAGTGACAAGTGATCGTAGTTTCCAGTGATAGAACAGTGGAAATTGGTGGCTCCCAATACACTCTGTGAGCTGACTTTGAAGCTTTAACTGCCCTGACTTCTAAAGGCTTTGGTCAGACTTTCAAGGTTAGATCTTAAGAGCTTTTGTAATTGGTGCCGTTTCATTGTATGGTATCAATCATACTCCTCCTAGAATCTCTACTCTGCTTCTTGAATTTTACTTCAAAGCATACTCTTCCCAACCTTTAAAAAACTGAGTGCCAGGAATAGTGATAACAGTTTGGAAGGTAAATTGACATAATAAGCAGGCAAAAAAAGAAATCTCTGTAATCACACAAACATACAAAAACAAACAAAAAAATAACAGTATTAAAAAAACCCTTGCTTACTTAAAGAAAAAAATGCAGAACTTCCACTTTGTACTAGTTTCTTCAACCCTCATAATTCAGTTTATCAACTGTCAATAACCAAATGCATGATTTTCTTTTTCCAAGAGCTGATTAAAGCTGTGGTCTCCTCCTGTAATTCACAGCATAACATTCTGTTGTTTCTCCTGGAATTTTCAAGCTGAATTACTGTAACTAATATACCACTAACTGTACTGCAAGGCCCTGACCTTTAGAATCTCTCATTTTAGCAGAAAATTGGCATAGAAAATTTCAACACAGTAAGTACTTTTAGCATTTTTCTTTATCTCAATCCAGAAATACATATGCACCATCTCATTAGGTTAATTTGCCACTAGCATCAGGTTGGGTTAGACAGTTCTAATGATAAAGAGATAGCAAAGGATGGACTATTGCATTTGCAATGGATTAGCTATAACCAGGAAAAGACTGGAAACGTGGTTCTTTTGGCCTCACTCTGAAAATGGGTTAATGCATTTAAGTCTTGGTGCATATACCCATACACATTCTGACTGTAGGTCCTCTCAGACATCCTTTTCCTATCGGAAATACTCAGATTTTCATATTCAGGAGAAAGGCTTTGCAGCAGAAAAGAACTACTATCTGAAATATAGTTGTGATAACTGTTTGAATTCAAATTGTAGCATTTGCTCTTTAGATCCTGCACAAGTTGAGATTATTTCAAATGACAAGTGCTAAATAGCATTTCTATGCAAACAGATACCATTTTCTCATGGTCAGCAGTGCTATGTCAGGATACTGATACTTATGATGGAGCCTTAGCAACACATTCTGTTATGAAGTGGGGGTAGTGGAGGTTTACGAAGAACAGAATGTCCTTATTAGACTTTTTCTGTGTGTTATATGGGGGATTATGAAATGACACTCATCTAGGGGTGCTTATGTACTTCTTGAATCAGTTTGGGAAGTCAGTGCTACTTCTTAGTCTGCTTTCCTTTTTCCTAATGTTCTAAAGAAAATGTTGGTATTTTTCAGGCTGTAGTGTGTTGTTTTTGCAGAGGCATCCTATACTGAGGCAAAAGCAATATGTTTTGATCAGGATACCACAAGACAAGAAGTGGAATTACCCTTTCCCAGGGACTTCTGTACTTTCTGGGTAATATTTTCAGGCAGAATGACATATATTTTCCCGTGAGTTCTGGCTAGGCCACAGGAATGGTGTATAGAGGAATAGATAAATGACTTGAACCTCAGTATATAAAAAAGCAATAACCAGATAATGATAGTTCTCTGGCTGTATGGAACTGCAGGATTCCTTTGAGAAGTAAAACCTTGCTCAGCAGGTGAAATGGAAGCCTCAAACTAGAGGTAAATGATCTCGTTGCCATCAGAGGGACCTCACTGCACAGCACAGGGAAAAACAACGTGCTATGTCTTTCCTAAAGGAGTAGTTTCTGATACCTTCTTCACTAAGCTGGAGCTAGGCATTCCAGGTAGTAATATGGACAGGACAACTTGCAAGATTCCCCCTCCACCTTCTTTCATCCACTATTGCCAAGCCTCATCCTCAGTATATCTGTTTTCTGGTACTTCAGTGTTATAAAAACGTAGGTTTTTGCTGTGAAACCCGTAAACACTGAGAGCCCCTTCATGGTTCAACTGGACAAATTCTTGTACAAATGGCTATCTTGAGAACAAAAAGACATTACCCACGAAAATTAAAATCTTAAGACTGTTGATCAGTGACACAAATTCAGTATTAAAAACAGGATTTTCCAAAACAGATGTATTAAATAGTTAAGTATTTAAGGGGAAAAAAAACCTTTTCAGTGTTTGTACCGAAGCGAGTAGGATTTTTAGGGTAGTCTGCTCTCTGAGAACAGCAGTGTAGTTGAATTGAAATACTGTCATTCATTCTGCTGGTTTTTTTTTTTTTGTTTTTTTTTTTTTTTTTTTTTTTTTTTTTTTTTTTTCTTTCCCAAGAGGTAGTTATGTTCTAAACCCATCACAAAAAATATCTTCTCCTAGAATGTGTAATTACCCTCTGTCACTCTCAAATCTCCTCTGGTTTCTGAGCTCATTTAATAATGGTGAATAGATGAGCAAAAGTTACAAATGAAGGTACTATCAATTTGATACTCAGCACATAAATACCTATAATGATAGTGTGCTTGTCAGCATCCATTGTTTCCATTTCTGTCCATTTTCTGCTTCTACAGGGAGCATCCTCATCTTGTGCAGAAAGTGAGAGACAAATAGGGATTTCAGACTGTATAAAAAGGACCCCAAAAATTATAGAGTGTTTCAGATGGTCTCTGTGTTCCCCTAGATTTTAGGCTGCTGGATTAAAAAGTTTTAACTTGGAGATTCACATCTTCTGTGTGCCAAGACAAATCTGGTGAGATTTGTTTCCAAGAAGCAGGTTGAAAGAGTGAATCAGGGCAAAACATGCAGGCTTGTCTCTAGTATGTCCAAAGCAATAGCTTGTTTTGTATGCCATATTCTATTTAACTTATTTCCAAGTGGGTGCCACAATGAGGAATTATTCAGAAAAGAGCAGTGGAAAGTTCTAAAGGGATGGTTAAGGGGAGATTCATGGACAGCATTATTTTGAATGGGAGAGAGTGAGCAAGGATGAAAGTCCAAGGGTGTATAAAACAAAAAAATCCCTATCAACTCCCTTACATGTATTTTGACCTGTTACTATTGCTTTCTTCATGCCACCTTTCAGCACTTTCTGGTAGTCATCGTGCAGTCATAACAAACATTTAATTGCTAATAATAGAGTAGTGTTAATGCTCTAGTTGATTGTTCTTCTAATAGCTGTGGGCATGGATGGCTTGCAGTGCAGTTGCCATTATAAACAAAAAGCTGCAAGTGCCCATGGAGCTTTTCAGTTTGCCCCGTATGCGTGCAGGGCTGGTAAAAGACTGTGATGTAATAAACTGCACTGTTTGCTGCCTTGCATGTCATATGTGGGTGGAATGCTTTCAACAGCAGTCTAGGCTTGGATGGTGCTGTATGAACAAGAGCTTCCAGAGTGTTCCAGTAGTAACCCATTTAATGTGTACTGGTCTACAGAGGGCAGCCTGGCGAAGATTCTGGCCTCTTGTGTCACCCTGGGAGTGCTGGACTGTTTTGGAATTTGTCTTATTTTCAGATGTGCTAAATTTACATCCATATCCTACAGTCTGTTATAAGAGGAAGCCTTAACTTGTGCTTGAAGTTTGTGGGAAGTAAAGGGTCATCACAGAGCCAAATTTATTTTGCTCACACACTGTAGATCCAATGGGCTTTGTGACAAAGGAACCATAGGGCAATTCAAATGAATGTGCCTGGACCATGCAACATCCTAGACCACCCTTGCTAGAAGAAGCACTTATACCAGACTTCAGGTCTCCCTAATTCCGATAAGGAAATTGTGTGAGCTGGGGAGGGCAGAGTGACTGATTGTAATTCTACTGGAGACCATGTGCCATGTGGATCTGTGCAAACACAAACATAATTTCTCCTATTATTGCTCTGTTTTCTTCACCGTTTCACTTCAAACAAAAACAGAATCTGAATCTGCTATTTCAGAGATCTGTCCTTGCTACTTTTTGCAGGTAAAGTGCTACTCTGTGCTCTGATTTTAATATATTCATCCGTTAACATTTTAAATGGAAAAAAATTGCCACTGTTCTGTGTAATATTTCAAACATCAGTATTTACAGCAAAGGCTTCTTCAAATGGGTTGCACTGACGTTGCCCTAAGAAAGCACAGTACAGATGGGACAAGGCTAGGCTGTGACATTTTTTATGAGCAGTGGGAAAATCCCCTCAGGGCAATCATTTGCTTTGCTACACACAGACATTCCAGGGTAGAGTCAACAACAGTCTCTAAAATACCTTCCTCCAGAATACATGCTTGTTATTGTGATGTGAAATGTCGGACTTCATCAGGGCTCCCATAACTACATTTTTATTCAGTATTTCACTGTTTGTTTCACTAGGGAGATACCCCATGTATCTTAACTCTGAAAGGAAACCCAATTGCTACTTCTATGCCTTGTCTGCCCTGTTGCATTTTCCAGGATTGGAGGTAAAGATAGTGGAATTTGAGATATTATCTTTTGTGAGTTTTACGTATATATACCCTCTCAAACACCGTCCTGCATGATATTATTGGCTTGGTTTTGTTTTGTTTTAATAAATGCTGCCGTCTGCAAGAGGCCAAGGGAAAGTTTTTAAACTGATGGAAATTTTAGAGCTAGCTTTGCTAATGTAGGTAGGTACTACCTGGCAGGAGTCATAAAAATATTTCTGAAGATGTAGTTTACCATTTATTTGCTTTTAATATTTCCTTAAAGTGTTTGCCAAACTGACACAGTTCCTGGTGTTTAGAAGAAGGCATGCCTGCCTTCTTACCAAACCTCATCTTTCAGCTGAAACCTGCTCCAGTTCCATTTCCGTCATTTCTTTTGGTACCAGAACTTCAAACCTGTGACCTCTAATGTGGGATTAGAAGGATCTCTCAAGGGCTGCTGATAAAAATGGGAGTTTTGGTAAGAGTAAGGAGGTCACGGCTGTGCTCTTCCCAGCAGCAGTTCTATTCCCAGTCTTCCCTTCTGCTCCTTCTCAGCCACTGCGTGGTAGCACACACATGCACGTGTGTGCATACACCTCAGTAAAAGTGAAGCTATTATGTCTTCACTCACTGTATTCTACCCTTTTAAATTTAATTTTATGAGGTGCACAAGGCACTGACACGCAGATGATTAACTATAAGTTACATTTACAACAGAAACAGCTTAACAGCAGCTTTTGTTCTGCATATCTTCGTCTTTTTGTCCTCTTTCCTTTTGTTCAGATCAGGTATTTTTTGTAAAAATATTCCCTTTTTGGTGTGTGCATGTGTTGGTTTTATAGGACAACAAGCTGTTTGGCCATTTCTGTGAGCTGGAGTAAAAGTTAAAAGTAAACACTCTGTTCACTGAACTCAGTAAAACTCTTTTTCCATGTGTCTGTTGAGACTGGGTCTGAACTCAGGGCCTCGTTATCCAATCCAAAGCAATCCAGGTGATAAATTTCTGGTCTTCAGACCTCAAAGTCACAGCCTGTGAGTTCCTACTGCTATGTAAATATCCCTTATTGATCCTCCGCTTCCCACCAGCCCTGTTGTTGCAAATTTCAGCCAGGACCAAAATGTTGCCCTGAGCTCCTTCACGAGGATGTTTCATTCAGCTTCTGTCCTTGCTGCACCCACACAGCAGCATCAGTGGGTTCAGCTCACAGTGCAAATAAAAACCAAGACAGAGATATACAAGTCTTTGTTCGCTCAGCCATCCTTGCAGAGAACAGGATAAACTGCAGTGCTCAGTTTCAGTACAGATGTAATGGATGGGTGACTGACTGTGGAACTAGATGAAATAAAGGAATGGGTTATGTTTTTTTATTGATTGAATAGATGTTCAATCAATACACACCCGAGGCCAGATCTGTGTTGTAACCGAGGCCAGTGATTAGTACCACAACTGTGAATACCACAATCAACTTCTCACTGATTTTATACAGTACTTAAAAATAACTTGCAAAACCACAAGGTGATATTACCTTCCTATAGATCTTCCTTCTTATTAGCTTTTAGGTTTAATTATATTCCTATTTGTTCTGTATCTCTCCCAGACCTGCCTGCCCCTTCTCACTCACAAACACCTGTGTACGAACGATGTACACAATATATCGAAAGGACCCAGAGGTGCTTTGCAGATTGTGGGTTTGATTCTTTCTTTTAAGCATTAGCTTTTCATCAGTGAATTGGTGCGATGAGCCGCTAAGCCAGCTGTCAGGCTGTGTCACATAGCTGCAGCAGTTCAAGCTACTTGAAAGCAAGAGGTCTGATGCTTTAGGTCTTGATGTCCTTTTCTACAAAGAATGAGTGTTCTCCATCCTCATTGCAGTGACGTGCCTACAGAGGCTGTTCTAACTCTAGTTAGCAGCCTTTATATGTATGTCCACGTGGGAGAACAGATGCTGATTTATAAAAAAAAATAAACCAAACAAACCTGTGAAAAAGAATTGCAAAAGTCGTCTGTTTCAGTGACCTTCTAATTCTGCTGTACTGGTACTCCTGAGGACATTGCTGTCAATGTCATTTACATCTCTGAACGGAAGGGGGTGTACAGCCACGAGATAAGGACATTCATCTACTCTTTAAGATTTTTTGTTGACTTAGTTCCTCTAGTTCCTGCTTGCAGCAGAGGAATACTTTTGTCTCAGAGCATTTGTTAGAACTTGCTTATTTTTTGTTCAAAACATAAAAGCATGAGACCCAACTGCCAGGGTCCATCGTATTCCTTCAAAGGCAGCAAGAGGTAGCATTACAATTAACAAATGAGCAGCTGTTCTGGGATGAGCACGCATCAGCCCAAAATCCAGGCTGGGAGGGAGGAGGACATAGCTGTGGAACTCTGACCACCCCGTGTGATTCGGAGACGTGTTCCATGCTGACTGAGGATGAGCAAGGACAAAAGCTCATCTTCCCCATGGTAAAACTGTTGTCAGGTGCTAGCCAACAAAATGTGCAAGCTGAATAATAATAGAATTATGTTTTACAGGTAGTTTCAGCAGTGAACTACAGCTGTTTCTGCTGAAATATTTGAATTTTCTTTCAGTTATTCCACAATTCTTAGGTAACCCTGTCTCCTGTGACAGAACAGATTCCTCTACTGCACATTTTTTCAGAAAGAGTTGTTTTTCTTTACAAAGAAATCAGATTTCACATCTTTTGGATTGAAAAAAAAAAATCATTCATACAAATTCACTTGAATTTTGCTTTGTAACAGCAGCCAGATTTTACCAGCTAAAGTGAGTATGTGTTCAGTATATCTGAAGAGTTCCCACTGTTCAGAGCTCATACTTAGACATCACATCAAACTCAGGGAAAAAACAAGTTTGAGAAAGCTCCTCAAATATGGTTTATCAACTAGGGGAGCACTCAGCTATCATTTGAAATTATAAGGTTTGTGCAAGTTTGTCTATCAATAAATTATAATACATCTGCCATTCAGGTCTTGTTACTGGGAGCTGGAGTGGAAGAGCATATATTGTAACCTCTGCAGTTTTGCTTTTGCCTGAGGCAAGATCCCAGCTCCACTGAAAGCAATGGCAAATGTTGCGTGTGTTCAGTGACACGGGGTTTCTTCTCAGGGTTTTTTTAATTATTATTATTATTATTATATTGGGCAACAGGCCCCTCTGACCAAGTCTGGCTCAGTCTCAGTAGCGTTTACAAATTCTGTCTAGCAGGACTAAGCTCCAGTATACAAAGATAATAATTCTGCTTAGAGTTGTTAACACTGGGACCTAAGGGAGATCGCATGGTGTCTTTTGACTCCACCAAAATATGCATACACACATGTACTCCACATCTCACCTGGTCTAAAGCACCCCTCAACTTCAGCTTTAATTTTGCTTATTTTTCCCTCATAGTTAAAAGCTAGATGAATAATTATCAAGGGCTGAGTGTAATAAAAGCCCCTTATGACCTCAACAGCCTCACCTGAGGCCTACACTTACACTGCTGTCCATCCACCCAAGGATTGTGTTTAAGCTGCGCTCTGGCTATCACCTGCTTCTTCTTGGAAGTAATGTGTTCTGTAAGTTAGAAGCAAACAATCCACCCAAAATAAGTAACATTCAGATTAGACTGAAAAAAAAGAATTTTTTGGCGGTGAATTAAGAAATGGAATAAAATTTTGGACAAAGTTAACAATATATTCCATTGAAACCAAAGGGCAGCTTTGGTTTCTTTGTTTTATTCCTCTTGGAACCATTGGCCTTGGTTTTAAATCACTTGATTTTTAATTTGTTTATGTTTTAACTGAAGAAATATATATACCAGAATGAGAAATGTTGTTTGGAAAATGTTCTGAAGAAACCTCTGCGTCTAGAACGCAAAAATCCTTGCCCCCAGTTGCTTTATCTACTGTTTGAGAAGTGGTGTTGTGCAAAAATACAGATAGTGCAAAGATCTCTGTGATTTTCACAGCCCACAGGATGTGTATGGTAACTTGACAGCTTCTGACCTTGACTCTGCAACTTGCTAACTTCTCTTTTCAAGAAATTCCTTAACTGACTGATAGATTCAGCCTGCTTGCTTACAATTTCACCTGTATTGTATATAGAAAAAAGCATGCTAAGTAATAGATCCTGCATGTGAATTTTGGCTCCTGGTAATTTTCCAAGTTCCTTGGACTGCTGCTTGTCAGAACAGTGTTTTGAAACAACCTCATCTGCTGAATGCTACTAAATATTTCTTATAGCTTCGTAATTCTCTTGGCTGATCATTCTAAAAGTTTTCCACTAACACTTAAATATGTGCTGAAAACACACTGAGAATGGAAGGAGATGTAAATATGACACGTGATTTATATGAAATTGTAAATTAAATGCACTTATAGTTTTACTTTCTTGAGATAAGAAGATTTCTGTGTTTCACATGGGGCTACTTCAGTGGAGTTGTCCTTAAAATATACAGTTGAAATCAAAGCAGACCAGTTATGAGAAATAAATTCCTTACAAAAAATGCCAGCCTACAGAAACGTTATAAAGAGCTAGAGCATGTTCTTTAATCACAAGTACCCCAAACAGTATGCAACTGCCTTAATTTTGGATAATATGTATTCCTAACACGCTATCAGAAGAAAAAGTCCAAAATCCTGAAAATCATTTTGAGTAATTAAATATAGCCACTTGTTTAAATGGAACGTCTCTAAACCCTAAGGCAGCAGGATCTGCAAAACAATAGCTCACCAAAAACAAGAGCATTCATCTAAAGTCAAGTTGAACATCAGATGGAGGCTAGCAAATGCTGATGAGCTGTCCAACGCTTGTGTCTTGGCCAGTGGCACAAAAATGAAAACTGATGATTTCTTCAAAGGAGATTATTGCAGCTCAGTCTGAGCTGTAGGTGAATAGTTTCATTTACTACCATATTAGATATCACAGGGACATAAAACTCTGTATGACTGATTAAGAGTCACCCTTTGTAAGTCTTAATGTTGAGATGAAATCATTCAAGTGATCCTGGGCTTGGCTCCTATACGGTTCCAGGCTCTCTGAGTTTATTTGCAGCTCAACGTTTTTCATCTTTCTGCAGATACTATGAAACAAGTTGAAAGTTTCTTCGCTGGTTATGGCTCCCTATTTTTTGACATGTTGCTTACAACTTGGGTTTTTCCATGATTCTAAGATTCTATGATTATTCTTTTTTGTTGCATTGGTAGTCTTTGAGTGGTGTTCATAGAATTAGTGACCTGGAGAAAGGAACACATCAGTAGGTGTGTCCTTCTGGCAAAGTTTGGCTGATATCTTTCCTTACAACTTGGTACTAGCTAAGGATTTTGCAAGTGCGGAAGGGGCTGGATTTTGCTGATGACAGCTCATTAACTCCTTTAATTTAGTAATAGCAAAAGAAGTTTTCTGAGCTAGAAAAAGTGCATAATATGAGCTATGGAGGCCTGGTGGAGTAATACAAGGAACAACAGAAGGTGGAAAGATGGGGCAAAAGTTTTTTTTTGTTTGTCTGTTTTTAGAAATTATTCCAAATTCTAGTTGACTTTAACAAGATTGTTTTAATTTGTGTCAGACTACACAAATCTCAGAGTCTTCAAAAACAGGATAGATAAGAAGGAAATAATCTGGAGCCATATTTAATGTTTGCCCTCTACAGCAAAAGGCAAAGACATTTAATGGGACTTATTTTGGAGAAACTTAAAGTAGATTGGTCTTTAAAATGGTGATCAAATAGCAAAAAGTTTGAGTGTTTTAGCTTTGTTACTTGCGCAGCGGTATGGAAACCTTCTCTGGATGCAACTGCAGAAATGGGAATTATGCCATTGATTTTTATATATGTAAAATTCAGCCCTGACTCTTTAGCTTCTTTCCTACATTGGATTGGTTATTGATTCAGACCAGGTGATGAGCCAAATGAAGTTTTAAAACATTTAAAATGTGTGAAAGAAAAGATAATAAGTACGTACCATTTTTCCTAGGGAATGTCTAGATGTTACTATTAAAAGAGACTGACAAAATGTGTAATCCAAACATTTGTGTCCCAACAGACAGTTCAAAATGATTCTAAATATGGAAAGTTTGTAGATCATCCAAAACCAAATGAAAATCTGAGAATCTGGATTCTGCTTTGTATTTTGGAAATGTTTTCCCAGTTTGGGACGCAGCCTGGTCTGGAAGAATGCTCAGCACGAGGAATCAGGAATGACTGGGGAACCTGCCAGTGACCAGCTGCATAGCCTTGGGCAGTCGTTCAGCTCTTTGTCTTGCTTCCGCCTCGCACAAAGTGAAGCTCAGTGCATGCAGAGGGTGAGAAGCTGGAGAGCAATGGAACCAGGGTCCTTGCTGTCTTTCTTGAGCCTGCCTTCACGAGGAACAGCAATGTCATGCATGGTTCTGCAGGCACTTGGCTCCCCCTTGCTCAGGTAAATAGCAAGAGCTGCACCTGGCAATGTCATTTTAAAAACAAACAACCAAAAAGTCATTTACAATTATCAGCAAACTTATCCTTAATGATCTAAGATTGTCTAATGTGTCAAATTGGTTTCCTTTTCCATATGTAGGAAATAGGAGGTGACTTGCAAAGGAGAGGTTTTCATTTGAATTTTTGTGACTTCAAAGACTGAATCTGGTAGAAGATTAATCAGACTTGTGCTTCTGTGTCAATAATTTTTTCTGAAAACTCCATCTAAGAGATCTCTATCGACAGAGCTGGAGCAAAACCAGATCATAGTCCAAGATTCTCAGTGGCCAGGCTGTGTGCTAATGGTCAGACAGGAGCTCCATCAGGCATTCATAGAAGTAACTGCTCATGTGGAAGTTATAAGTGGCAATACTACATCACAGAGGACAATATCTATTATTTGTTATGTACCTTCAACTGTACTAAGCCTAAACCCACATCCAGCAAAACTTTTCCCAGATTACTCTGGCTCTTGTGCAGGGCAGATGCAATGCTTTGTGTCATTGCAGAGTCCGGGTCATTCTTGATGTCTTAGGACTGGATTTCAGCTGGTGCAAGCTGACTATCTTTAGTGGCTTTGTTCTGGACAGTGGAGCAACAGCTCCAGATTTATATGTGCCAAATGTATTTTATGTGCTTTTATAGCCTTGGAAGAAAAATGTCTTTTGCACTGCTCCTAGTCCTTAGCAAATACCTTTTTTATTGAAAATATACATGCTTTAAGTATCTGAATTTTAACCTGCTACACCTCCTATTGCAGCCCCCTTCTTCTCCAGCAACTTCTGGAAACTTTCCAACAGTAAATAAAACAAACAAACGAAAAAGCTAGGCTAGCAGTTACTAATTTAGGTTCACTGAATATGATGATAACCCTTAGCAAAGTTCCTCCAGAACTTGTACTCAGCCTTGAAAAGATGCACTGCACCGTCTCTTTGCCAGCCTTTGCTCTTGGACTCTGGAAGTGCCATCAGGAAACTATGCCTGTGTCACTGCTCAGACACCATGTAAAACTGCTCCTGATCGGCTGTGCTTCACTGTGGTGTCAGCTCGTGAAGTTTCCTCTTCCACTGAAGGTTTATTTACCTTTCTATTCTCCATGCAAGCGCTGATTTGCTTTCACCACTGGAAACATAAAGAGAAGAAGGTAAAGCACAGACAGAAGCCTGTCTTCTCTCTGATCTGCCTGAAAATGCAGAAGGGTCAAAAGCAGATAATGAGTGTGATTCCAAATCTGAATACTGCACTTAATAATTACAGCAGTTCTGGCTTAGGGATTTTTTTGTTTGTTTGCCTGTTTTTTTAAACAAAGCTCTGCTCAGTGTTGTAACTTGATCTAACTTCAAGAGGAGCTTATCTTCACTTATCGGAGAAATGATAGTGAAACGTCGCTCCAAATCCTAAGTACTGTTCAGTGTATTTTAATGGAACTGTACTCTCTTCTAACACTGGAGAGGCTGTGACTAAATACTTTAGATGAAATCCTGATGCTGTAGGTGACAAAGAAAACTTTTGTTGTTGTTTTGAATTAGATTAGGAATTTAACCCTAGAAGAATGAGGATGGTCTTCAGAGGAAATAGTAATTTTTTGTTTGTGGGCTTAGGGTGTTTTTTACTTATTATTTTATTTTATTTATTTTTATTATTATATTTTCTAATTGAGCTAATCTTAGAACGGATCCATTTATAAAAATTATCTGATTATTTGGTTGCCATGCTTGTTTGAATGGTGAGAGCAATGACTACGGATTAATGACCAATCTGTTTGGAAAAGAGAAATTTGCAGGCTCTGCCTGTGTTCTACCCCAGTCCAAAACCACTAAAGAAGTAGATTTGTTGGTAGGTATGTTGTCACGAAAAAGTTACACTGAAGATTGCCACTCCACTGTTCACAGGAAGGGGCAGATGTCATAATGACATGGAGAATTAAATATTGATAGCACAACACAGAACAACATTCTGATTTCATTTGCCTTTGTATGGCTGTACAGAGGCACATCACAGCAACACTGAGTGTCAGTTTTTCTCCATATTCAGGTGGCTTATATCTGTTACAGTGTACTGTACATTTTTGCAGCAGGGTGTAGGAACCTGAAGCTCAACAGCCTAAGCTGATGCTCGGCTCACACTGCTCCATCTTACATAGAGCTGAACAGAGGTAACATCTTGTGGAAGGGCGCTGCTACTGAGGCTGACTTGCCTGCAACAGCCTTTGTCGATACTGTTGGAACTTGCTGCGTACCAAATAAGGTAGCCTTACATGAATTGCCTTTTGGGATTGAAGTGAGGCCCAGGCTAACTCTCCAGACATGCCCAAGGACTGTTTTGTGGTGCACCAGTTGGCTTGGACCAACACCACATCAAGTCTAAACCCTTGGTGCCACAGGACATTATGTTCTGGAACGCAGGAACATTCTTAAAACTGCTAGATATTTTCTATTGCTGTACCTCAAGTGTTACCTGACACAAAAATGAGCCCTGATGAGTGTTTATTTTTAAATGTTAAAAAAAAAAGAGGTTTAAAACCTCCCAACTGTGTCAATAAATGCAGATTTGATTACAGTAGAGGTGTGCAAGTGTAGCAGGAACATCCAAATATGGTACTGATAAGACTATGCAGAAAACAAAACCAGTGAGAGCTCTCCTGGCACCCCAGATTAAAAATGGTTATTGAAGCTTTTGACACCTGAGTTGATGATAGTAATAACTAAATGTGCCATTCTGTCGTGTGTGTGTGCTGCCTTTGCAGGAGGGGCTGTGTGGTCTTTGTCAGGAAAAATAAATGTCAGGGAAAATAGAATGGAGAAGGAGTGATATGTAATTCAGAAAGGACTTACAGTGCAAATTATTTTCCCCCATAAAAGATGAAACATTCAAATTTTCAACTTTTTATAGTGGTTTGAAATAGGAATTTTTTATCATCTTAAAAACAGTGTCAAACCAGGAAAATATATGGCTCTAAGTAAACTATTACAACAAACCTCCCGAGAGGTTATCAGCAAACCAAAAGCAACTCTGCAGCTCACCAGAAGTTTTAAAAAGTCTTGATGCTGCAGGAAAGGTTGACTTTATTTGCAGGAGAAGTAGTTTGAATGACTGCAGAAGTGATGAAAGATAACCGAGTAAAGGCTCAAGGAACTGTGACTGTAGTGAAGGAGGTGGGTGGACAGATCTCTGTATACAACAGTGCTAGGAGTTGTGGAATTGCTAAAATAGCCCCTGCCTAATGTAATCACCTTTCAAAGAATATTTGAGAGGCATTTTGTCATTCAAATATAAACAAAGGCTGCGTTTGAAATTCAAAACTTGTCCAAAGTCATTTTTCTTTCAAAAATTGTTTCCCTTGCCTGTGCTCATTCTTGTGCTTTAAAAAGACAACTTTTTAAAGGGCAAGCTACTTTTAATTGTTTAAAAAACAAAGCACAAAACCTTTTACAAAGCAGTAAGTAAAACCAAATGTATCTTCCAATAACTTCACTTTTCTAGGAGCAGTAGTGAGTACAATAGAAACTGCAGCCACTACCCGAGAACTTTTAGAAAATGTCAGCGCTACTTCTGAATCAGAGATCTCGTGAACACATAGAGAGAACGGTACAAATATGGTGTTGTTTTTTTTTTAATTATTATTTTATTTTTTATTTTTAACAATAAAAAAGACTGAATCAGGATAACGAGTTCAGCTCTTACAATGGTTTCTCATTTGAAACCATTCCAGATTGCATTACGAAAAAGTGGTATGATCCCTTAGCTGTCCCTGCACAAGGATACCCCTGGATTCAAAGGCAGTGCTACGTTCAGGCTGCCACAGGATCATGACCTTGACCCAAAGACAAATTATTCACAGTGGTCGCTTGCACTCACACCGAGCAAGAACTACAGAAAGGAAAGGGAGCAAACTGCTTGATAGTGTCCTTATTCAGCTGTATTTAAGGCAGGAAAATAAAAATAACAAATCGTGCAATTAAACTTATATTGGGAAATGAATTATGGACGATATAAGTGGGCGGCATTGAGAGCAGACTCTGCATGAAATTATATCCCTGTTTATCTTATAGGATAATCTCTGGTAGTTGTTACAGCCCCGGATAACCAGCTTCTCTATGTCACGTCTGAGCACCGCAGGTAGCGCTGTGTGTGTTCCGTCTAGTGGCTGGCTGAGCTGTGAGTTTCCTTCCTGCAGGTGGAGCGTTGATGTAGGCTTTGCTCTATCGATCCTTTATGCTCTGATAAGCTGGCTTTGTCTTCAGGCGGGTCACACCAGGGAGGACTGACAGAGCGCTCTCCTCTCCCCATCTCCAGATGCGAGTTACTGATCGCCCTCATCTCGGGTCTTCTGGTCACTTCTACGCGTGGCTTGTGTAAGTGTCTGCTGAAAGCTTTTGGACGGAGCGGTGACCAGGTTGCAGCTGTGCAATTCATAGGAAAGTGAGTTTCAGCAAAATCAGTCATGGACATTATTTGCAGACATTTGTAGAAATCTCAAAATGAAAAGTGATAACTCTTGAGCGCTCCCGTAGCTTTCCTTGGTTGCAAATGTATATCACCGTAAAGACTCACTACATTCCATCGTACTGCGGCAGGCGGCCCTGGAAAGCCTCAGCCCGGACCTCACCGCGCTGCCTTGCAAGACAACCCACCGCTGCGCAAAATGGGGCGGGGGGGTGGGACGGAGAGCTGCGGGGCTGCTGCTGCCCTCAAGGGGGAAGTCACTGCGCTGCCAGCTCGGGGCTGTACCGTGCCGCGTTTGGCGGCAGCCTGCGCTCGGGATCAGGCCCCGTTCTGGATATGGGGTAATGAGGTCATAAACGAAAGAGAACTGCAGCCTGGCAGTCGCACGGCCACTTTCCATGCCTGGTTTCCCAGCAGCCTACCGCACGTTCTGCTGCTTTATTAGCTGTTGTTTCTCATTTTTGGGAAGGGATCAGGAAGCTTGTTTTAGCCGCAGTGAGTAAACTGTCGTGGCAGAAATGAGGAAACAGTTAAAAGGGAGGGGCCGCCGCTTCGTGCGGGTTCCTTAATTGTCTTCTCCGAAAATATACGGAAAAAAAAATAGACCTCGGGCTTCCTGCGCTTTTCGTTCCCGAGCCGAGACCCCCGTGCCAGGCCTGCCCAGTGGCATCCGCTCCTGCTCGGCGCCCATGAAGCAGGGCCTGTAATCAAGGTGGAAACCGAGAACATGACGCCCTTGGTTCTCTTCCTCGCCATCCCCTCCCGCCCGCCGCCGCCGCCGTGCCCCGCGGCGCGTCCCGTCCCGGCAGGAGGGCTCCGGTGAGGGCTGGCAGGAGGGCCGGCGGCGGACGGCTGCTGGCAGCGTTCGTTCGCCTGTGGTCCCCGCACACGTGCTAGGGGGTTCCCGGCCGGCGGGCTGTGCGGCGAGCGCGCCGCGCCTCCGCCTCGCGGCAAGCCAGCGGCAGCGCTCGGTGCGGGCGAAGGGAGGCGGCCGGGGGCTGTCCTGCCGCCGGGGACCGAGATGGGAGAGCGGGAAGGCCCCGGCATTTGGCACGGGCCACCGGCCCGGCGTTTCAGCTCGGCCGTTCTTACGTGGGCCGGGCAGTAGAGAGATGGGGTCGGCGGCCTCGCTACCCGGCCTTTGTCCCGCAGCTGGCGGACTCCGCCGGATTCGGGCGGTGCTGGGAAGGTTCCGCTCCTGCCCGTGCCCTTTCCCGCGGCGTGCCTGCGGACGGGGGGCAACCCCCGGGTCCCGTCTCCCGCGGCACCTGTGCCCCGCCCTCCTCCGGCACCACGGGCCGCAGGAACCTCCGAGGCCACTGCTGCCGCCCCTTCTCCCCGGGCTGTCGGGAGCAGAGTCCCACTGCCCCATCCCTACAGCCGGAGTACGGCTGCCGCTGCGGGGTCTTCCCCGCCCTCCCGGTGCCTGCCTGAGACAGCTCCGTGTCCTCTCGTGCCCACTGCGCCGCTCCGGTGGGGCCGTGCGCAGTCCGCGGCGACATCGCCGCCCGTCGGTCTACTGCGGGCTCAGACGGGCCTGGCGCGAGGCCCTCTCGGGGTCGGAGCAGGAGGACCAGGGAGCTCTGAGCAAACCCCTCGAGGTGGGCGCTTCTCACCCTCCCTGAGTCGCAGAGAGGCACTCCCCTGCAAAGCCACCGGAGCCACCGGCGCGTAGTCGCATTTCTGGGCAACCCTTCCAGCGAGCACGTTAGAAAAACGCGGGGCTGCCAAGCACTTGGCCGAAGTTGGGCAAATCCCTCCCTGGTGGGCGAGGGAAGAGAGAACGGCCCGCCGCCACCCCAACGAGAGCAGAGCTGGGTGGGCTCCGGCGGAGCTCGAGGGCTGACCGCGGTGCGGGACGGGAGGTGCGGGGCTGCTCCTAGGGACGAAGTCAATGTCCGCAGAGAGCTGAGGGCGCCACAGGTTGAGGCTGTTGCACAGAGGAACAGATCCAGTAATCGCTAGGGCTATAATACCCTTATTTGTGCTCCAGCATGTGACACAATCCTCAAAATGTAGTAGCTCCGAGTTACCACCTCTTTATTACTTTCACGAGCTAATAGGTGAGGTGACTGTTACCTTCTGTACTTGAAGGAGGCTCAGAGAAGCAGACAGGTAACTCCATGCTGCTCGCTTTTAGGATGCGAAGGGAAGGGTAGGGAGAGTTAAACCAAAAAACTAGAGACCGAGCGTGAAATTTGAGATAGTAATGACCTGCTTGACTCTTATGATTTTATTTTTTGTTATTGTTTTTAACTGCGGTTGCAAATATGTCAGAAAATCGAGGACCTCGTCTACCCGTGTGTGAGCTGCTTTGTTTTGTCCGAAGGGTGATTCGGTAACGGGCGCCTCCCGTTCCGTCACTCATTCGCAATGTCTCCTTAACGGTAGGGTTTTCAATGAAGTTTTTGTTGTCGCGCTTTAGAGAACGGAGCACGGGACGGAGCCGCAGCGTTCGTTTCCCCCGCGCGGGTCGGGGAGAGCCGGGAGCGGAGCGCTCCTTTCGCAGCCGCCGCGGCGGTGCCGGGAGAGGTGCAGTGTCTCTGGACTGAGATGTACCGGGAGTAGGAATGGATGCTAAGCAAAGTGTCTCGTGTACAAACTGCTCCGAATATTTACAGGTAATTGTGAACGTCAAATCCCCGCCGCGCTGACGGAGCGCTGAGGTTTCGGGACGATAGGCACCGTGCGGGGGCCCGGACCGGGGGTGCCTGCGGCCGCTCGGAGGCTGCCCGGGGAGGGTCCCAGTGCTTCGCGCGGGGCCGGAAGGCTGAGCACGGCGGCCGTGGGACAGCGAGCGGAACTGCCGTCCTCGTTGCGTCTGAGCTCATTTTGCTGAGTGGTTTCCAGTGGCGGTCCTTTCCGAACCCGAAATTCGTCACGGTCCCACCGCGAGCCCCGAGAGGGGAAAGAGGCCTGCGCGGAGTCTCTGCCTCGTTCCTCTCCCTGGCCGGGCAGCGCGGGGCGGCCGGTTAGGGGCACGGCCAGGAGCAGCCGTCGCGCGTGGGTACGGCGCCGTCGGGGGCCAAAACCGGAGGGACTGTGGGGCCGTTGTGGGGTTTGGACATGGACAGGGACCGGGATGGGGACAGAGAGAAGCCCGCCTCGCGGTGTGACCCGGGAGGCACCGAGCTGCCTCACCTTGCCGCACCTGCGAGGTGTTTGTGCTCTTGCGGGACAGTTGCCGCTCTCGTGTTTTAGGGTGACTTTCCTCGATGTGTTCGGCGATATTCCCAGCCTTTACAGTTCAATAAAACCTCTGCTGTTTGTCTTCACTCGAAATCCCGCGCCGTGGCTGCCCCCTTTTCCCGGGCAGCCCCGCAGCTCTCCGCTATTTGCACAGAGAATCATAAAGCCGCAGCCCCAGCCCTGCAGCCCGGGCCCCAGCAGCGGCATGCTCTAGGGGCGGTGACACCGCACGGCTCCCGCAGCACCTCTTTGTGCCTCGCGGTGCGGGCAGGGAGCTGCGGGTTCCGAGTGCTCCGTGCCGTTTGTTTTACGCTAGCGGGCGGCGTGAGAGGAGCGGACTTGTTAGCACTGGCCGAAGTTGGGATTGAGAACATAGAGCGCGGTGAGGGCCGTGGCGGGATTCGGGAAAGCTCCCGAGGCGACGGTGCCCGACGGGGCGGTTCCGGTCCCTCGAGCCGGAGCCGGCCGGGCAGATGGGCTCACACGTCGCTAATTGACCCAAATCGTTGCAATTATAGCGACGCGTGCCGCAGGCTCGAGCTCACAGTGCTGTGTACTTGGAAAGCGGCCGCCGTCGCTCGCCCGCATCTCGGCGGCAGGCGGGAGCCGGTAGCTTCGGGGCCGGGGCAGCTCCCGTTCTTTCGTTCGTTCGTTCGTTCGTTCCCGGGGCTGGGCAGGGTGCCGCGTTCGCAACGAAATAAGCGAAGCTCTCTCTTCGTTTCTGGAGGGGAGCGCTCGTTCGAAGAACAGCCGGAGGGCACGGGTCCGCGCTGCCCGCTCCCGACAGTTTTAAATACAGAAACAGATTTATTTTGGAAAACCCATACAAAGGCGCGGAACCACGCACGCCGGCGGGGGCGAGGATGAGGGGGTTGCTGAGAGGGCACACGGCGGAGGGGCCCGCGTGCGGCCACGTGCGTGCGGGGCGAGCCGCGACCGGGTGCGGGAAGAGGCAGGAGTCAGGCGGGGGGAGCGGCGGGGCTAAGCTGTGCCCCCACTGTGAGGCTGCCGGCAGACTTCCTTGACGGTACGTGGCCCCTTCGCCGTGTTACCGGCGTTAGCGGCAGCGGCCAGTGACATCTCCGAATGGAAGGATGAAAACGAGGGTGCGGTCCGCAGAGACATTATCCTTCCAAAGCCACTGAGCTGCAGCTCAGGATGCCTTGAAGCCGCTTCTGGTTTGGTTTGGTTTTTCTTTTCTAACAGGCACAGTGCGAACCCGTAGTGCGAACCGAGCGGCGTTGAGAGCCGCGTGTCCGAACCTCGGAGCTCACGGGCTGCCGCTGCGCTCGGAACGCAGCGGCGTGCGAACGGGAAGCGGCGATGCGACGGCACCCCCCGCGGTGTGCTGCAGAACCCGACCCGAGTCCAAGCGAGCCTTCGCCTCTGCTTCGCGGCCCGGCCCAGAGATGGCGGAGCCGCGGCGCAGCCCTGGCGGCGAGGCTCAGCGCGGAGCTGCCGCCGAGGAGCCGAGCGAGAGCTCGGTGCCCTCGTACAGCCTCGCCGGGATAACCTCGACGGCGGCGGGGCGGAGCGGCGCGGCGCGACCGGGCCTAGGCAGCGTGGCACGGCGCAGCTCAGGAGGGGCGGCCGCTCCCGCAGCAGGTGCTGCTCGTCCTGGCCGGCCGCAACAAGGGGCCGCGGGCGGGAGGCAGCCGCGGGCGAGCAGAGCTGCGCCGGCGCCGGTGCCCGCGCGATGGCGCTGTGCGAAGGGGAAGGGGACGGCGCCGGGCCGGCCCGAGCCGAGCCCCGCGGGGGCAGCGGGACGGTAGGGACACGGCCTCGGCCCCGGGAAGCGGCGCGGGGCTCGAGTTCCGGCTACCGAGAGGGGAGCCGGGAGCCCTCGCGGGCTGCAGCCTCCCGTCCCTGCCCAGACTACCCGGGGCGGTCCCGCCGGCCGCTGCGGCCCGGGACCTCCGCTCTTCGAGGTAGCGCCCCGCGGGCCGGCGCTCCGAGCACAGCTGCACGGCGGCCGCGATGGTGCGGTGCCGAACCGCCGTCGGGCAGCGGCGCCCCCCGGACGCCGTGGTCTACGGGAGGCGCGGGGAGGACGGGGAGATCTCGAGAGGCGAGAAAAGTGCCCGCGGACGGCGGTCCGGGCGTCCCGCTGCGGGCTGCGCGGGCGGCTGTCGGGAGGAGCCGCGCGGGGCGAGCGTGGGCCCGGCCCGGCCCGGCGGCGGCACTGCCTGCCGCCTCTGGAGCGGCGGCTAATGGAAACCAAACCTTGCCGAGGTGGTGGTTCTGTTCGTTTGTTTTGTGCAGATTTTTTTTTTTTTTAGTCCGGAAACTTCGTAACGGGGAGCGTGGGGCTTGGGGAGCTGACACTGCTCACGGCGCGGAGTGGGAGAGCAGAAAACTCCCGCGCTGCAGTTCGCGTTAAAAGAGAAAAAGAGGTTATGGTTAGTAATCAAAAATCCACTTCTTATAGCGAGATCAGGGACAGACGAGAAAAGGCGACGGGAAATAATCGCCCTTTTTTTTTCCAAGGAAAATAATGGCAACATGAAAGTCACGCACAGGAGAGTGAAAAAAAAAAAAAAAAGCATTTGTAATTTGAAACAGAAAGAAAAAAATTTATTCGGAAAAACATATCAAAGAAAGCAAACACCTCGTACCCTATAATGTATCTGAATTAATGTTAACGAAACGGAGTCTGCTGACCGAGACGCAGCGCTCAGTCCGGGTCCTCGCAGATTCGATAACAAAACCCTTCGCTTCCGTGTCCACGTTTTCAAAAGATTACCGCTGCCGGTTGCAAAGTTAAAGGAGAATTCGGCAGGGCCGCCCGCCGTGTAACCGCACGGACACGTACCGGGATGCACCAGCACTGCGGGGCCCTGCGAGCGCGCGTGGCAAAGTGGGCAAAAACCAAAGGCCGCGTCAAGGTGCTGAGGGTTCGTTGCAAATAAGGCAATCGCCACATATATATTTAAGTGTATTTAATCGTATGTATTATTCAAATGCCCTTCTGACTGGTTTAATAATTTAGAATCGATAGTTTTCCTAAAAACTTTATGAAATATTTACACGCAATGAAACATTAATGGATTAACAAGGCGGCGAGCTCTGATCGGAGCTGTGCTGAAGTCCCGGGATCCGCACGGCTCTGCTGCTGGGAGAGATCCCTGACATCGTGTGAATGGAGATCCTCCGACGGCGACGTTTATAAAATCGCTCATTAATGGGCTTGGATTGAGTCCCTCCATCCATCCACATCATCAGATATAATAATAGTAACGAATCAGACAGGGAGATCCTGGCTAAACCGTTGGCATTTTTTTTTCCAGAAGTGTCGAAGTCCCAAATCCCCAATTCCGCCAACTTTGCGGCCATTGATCCGCGGGAGTTCGGAGTTCGACATCAAAGGTAAGAACAGAACGTTCTGCGATTATTCGATACTCAGGGAAAACGTAACTCCCCCGTGCGCCCCGCGGCACCGCGGGCAGAGATCGAAAAAAAAAACGCAAACAAAAAGGGGTGGGGGTAGCTCGGGTTCTCGGGTTTTTCAAAAAGAAAAGCGGCACTTCTCCAAGCTACGGGGCCGCTTCGCGAAGGGGGAGGATGGGCCCCGCAGGATGCCGAGTCCCGCTCCCGCAGCTTCGCTCCATCCCGGCCTGGGGCAGCGACACTGCGGCGGTGCCTGGCTCTGCCCTACCCTGCCCTGCCCTGCCCTGCCCGGGAGGTACAGCCGCGAGTGCTCCAGCCGCGGTGGCGGAGCCGCTTTTCGGGGCTGGGGCGGGAGTCGCGGGGCCGAGCGGTGTGTCTTACCCTGCCGCGGTCCGCCGCTTCTGTGGCATCGCTCCCGGCACCGCACCGGGACAACTGAGCGCTCACCGAAGCCGTCCCCACCGCTCGGAGCCGAGCCCGGGGCAGCACGGCGGGGTCCGCTGGTGCTGATTTTTTTTCCCCACCCCCCGCAGCCCCCTCTCTCTTTTTTTTTTTTTTTTTTCTTTTTTTTGACCCTCCGGCGCCACCGTAAAAGGCGCAGCTCTTAAGGGGGCTCGGCGGGGAGGGCGGCGTGGCGGGCGGCGCTCGCAAAACGAAGAGCGAAGCGGCGGACGGGTGGGGGAAGAAGTCAGCGGGCACCGGAGCTGTCCTCCGCTTTTCTCCCCCGGCCGTCCGCCTTAGCCCACCGGCGGCAAATTCCCCGCTCCACCTTAACGCGGTGCTCGTTCCTCCGGTGGCGGGCGGAGAAAGCTCGGGGCGCGGGGCATCGGCAGCCCCGGGCCGGGCAGGGGGCGCTGCGAGCCCTCGGGGCGCGCCTGCGGGCACGGCCACGCCGGGCAGCGCCGCACCTTGCACCGGGCACGCACCGCGCCCCGCCGCAGCCCCGCCCGCTCATCCCCGCGCGTCTTGCGCTGCTCGCGGTTCCGCTGTTCAATAATTCAGCGGCCGCAGCAGGCGCTCCCGTGCC
>VXAB01007545.1:0-140291 GCA_013399175.1 Odontophorus gujanensis | reverse complement strand
GGGCGGGGGCGGGGGGGCTGCTTTGCCCCCCCCCGGCCCCGCGGCACCGGCCCGAGGGGGCTGCCCCGAGCCCGCCCGGCCCCGTCCCGCCGGGAGTCGCAGGGTCCCGGGTGAAGGCGGCGGCTGAAACCCCCTCGTTTCTTTCGCCCTAGGTCCGTGCTCCTTCTACTGCGACCTGCCAGCGGGAGCCGCGTCCCCGAGCATGGAGCGGAGGAGCGAGAGCCCCTGCCTGCGGGACAGCCCCGACAGAGGCAGCGGCAGCCCCGATGTCAAAGGCCCCCCCCCCGGGAAGGTGGCCAGGCTGGAGCAGAACGGCAGCCCCATGGGCACGCGCGGGAGGCCCAACGGCGCCGTCACCAAACCCGTGGGAGGTATAACCGTGCTGCGCGGCGCGGGAGTGCGGGCGGTCCTGCGGGAAAGTCTCGGTCCGGCCGCGCAGCGCCGGGCTCCGCTCCGAGCCCTGGGAAGCAGCGGCCGGGCCCGAGCGGGGCGGGAGGCTCCGAGAGCGGCTCTGCGCGACGGGCACGCGGCGTTCGCGGCCGGGAGAGCCTTGGTGCTGCCGGCAGCGCTCGGCGGAGTGGAAGGGGGACAGGGACGCACGTGCGAGGGTCGGATCTGACAGCAAAACTCTTAGTTCTGCAGCGGTCCCGCAGTTCTCTGCGGTGCCTAACTTTCATACTTCGCTGTCTCGCCGCTGGTCGATTTCGTGTTCGGAGCGTGCTTAGGGCAAGTCTGAGTAACACACGTGGTTGCTTTGCTTTCTTTTTTTCCAAGCAGCCCAACTCTCTAAAATGCCCCCTTTCCCGGACGACCTCTGATACTGATTTAATCCGGCGTAGCCTTGTTTGGAAAATCGTATTGAAAAGTCCCGAAATTAGCCGTGTGCTACGAGGCAGGCGGTCCACTCGTATCTTTACCTTTCTTCTAAAGCTTCTCTGCGTATTTGTATTTAAAACCGTGCGGAGAGGGAATACACAAACGCGGTTGTTTATACACAAAGAGTTTGTGTAAATGGCATTGTGAGAGATACTTCGTGCTGGCCGTCACATGACTCCCTACTACGTGAGATTTATTTAGCGATTTTCCATTAGATGCTGATTTAGACCTCTTTGGCTCAATAGGCGATCTAATTGCTGAGGTTTGCTAAGGGGCTGCAGATCTTATTTTCTTTTATTTTAGAAAAGTAGGACTCATTTCTGTACCTAATGAAGGGTAAGAGACCTCTCCGGTTTTCTCTGTTTCTTGGGTCACTGTGTGTCTGCTTTTAAACCTCTTAACTATTTTCTTCTAACCTACGAATTGATGGCAAAATAATTATTGAATAGTTAAAAAAATCAACGAGTTAATCATATCCAAAATGCTGAAGTAGTAATGTGTGGAGTTTTGGATGCTTTTGGGAGACAGAGGAGCTACTGCTGCTCGATTTTCCATGGAATTTTAGAGCTGAAACTTTTTGCTCGTGGGCCTTATTGAAGTACACTTTCAAGGAATGTTTTTAAATGTTTTGCAATACATATGCCACTTTCTAATTGGTGCTGTGTTCGCTAAGAAATTCTCAGGGTTTTGAGATGATATTGGTGGCTCAGATCGAATCTGGCCTGTTGGCTTAGGGAAGATTTCTCACACGACAGAGACTCATTTCTTAAAGCAAACTTTTAAGAGCTTGCATTTTCATTCATTACTCTTTGGCTCATTTCTAATGTTGATTTAGAGAGGCGCGTGCAAGTGTGGGGCAGTAGGTAAGGCATGAGAAAATGTTTTTCCTCACTGGTGTTATTTAAACAGTCGGAATCCCTTTAGTTTTAAGCAATTCATAATAAAGTTTATTCATTACTCTGTATCGATACTGAAAGCAAGAAGAAAATTATTCTGGTCTGAATACTTACCTAGGTTCTATAATACTCAATACTAAATTAGTTAAGGCAGATTTCTTTAATAAGATAATGGTGCTGTTTAAAATTGATTTCATTTTTTTTCCTCTCCTGGAAATGCTCTCAGGATAAATCGACATAGCTAATTTCCAGATATTTTTCCTCTGCTCTCTTTCAAGTTTGATCTCTAAGAACCCGTGTGACCAGGCAGTCTCTTTCTGGATGTATGTCACACTGCTTCAGTGTGTCTGGAAGCCTGCATCTTTGCAGTGAATGCTGCGGCATTCATAATTCTGTTTTCCTGACGAACTGTGAAATGCAGCTGTAGACATTAGCAGAAGGACTTTTAATCTGCTGACAAATTAGTATAAAACTTCAAACAAATATTGATAAAGACCCTTTTAGTGCTGTCTCTGGTTTTGATAAAAAGAGAACTACTGAAGGATGTAGTGAAATGACATCCAGGGCTTTGATTGTCAATCTTTCAGTTTGTTCTTACATTTCAGTCTCAAAATTAGGTGCTAAAATTAATGGAATGTGAACTTCAGGGGAAAAAAATGGGAAATGCTTTACTGAAGCTAGAGACCATTTTAGTTTGGATTTTGTTTTTTGTTTTATTCTGTAAAGCGTATCTAAAGATTTTGAAAGCAAAGACAGCTACTAACAGTTCTTTTGGGCCTTGGATATATATAAATGCTGGTGCTCCTTCCTCCCTGTCAAGTGTTCTGTTGGCCTGATACTGTGTGTTTCTGAGCAAAATCCCTGAGAACAGAAAAATAAGCTCTGACTGGTGCTCTGATGAGAACGATGACCTTTGGTAACAAGTTTTATAGTCACAGTTACGTTTGCTACCATTTTCTTTTTACAGGGACTTCCTTAGAAATAGGGAAATATTATATTGCTGAAGATATTTGTATCTTTTCCTGGAGGTTTATGAGTGGAGAAGCGTATAGAAATCAGCTTTTGTAGTGCAGGCAGAAGAGCAGTTGTTCTCATGAAAAAT
Source organism: Odontophorus gujanensis (assembly GCA_013399175.1). Lineage (NCBI taxonomy): Eukaryota > Metazoa > Chordata > Aves > Galliformes > Odontophoridae > Odontophorus > Odontophorus gujanensis. Next base: position 137,417 of record VXAB01007545.1, on the reverse strand, counting down.
TTTGTCTTTATGACTCTGCCTTTTTTTTTTCCTGTTCCTAAATTGAAGGTACTTAATTCAGAGGCCATTACACAGCTGTAATAAACTAGCAAAGGTCAGAAAAAAGATAAATGGACTCTTAAAGGCTGCAGTTAATGGGGGCTTTAGAAGTTCCGGTCCTGCTTACAATATTGTTAGTGTCAGTCCGACGTGTTAGAGTCCAGTTCTTGTTTGCCCTGACTAGCCCAGTGCTCTGTAAAACGTTTCAGCAGTTATCCAGCTTGTCTGTTCTATAACTCGTATTCAAGAAAGCGCAAGTGCTCAGATGCTCAGGCGAGGCAGATTTATTAAGGTCCCTGGGAAGACAACAACAGAAAAGGCTAATATTGCTTTAAAAAACATATGAAGCCTGGGAGAGAGTTTAGAGTAAGTAAGAGCACCGTGGTGTTGACAGCTTTATGCCTCTGTTGGGTAACATTCACTTACTAGAATTGGCGTCTCCTTGCAGTTAGTAATTCACTCCATAAGGACTTATGGAAAAAAAAAATCATTAATGACTAAGAAACTTATATTTGCAGAATTGTTGACCACAAGTCACAAACCTGTTTGTGTGTAAGTGGATGTGCATGCGCATTGATGCGTGTTTGTTAGGAAGAGCCTAGAAAATGAGCGTCTGCAGCCTGTGAGCGCAACCTACAGTGCCAGGGTACGGGCAGAGCTGGGATGAAATTTGGTTTGCTGAAGTACAAACGTAGAACCAACATACTGCCAAGGAATGCATCCAGGTTTGGGGTAGGAAATGAGTGCAAAAAAATTGTTGTTTAGATTATTTTGATGCGGGTTGATGGTAATACATTGTGATTCACTTAGCTGTTACAATGCGTGATTTAATTTACAAAATATTACTGGAGAAAAAACTCACAGACAGTTCAGACTAAGTGTTGTGATTGGGATGTTGTCTGCGGCACGATTCCGTGTGTATGTGGAGTTGGGTGCATGGGTAGGATGGACGACGACCCTCGCTGAGGTAAGCCCCTGGAGGTTCTGCTGTGTCAGAGCTATGTCTGCACAGGTACAGCGAGAAATCCGTTCCGATACCTTTCTGCAGCAGAAAGTAACAGAAAGTACTTCTGTAACAGAAGTGCCGGCCAATGATGGTTAAAGAGTTGTTTGTCAAAATCCATTCTATTTCTGCAAAAATGTCATAGGATCTTTGCTGTCTTTTACATCTCTTACACTGATTTAACATACTTTAATGGAGTGCAAAACTCACTTATGTGCGGCTGGAAGAGTAGAGCTTGCTCAGCTCTGCTGTTCTGCACTAAGCAGTCAGGTGGCATTAAGCTCTCAATGGGATCCTGAATGGAGCAAGGAAGCATGTTCCAGTTGTCCTTACAAATGGAGCAAAGGGGTAGGTTAAGTTTCAGATGGTCTTCCTACCTAGATGAGGGATATCTCCTTGCTGCCAGAAGGAAGCATGTAGCTATTTGGAGAATTGAATGTTTCAAGATAACAGAAGCGTGAGAGCTGCAGATCCTTGTTAGTTCTGAAACCAGCAGTGCGAGACTGTATTTTCTGTTGCAGAATAGTTGGAAAATGTTGCCTTTTGTTTCAGTATGATTCATTAGGAATTACGAGGAAATGTAAATGCGTTTCTAATATGTAACAAGGGTGAGACTTTTAGTTTAATGTGTAGCTTACGAAAAGCAAGGCAGTGATTTCTTTTCAACGACTGACGCTGAGAAATGGATTTCTGATCTTCTCGCCGATCTCCCCCTCCTTTTCCAATCAGCTTATGTCGCATAAACAGAATAAACAGAACAGTCACTCCGGGAGAGTCATGTAGTGTATCAGCTGTATTTCTGCTGAGGTAGAAAAATAGCCTCTCTTTATGTGTTTTCAGTAGTTGGCCTGTTATTAAAATAAAGACACGGTCGGTTAAAGTATATGTGCAATTGAACATACACATTAAACAGAATATAGGGTATCCACCCATTCGGTGACCTAGGCATAATTTGATGTTTAGAGTAATTTTGGAACTCTAAGTTGCATCTGCAGAAAGCCACTGGCAATTTTGAATTCAAGATTTAAGATTAGCTGTAGCAAGATTGCATTTTTTCCCACAACAGTTCCTAAGTATTTAGCGTCATCTCCCTGCTTCCTCTCCACCCCAGACACAGCCACATCAGTTAGCTAGATGCATTGTCCTCGTCATGAGCCAAAAGAAAGAAACAACAACTATCTTTGAAGAAGTCACCATTAATTTTTTCTCCCCTCCCTGTTTAAGTCGTGTCCTGCCTTTCCTTTGTGTCCCTGGGATAGCCAGAGTAGATTCTTTGTCAATTATTTATAGGGCACTTGTTTGAAAACTCTTGCCGGAGCGATTATGTCAGTGGCTGCCCAGGATTCTCTTTCTGCCTGAGGAAGATGGCAAAATTATACAATAATCTACCAAGACTCCAGTGAGGAAACATACTTTTGAGAAATTAAGTTGCAATATCTTTTTCTCTCAGAATTTATACTAAGTATTTGAACATCAAAGGAAGAAAAACAGTTTTAAACTTTTATTGTTATAAATAAATGCTTACAGGTGAAGCTCAGAGATTCCTTTCCTTTCCTAAATACTGAAATTTTGGGTGCCTTTATGTTCTAATTTTTTTTTTTTTCTTTCACTGCACTGAATATTTTGTCTAGATTAAAAATGGAAAAAGCCCAGAATCATGTAATTGTAATCAAATTGTCATTTCAACAGACTGCAATCACCCTTGCAGTTTCTAGCTTGTAGTACAGGCTTTCAGATGGTACCAGGTCATACCTTAAAATATCTTAAAAAGTGTTTGTGTTTAATGCTCCTCATGGAGATGCTAACCTGAATAGTTATATGGTTACTTTTCATTATTGCTGTTTTCCTTAAAGCTGCCTGGAATGGGGAGTAAAGAGGCCACAATAGAGGTTTGGAGCTGAAGTAAGCTGCTTGGACCAGTCAGATTTTTGTCACTCGCAGGGTCACAGAAGGTGGTAATACGATGGCATCCACGGTGGTGAGAGCTGAGAACAGCTTTACTGCAGGCATGTATTTATATTCACCAAACAGATGTGTGACCTGTTTAGGATAACTCTTTTTTTTTTGTGTGTGTGTGATTGAGCAGTCCCCAACCCGCTTTTAAGTCCTATTTTTAAACTTCTTAAAATAGCTGAAAATCTGTAAATCTTAGGAAGATTTTTTTTTCTGAATCCCAAATTGCAAAGCGTAGATAAGTTAGGCCTTTAATTACCGTCCTTCATCGCAATCTAGTGAAATTAGTAAGTACTGCTGTGTTTTAGGATTAAAGGGCCAGTTGTCCAAGGTATGAAGCATTACTGACTCCCTTTGAATTAACAGGTCAGGATTTGTTCAAGGTAACCCGTGCCTGCTGCTGGCTCTGGTGCTGCCAACCCAGCGTAGGCTTCCTGGAAGCACACAGGGTTTTGGGCCAGCCCAGCGTGCCAAACGAGGGATTGGGGCCCCATCTACCTCTGGAAAATTGTCCAGTGGTAACTGGTTCCTCCTGTATCAAGTGTGCTGGATGTTGATCTGCATGATGACATGTGTCACTAGCACAGGTTTAAGGAGCAGGTGCAACAGACAAAAGGCACCTGAGCAGCTGATGGCTTTTGAGAAATATTTCCTAGCCTCTAGCCATACTAAGCAAAAATTGCCCCAACAAGCTTAGTACTTGCTGCAGAACACTCATCAGCGACATACCTGCTCTTTGGTTACGTACAAATCAGGTAGAATTGAGGAGTGGTGTGGAGCACAGAAAACACGCTTTGCCATTTAATTTGGGAGGAACCATTAGCCCATCTCTGTGAGGTTGTTGTGGCCATTCACAGTGAATTGACGGCTTTAATGTGTGCTGTGCTCTCTGCCAGCCAGTGATGCTGTCGATGCTGTTGCAGTTGTACCATTAAGATTGTTTTGTTTCTGAATTCCATGTACAGAAGCATGTATTGCAGCTGTTATGTGTACTTCATCTCCCAACTTCATTTGCTTTGATCCAAGTGTTAATATGGGGAAAAGATATCATTCTGTATTTCCAAGTTTATTGCTTTTGTTTTACCTTTCAAAAAATGTAAACTAATAGTTTAATTATTTTTGTTGTTATTTTTTCTTTTTAAATACCTGTACAACCTTTGCTGATAGCACCTGAAGATTCAAAAATATACCAAGATTTCAGCATTCCACAGTTAGCAGTTATTTATATTCAAGGCTGCTGACATTGTGAAACCCTTATAAGCAATATTTGGAAGGTGGGTTTTTTTAATTTTTTGTTTTTATTTTTTTTAAATGTAATTCTTACTCTGATTTTTAAAGATGTGAACACTGATGTTGCTAATGTCAGAGGACTTATTTAAAACCTTTCAGGAGTCTTTTCTGCTTGGAATAAGACCGCAAATAATAAACAGGGTGGCTTAAAAGGCTGAGCAAGGGCCCTGCATTGCTAGTATTGCCAAGGCAGAGACTGTGTGTCTGAACTGAAGATATGTTTTAAATTCTCTATCAAATGCTAAATGCAGAGACGGTAGGAGAAATTTGTAATAATTTTTAAACCAACTGTTATAATTTGTAGTAGCTTTATAGCTAAGGGGACAGGAGGAACTTGAGAAAAGAATCAGGTAGTTCTAAATAAGAGTTTAAGGATATGGCTTGTTTTCTGTGTACAACATTTCCTGCCTGATAGTTTAATCCTTGTCAGTAATTTTGCTTTACCCGATGTCCTTGTATCAGTTGGGCATGCAATATTAAGCAGATAGGCATGCAATATTAAGCAGTCTAACTGTGTATTGTTAGTAGCAATGCCAGCAAGGTAAAAAGACTCAAAAAAAGCTTATTGAAAATAACCTGTCAGACTGCTTTATATGAAACTGAGGCATCTCGTGAAATAACTGTACACCCACTGCATTTCCATAGCTCGGGAGAAATGTCTCCCACTGAAATAAGCTCTCTTCTTATTTATTTCACAAAGACACACAATGAGGTGGAAAGATGCTGTTGACAGTGTACCTTTTTAAAAGTGTAGATTCTGACAAGAGATGTCCAATAAGGGAGCGTTTTTTGTACCTGAACCATGATTTGTATCAATGCATGCAGCCGCAGGGTTACCTTGTTTCTGTCTCTTCTTAAGTTGTCCTATTTCAACTTGTATTTTGTTGAGACTCCTCAGGGTTAGTCTGCCTTTACTTATGTATCTCTCGTACGTAACTCTCTAGAAGTTGCTGACTTCGTGTACACTTGGGCTGAAACTTCAGATAAGTGAGGAAACTGAAATATAACTATTTACCATCCTAGTAATCTCTACTCAGAGTGTTTTGTCATAAATTTTGCTGACAGACACATACTGGAAATGAGACTCGTCATTTTCAAAACTATAACCAAGCTATTTTTCCAGAGTAATATAAATTCATATTTTGAGCATATTTTGGTTTATATGCATTTCCATTATTTATATATTAAAATTAGATGTGCACAATTTCCGATCTTATTATTTTGAGTGGTTATTAAGAAATGTAGTTATAAATTATGAGTTATACAATACTTCAGAGTAAAAGGTGATTTTCATAATGTCTTTTCCCAACTTACAAATAACTTTTTTGCCATAATACAAACATGCTAGCAGAACAACATGATAGATGTCTCTTTAAGTATCGTAGTAAAAGAAAATGACTTGTATTCTGAGGCTGTGGATAGTTTATGTTGTTTTGGACCCATTTCCCAAGCAGTGATCGAAAACAGATTACAATAACAATTATACAGTCAGAAGATGCAATATCCATTTCTGCTTTAATTGAGTGAAAGAATAATAAAAACATCATTAAGAAAAATGAGGTGGACCTGTCATACACTCTACCAATTTTTAGACTTGGAGAAAATGCAGAGTAACAGAAGTATGGGCTTTTTTTTTCTTTTCTTTTCTTTTTTTTTCTCTTTTTTAAGATGAGTTTGTAACTCAAGCTCTGGCTGGTAGACTTCATGTAAGCTGCTGTGAGCGAGGGTGCAGTAAGTAGGCTTGCTGATTGACTGCCTTCCTTGGGCGTTATCTGAGAGCCTGGATTTGGCTTAACAAAGGTAATGCTTCTGTCATTGCTTTGAGCCTTACTAATTATATGAATATTGTCATGGTATCATACTGCCCTGCCACATAGATGCATTCAGAGAGTGCCATGAAGAGGACGAGAGTAGTAAAAAGACTTCTCCTTCAAAATAAAGTGCAGTGCTGCTTTGTGGAAAAAAGAGAATATGCAGGTTTGTTTGTTTGTTTTTCCTGTAGGTGCTTTTATTCTTTTTTTCCCCCTCAGCTAATTGTGAACCTGGTTTCCGATAGAAGTACTGGGTCTCTTAAACCATCACCAGCTGAGACAGGTTCTTGGGTGACCCTTTGGCTACCCCAGCATCTCATGCTGCAGCCATGCACAAGTTTAGGCCCTGTACCAGGCAGCATATGCAGCTGTGCTGCCCTTGAGATAGGACCCCCTGGTAGTTGAAGGCCCAAGGCTTAGGGAACCTGGCTCACTGTTTTCTACAAAGCTGAATGCTAGAGCTGTGAGCCCAGTGTCCATTCAGCTGTACTATGTGTGGAAAGAGATCCTCACTGAAGCAACCTTGTCTGTACTCATGCTCCATGCAGCTTTGCAAATCAGCATTTGGAGTGGCATCCGGAAGTGATCTGGGAGCCAACTCAGCCTTTGGAGAGCAGATGTAATCTGCTCCCTTTGGCTGACACCTCCAAGCAAGCACTTGTGTTTGCACCAGCAGGAGTATCTGGTTCTCTGGTGTAGCTTAGCATACACAGTGTTGTAGGAATTTAGCCTGCTGAGCCCCAAAAGCTTGGATTGATGGTTCTCAGCCAGTGAACCCACACATGGTAGATTGGCCTCACCAGGTCCTTTGCATTTCCTTCCCAAAATACAGCTTACTGGCTGAATAGAGTAACTTTACTGCGTACTTGAGCAAGGGGTAAATCTGTTGACTCCCATTCCTTGGCCTCATGACTTTTGTTGGTGAAGATGTTATAGTTTTTAAAATCTGTTATGCTGGCAGATAAAAGTAAATATTCCTGAAAGGAGAATCTTTTAAAGGAAGAGTTGCCAAATGTGTGGTATCTTATTTGTGAAAACCTGGAGTGTTTCCCCCACAGCCCATTATCTTCACTTCTTGAAGAAGAAATAATGTGGGGATGCCACTCAAAAAAAGTTCTCTCCACAGGACTGTGGGATGTGGACATTGAAGTTACAATTTAAGGCTGAGCCCCAGATCCCGTTTTTGCTCCATGGTATGGAGTATGAACCCAACCATATGTGCAGGCTCAAGGAATACGTGCAGCATGCTGAGCAGGGAAAGGGGAGGTGGTGGAGGGTGCTATTTGCTTCCTGGAGCAGGAAATGATAGTGTGGCTCCTACACCTTCTTTAGTTAGGGGTTCTCTCCTTCATTCACTCTCCCTCTGAAGATCTGATGGAGGCTTCTGAGGTCCCCTTGTACCAAACAACTACCATCTAGTATCGATGTTGCTATCGCATTAGCTGAACCCTTGCTGAAAGAAGAGCAGGATGAAGTAACCATTGAGTTTCGTGGCAGTTACTCTTAGATAGTATGTGATGTGGTTTATCCTACCTTCTGCCTACTTCTGACTTTTGTCCTTTATCAGTTCTACTGAATATAGCTTTAAAATGAGCTATTGATGTCTAAAAGACATGAGAGAATGAGGCAACGATTACAGATCCACTGCGCTTGTCTTACAGCAGAAGCAGCCTGTAATAGACTTCAGGAGGGAGATGTAGCTGCTGTAAGCTATTCATCTGGTAACATGAAGGAGAATGATACTATTTCTTCTTGTGAGGGGTGGTGCGCAGAGGAATGGATGTGAAGGGGAAAAGAGTTTGCTAGTCAGTCCCAATGGAGATCCCACAGCAGGCCTGAGCGTGCTGCGAAGCTCTTCTCCAGAAATAAAACCTCAAACCAGCTCCAAATCCTTTTCTGTTACATTCCAGGGGACTTATCCTGGTACCAGGAGACTAGTTAATAGAACCTTCATTAAAATACTTCTGCTCAAAGATGTGTTTTATTTTTTTTATTTTTTTTTATTTTTTTTTTAATTTTGCTTTAAAAGTTATATAATATGGTGGCATCTGCTAGCACCACCAGTTAAGGACTTATTAGTGGTTTGAGTTTTCAGGGTTTTAAAATGTTGGTCCTTAAAATTAATTCTGGGTGGAACTTGGCTTGGAAAGTCTTATCCCCCTTGACTTTTTATTTTTATTTTTTTAACATAGTTGAGAGAAAAACAAGAAAAATCAGTCCCCGAACAAAGCAACAAACAAACAAACAAAAACCTCCTGAACCCTAAACTTGTCTTTAAGGTATGTAAACCAAAACCTAAAACTCATAAAAATTAATGGCTTCAGATGACTTTAAAAAAAGGAAAAAAAAGAAAAACCAACTTAACTTGAAAAGGCTTCCTTCACTGGTTTTGAGTGAAATCAGTATATTTTCCATTAGTTCATATTATAAATTACTGCTGCAGGGTATTTTTTCTTATTTTAAGTGGGAGACACATAGAAACAACTGAGCTGTTTTATTTAGGAAAAATGTAGCACTAGTGTCTTTGCCTTCACCTTTCAATGTGAATTAGAAATACAGTGCACGGTTCTTGGTGAGCAGACAGGCCTGGTGCTGGCATAAGCACTTCTGTTAGTGTTTGGGGCTGGCTGGCAGGAACTTTCAGCTAGAACAATGGGACGGTTGCCTGTGCCTTCTTCTGTCTGGAGCTCCTGTAAAACAGTGTTTTGATGACTGCATTCTCCTTCGTTGCTCATTTTAGTGGCCGAGCGGAGTGCTGGCAGTGCTTTGTTCTCCTCTTTAACTGCTTCTGCCTCCTGACTGCCCTGCCGCAGCCTTGCCCGGCTTAACCGGACTGCATCAGAGAGACTATGCTCAAAGCTCAAGCAGCCACTCTCCTTCGCTTAGACCTAAGCAGGGCTGCAGCTCAGGGCCAACGCTGAGTTACTGTAACTAGTTCAGCAGAGGCAGGTAGCTGCCAGGAGCAGCTGAGCCACTGTTGCTAGCAAAGGGCCTCATCTCCCCTGAGTACCGATTCTGTTCTGTCCCAGGCACACAGCCGGAGAGGCTGTGCTAGAGGTAAATATTCCATATCCTCCATATCCCTCTTTATTTCTCTTTTCTCATTAGTCTAACACATGCTCTCAATACTCTCAATACTGTTTCGGTTTTTTTTTTTTTTGAGAAATTTGAGTATTATCAAATCAACTTACTAGTTTCATAATATGTTTCTGTGGTGGGAGAGTGGCCTGGAATATTTTGTGTTAAACAGTAAAGCTGTTATTTCAGCTCGGAGCAGGATTCTTTGGCTAGTTAAGCTGTCAGAAGCAGGGGACATCTGCAGAGATGTTGGTGACGACTTTATAAAATTTCCTGAGAGCTGGGGTAGTTGTGATGGTTGGGTGACTGAAGCCACAGAAAGGACTGGAAGCTGAAGAAGGATGTAAATAATATCTTGTGGTTTGCATTCACCATTGGCTAAAATATAATATGTAGAAATGCATTTCCTGCCTACAGATTTATTGAATATTTAAAGCCAGAAAAAATAACAGAGGAGGAGGAGAAAGATATTGTCCTTAGTTTATTTCCTCTGGCCCTCCTCAGGAGAAAAATTCTACAATGTAATATTATTTAACATTATTTTTTATTTGTTTGTTTCTTTGACAAACATTGTATTAAAATCATCTGTGGACTGAGTTCTTCCTTACCAAATTGCATCCTGGAACAAATTATTTGCAACAGACTTATAAACCCTCAAAGAGTAGGAGTTTAACAGCATCACATTACTGTTTGTGTACAAAATCAGATATCTCGTGTTTTGTCTGGAACACACTGGAGAGCAGAGGATTAGTGAAAAGTAAGGTTCTTTTCTCTAAACAAAACTCTTTCTTATTATAATGAGATGCTTGGTACTTTTTTTGTTTTGTTTTGTATAGGAATATACATCTTGCTGGTGCAGTCTCTGGTATTTGACATACAGGTTTCCCACTGGCCTGCTCTAAGTGTGCTCACTGAGCTTTCTTCTTGTGTTTCCAAGTGGTTAGTGACAATCAACTGCAAAGTAACTCCTCCAGTCCCCAGTAAGAAAGATTTACAGTGGAAGAATTCCCAGCCTTACAATGACACAGTTGTAAGCTGGTGCTTGATACGTAGAGGGCTGAAATATGGCCCATTTACCCAAACCATGCATTTATTGTAATTGAAGTGCCAACAGCATATGTTTTGTCCAAGTTTTGTCCAAGTTTTTTTATATTTAAAAATTATGGAGTAGCTTGAAAGTGAGCCTTAATGGACGTGACTGACACTCGTGTGAGCTCCCTCTCATCTACCTTTTTGCTGAACTGCATGGACACAGGCTGTATGCAAGATCTGCTTCAAGCCTGATCCTTCCCAAGTGTGAACGTTCGTATGTGCATGTGGGAATGGCACAGACGTGCCTACTCAGCCTGTCATCGTGCGTCCTGTATCTGCAGGCCTTATTTGGATTCTGCAGGATTTTCTGGGTTAGATCTCACGTTGCCACCAGCTAGAGCTGTGCTGTGATTTAAATAAAAGTGGTGTTGAGATCAGAACAACATAACTGCTTTTTCAAATACTTTTTGGTTTTCTTTCTCTAAGGAAAAAAAAAATTAAAAAGGAATGCAGTTGATCTTTTCTCATTATGACTTTTTCTTCTCTCATTATATGTTTGCTCATCTAGTCAAGCCTTGAATAGATACCTTCTATTTTTTTGATATAGACACTAGGTTTTCATCTGTGTAAGCTTGCAGATCCTGATCCCTGTTTTGAAGAAGTGGCACACTGAAGTTTCCTTGTTTTTCTCTTTTTTTTCTTGGTGTTGGTGCTCAGTTTTTCAGAATAGAAGTAGTAATAATGGAAATATTTATGTTGTACTTGGATATGGGGTGGACGTCTTTCATACAGTAATGGAGGTATTTCTGAATAACCAAAAGCTGTCAAACTCATCTGTTTTCTGCCTTTTCTATTAGAGGTGCAGGATGGTGGGAGAAGAACTGCCAGGGCTTTCCTGCATCGGGTGGATACGAATTTCTCTTTTTAAAGCAGCTTTCTCAACTTAGGTTCATTTTTCAAATTTGTTTAAAAGAAAGGGAAAGAGAGCTGTGTACTGAATCAGTCTATTTAAGGTCAGCTCTATAGCAGTGCAAACAGATATAAATAAATGGACTGTTTTCCCGCCTCTGCGTTTGCTGAATTAAGTGTTCTCGCCTGAAATAAAAACAGTAGCAGATTAGGTTAGGGGACTTCTGTAGTTTGATTGCTTCCTGTGGTTATTGTCAGTTGTGTAAGGATGTTTTATTGTTAAATGTGTGGAATCTTCACCCAGATAATTTCCTCAAGATGACCCATGCTTTAGTAGCAGAGCCACAGTCTCTGTTGCAGGGAAGGACTCTCATATGTGGAAGCCCAGCTGAGGTTGCCAGTAATTTAGTGCTTTGAAGGCATTCAGGATCGAGTCTCAATGCAGATCAAGTGCAAACTTAAAATGTATTGTGCGGTCAGAGGTGGGGAACAACCTGCTTTAAACACGTAGATGAATTTTTTTGTCATCTTAGCATCCTTTAGAATTTTTATTTTTAATTTTTAACACTGGACTTGGAGGTATGTATGTACATAAATATTTGTGTATGCTGCTTGCTTTTTCCTAGGATTGATTTTTTATTTTTTCTTCCCCTATTGGAATGATTAGCTTAGAGAATGACCTGTGGTACAGTCTCTGCAAAGGAAATGTTTTCTGCATACAGTTATGAAGAGTTTTCAGTAGTTTATGAATTTTTGAATAAATGTCCTGGTTTCCCAACCATATAAATGTGCTTTGTCTTGGAGAGAGATTGCTCTGTGTGTGTGTCTCTGTTCTGTTTAAAAAAACAAACAACAATCAAAAACCCCAAGCACAACGGCAACAACAAAAACTTTATTTTCCACTTTCTTCATTTGATAAAAATCTCTCCACTGTAGAATGATTTCCTTTGGGTTTGACACCACCATTTGATCTCAGTTTTTAATAATTTTGGTGGGTTTCACTCCCAGAAGAAAACATGCTTGTGCTATGAAGTATTCCCACTAGAAATCTGGGAAGTCTTAAAACCTCATGTTACTCAGGGCTAGGAACTGGCTTCTTTATTAATTCTCTGCTAGACAACCCCTGTACAGTAAATCTTTCCATAACACCGTGCTGTTGAAATTAATCAAGCTGATGTTTGGAAATTGTTCAAATTAGATTAAATTAAATAACACCTAGATGGAGCTCAAAACTTGTGCTGATGGAAAGAGATTTTAATCTAAAAAGACACAAATTTTATTGGCGCCTCTTCTTATTGGTTGATCTTCATATTATGCTTATTAGGATGAGCAAGCACTGCTTCCGATTTAGTGGGCATTAGAGGTGGGTGGCTGTAATAATTTAACCTCCCCTGCAGCTTTTCCATAGCCTTTTCTCCTTTGGTTTAGGTGCCAAACCTGGGGTGGTCATGTGGAAGTTGGTGATGTGTAGAAGTTTGACTGCTGGTAGTGTCACTTTTATTTCTCACTCTGAAGCATGCACTGGATATTATTTGAAAATGAACAACAATAACAACAACAACAAGAAGAGCAGGGCTTCTTAAAGATCTTCCCTGTCTTGTCCTTTAGTTGGCTATCAGATATAAACAGCTTGCACTTGCAAATATTGCATCCAAAAATGCTTTTCCAGGGAGCTGATTGACTTCAGTTTGATAATATTTTTAACTGGCTTCAAGCTTTTGTTAAATGAATATTTTGTGTGGTAGAGTGTCCTTAGACAGTGTACCTGTTTCCTTTTTTCTTCATTTTTAGAATGAATTACTCCACAGGAAAATAAAACTATAGAGTGAAACTAGCAAGTAGGAGAAAATGTCCATGTGGACACAGGTCTCTCTGGTGCACGTTTAATTGTTTCTTCATTTTCCTGCTGCTTTGATGAGTCTCAACAAAAAGAAATGCAACCAAAGCCTTCCCTGTACATCTCAAGTTCTCCACGAAAACAACTGCAGAGCTTACCTCCTATTTCCAATGTGTTTTAGAAATATTTGGTATGCAGAGGTACGGATCACCACCAACCATTCTGTTCTTCTGGAAACACTTTGTCTGTGTTCTCTACCATGGAATACAGGGAATTCCTGTGTATAGGTGTTCTTTTAAAAGGCTTTATGTGGTCTTATTTTATGTTCCTCTAACACTTAATGCTGTGTATATGAGGTCAGAGCATTGACAGCAGCACTGAAGATCTGTTTCTGAGTCAGCTGAATGAAATAATATCAAGTGGAAAAAGTCTTTTGGATAATTTGTTATCATTATTGATGTCTTGTGTGCAATTCAGCATTGTACTCCTCCTTTGAGAAAACAAAATGTTTTCTTTTTAGCCCTCAGATTACCCCTTGCTTTCTCCATGAGTGAAAATCAGTGCCGTATGTTACCCACCATGAGTTATACTGCATCACTAGAACATTTCTCTATAGCTGGGAACGCAAACATACAAGAGTTTTGCTAAAATGGGATCTCAGCCCTTTTCGTGCGTATGCATGGAGAGGGAGGATGACTAGTTCTGGCTGTCCAGGCACTAGAGAAAAGAGCTGAGGGCTTTCAGGATTTATGAGTTAGGCTTTTCTTACTGCATGCAAGGCTTCATTCTGGTTGCTTGGTCTCCTGCTCTCTTGAGTACTGCTGTAAATTGTTCAGCTGGAATGATGATGAGGACAGACTGGCTTGTATCCCTCTTCTTTAAGGGCCCTGTAGTGAGGTGGAGGTTCTATTTATACACATAGGAGCAAGACATCATGCGTATTGGTGTGAAAGGGTGTGCTGGTTTTAGCTGCAGGTGGTTTATCATGTACTGGAAGTATGTTATTTTATATTCAGATAATATCAGGAAACAGAGAAGTTCAAGGCAATAAATTGATTTGAGATGTTATAGCTTAACTCTTTCCAGTGCAGAATAGAGGGCAGAGCAGGTGGGATTTCCTTGAGGCGAGGACTACTTGGAAAGAAGTTGAGTGACTGCTGTTTTCTAGGAAAACAAGGTTGGCTTTAAGACTCCGGCCGCAACAACGAGAGGCATCGTAAAATGTTAGCAGTGACAGATGTGGTAACCTGCCCTTTGCTCTCTGGTTTTAAGATACTAATGACAGCTTATCTTCAGTTATACTGGGTCACTGAGCTTACAGGTATTTTTGCAAAAGCTGTTTCTGGAGCAGGGCTCCCTGCAAGCCTGGACGGCCCAAGCAGGCCGTTTAGAAAATAATCACAAGCAAGCTTCCTGTGTGTCTATCGTGCCATCCATACAGTAGTGCTGTGACAACAGCATTTCTGCCATTTGAGGTCCTGTTTGCACTAAGACAGTAAATTATGGGCATAAACTATGTGGAGAATAGGTGCAGCTTCTGTGCTGAAATGGTGGAAAGGCAGTTCTGTGACTAGGAAAGCATGCTGCAGAAGGGTAAAAGATGCTGCAGCATCCCTCTCATCAGTTTGCATTCACCCACTTATGCCATCTTGCCAAAATGTAATTTACACAACCAATATTGCAGCCTTAGCATTTGGCCAATTATCGTATTCTTTTGTTGAGACATTTATAGCCCCATCAAAAGTGCTGTGACAGACCATACGTTCAATGGAAAGGCATGTTTGTTGCTTACAGGGGTTAAATTTCATTTTAACTAGTTAAATGATTTATGGACAAACAATTCAGCTTTTAACCTTGGAAAGGAATAACAATTTTGTCGTTGACTTCAGTGGGAACAGAATCAGCCGTACTCTGTCTTTTCAGTAAAGCACCCAGAGGTATTTTTCACTGCATGTTCCTGAGCGAGTGTGTTTAAATTTGTTTACTTGAACTTGCAAAATGCACTAGTTTATCTCAGAATCAGTGGTAAAGAGGGAACATCATCAGTATGATGCTGTAACCTACTTACCCATTACTAAAGGATATGTTTTAAAACAGAGTGCTAAAATCTATGAACTGGATATCCAGGCTTGTAGCTACTGCTGCTGCTCTGCAGTTAGAATGTCCAACTGGGAGCTGCTCCCTGCCACCTATGGCAGAAAACGATAAATGTGTGTCTAAAATACATTTTAAGTAAAACTCATGTCAGTAAATTCAAGCCAGGAGGATTCAAGTCCCTTAGCAGGTGTTACTGCTGTGACTGGGGCTATTTCAGGGCAGAGGGGCTGCTTTTGAGGAGATATTTAACCACTGGTTTGCAGATATTAGAACTGCTGATAGATGATCTTAAAGTTAATTAACTGGCTTTGTGTAGGAGGAGAACAAAATTTGGCTTTCTCCTCTCTTTCCCTTGAAGAAGTGCTCAGTCCAGGGATGCAGTGATCTGATCTGTATCTATCCTTTCATTAATATTTTCATAATAATTATTTTTGTATTTATTATGTACATGCAATGGTCGTATTTGTTTCTGAAGAACAGGATTGAAAAGTAAACTAGTTAACTTTCAGGTGAGCCCTAGATACTTTGAGAATGGCTTAGATTTATCTTTCTCTGAATATTTCATAGCTTATCTAGGGGCTAGCAAATTATGTGCATCTAATTAATAAATTTATGTTGCTGGAGGTAATGATTTTTTCCTTTGCCACGCACTGCATGGCCTCTAGCAAGTGGTGGATACAGACGTTCCAGCTTAGTCAATTTTCTGTGTTTTCTTCTCATGCTTTTCCCTCCATGCTCAGACATGCAATACTGTAAGGCATGTTCTGCAAATCAACTTGTTTCTGGTCTGTCTGTGGTACTGGATCCCTTTAAGTTCATACCCCACAATTTATTACCAGAGATGAGTTGATCTCAATACCACAAAAGTAAGTTTACAATAAAAGAGAATGAAATTGAACCCAGAACACTCTCTGAGTTTTTTACTTCTGTGATTCACCCTCATTCTTGATACTCTTTCTAAGAGCTGTTCTCACTCTCTTCATACATTAAGAAGGGGAACACTGCTGGCTTCTTCAGGGCTGCCAGAACATTAGCTGCAAATCCACAAAATTATCATTTTCAGCAAAATCTGTGCAATGGTGTGTACTTTGCACAATGAGTAGGATGACCGTAGTCTGGAGATCTGTGAATTAACCTAGTGAATCCAAGTGGTGTATGTAGGACTAGCCCCAGACAATATTTCCATGACATTCACTGTGTGGAGAGAAGCAGGAGAGTGGTGTTTACACATCAGGTTTTCAGATGACTGAATTTGGAGGAGCACTGACCTGCAAGAATAGGACATTCAAGGAACTGTAGAAAATTTCTTCAGTATTGAAAAAGTCTAAGTAAAAAAATGTCATTTGTCCTCATGCTGACTGTTATTTTGTTCCTAAATTGTATTCTCTGGAGCTTTTAGTGTGGTTTGTAAATGAGTCAAGTGATGAGACTTCAGTATTTCCCTTGAAAAGAAAACAAAAGCTATCCCCTGGGGAAGAAAGGCTGATATCCATTTATGATAAGCCTTCTAGGAGGTGTTTTAATTTAAAGCTTTTATCAGACATGTATGACACATTTCTGGTTCCTCTCTCACAGACTTCTTTTTTTTCCATCTAGGTTTGATGATTCCAGTCTTTTGTGTGGTGGAGCAGTCGGATGCCTCTCTTGAATATGATAATCGAGAAGAGCACGCTGAGTTCGTTCTGGTTCGCAAAGATGTGCTCTTTAGCCAGCTGGTGGAGACAGCGCTCCTGGCTCTGGGGTATTCCCACAGCTCTGCGGCTCAGGCACAAGGTATTCAGTAAAGTTCTTTTCTCTCTTTTCTGTGCTGACAGAAGAGTGCACCTGAGGTTGTTCAGTGCAAGTAGAAGGCAAGAAAATCGGTGACAAATCTTGGAAGTGTTTTAATCTGTTGTATTGATTACTTAATCTTAAACTAGGTGTAGAGCGAAACTTACCCTGTTAGCCTGCCTAGAAAGCATTAGCTGCATGGTGCTGAAGTGTGAAATATGGTGATAATGATCAGTCAGTGTATTCATGACACATTTGTTTTGTACCTCAAGGCAGGTTGCTGCTTCGAGGAACTCAGCACAGAAAAGCTGGGTAGATCCTCTAGGCGTAAGGCTAGATGGTCTCTGATATTTCTCTTTGCATCAGGGCCATTTTGAGCAGCATGTTGTAATGTTTCGTTTTTGAAGCAGTGGATTGAATATAATAGGGTTATATATACACATTCCCTTTATGGCCAGTAGTCGTACTGCTAAATGTGCAAGTTGATTTCTGTTTCTGCTCATCTCCAATACTGCTGCAAAGAGCTTCGTAAATCTCTACCGTTCCTTCTATTTGAAGATGATTTTCCAGAAGGAGCAAAACCTTAAAATTAACAAAGCTTTCCTCTCTGGACCCAAAATATCAGCATGAACCTAAAATGCTATTAATGGGGGAGGCAGGCAGGAGGTGGGGGAGAGGGTAAAAGTCTTTCCAAAGTCAGTATCACATTTCAATAAACTTCTATGCTGAGGAGATTATTTCATTGTTTTCTCTTTTGGATGAGAAGCCTGTAACTTTGTTTCATCCTCATGTCATCAATAGGACCCCTGCAGTTTAGGGTAGTTTAACAGTAGCTTTGCCTAGGGATTTGGATTTTATCGGTTGGTTTTAGTCACTTTGTATAGCTGGGAATTTGAATGTGCTAACAGAGGGAGCAGTGGTAGTGCTGACTGAATGCAGGAGTTCCAGACAGCGGTTAATAGCGCAGCACTCTTTGTAAAAACTTCTCTTCAAGCAGGGTGATAATGATTCATTTCCTCTGTCAGCCTCTGCTTTATGAGAGACACTCAGATCTGCTTACGGGCAGAGCCCGTGCACAGCTCTAATGTATTTATTTATTTACACAGTACAGTAATAAAAGCTATATGAGAAGGTAGTTGTTTTGTTTTTTAGCAGGAAACATTTCATGTCGTCTTAGGGACAATTTTTTTTTGTCTTTTTTTCCAATAAATATAAAAGGTCAGTGTATCCCACTGTTTCCATCCTGGTGAGCCAGCTTCCTGTTTGACAGCACTATCCATCTCAGTTAACACAGTTGCTCAACGTGTTGTGAGCGAACATGTGGAACACACTGCATTCAGTGGCCAAGATTTCAATCTTGGCACTTAGAAGGGGAATGGGCTTTGCGGGAAACCTGCTCTGAGGAGGCATGCCACTCAGTGCAGTGATCCACACTGGCCGAGCATCTCACTGGGGGAACCTTGCATTTACAACAGCTCTGCTGTGAGAGCACCAAGGAGTAGAGACAGATTGAATCACAAAGGAAATTAGTCACTGTGCAGGGAGGAAACGGCCACTGAACTACCGACTTCAACGGGGAGCAGGTTCAGCTAGTAATCTGTCGTTTGGTGTTGTGCTCAGATAATTCATCTATAAAATCAAAATTGAGCCTCTAATTGTTTCAATTAGTCTAAAAGAAAAGTCTTTGCCATTTTTGTCTTTAACGGATCAATTACCTTTCACTAGAAAACATCAGGTGGTATAATATTTAGAAATGACAGAAATTACTTCAAAGATCTGTCAGGAACTAAATCTCTTCCTTTGTCAGCGTATTTACCTTCACACTGAAGGACCAGTTCTCTGAAGTCTTCTATAATTCCTGGGCAAATACTACAGGATGTGCTGGTTTTAACGTACAAAACTGAAGTGTGCAGCATGTTCTGAAATGGCTTACTTCTGTGCTACTGTTGCAAGCAGAGACATGAGGTCCAGGCTGAGAGAAAGTGCTGGTATAGGTATCTGAGACTGGCTAGTTTTGTGTGAAAAATTCTAGAATGCTGGGCTACAATCTGTCTACCAGTGTTTACAGAAACATGCTGCTAAATTCTTGAATAAAGGACTTATCAGAAAATAGAACTCCCAAATAAGAAGAAGAGGAAAAAATATAAGGCTATTTGCTCTGTTCATCCTGGTTACAGGAAGAGTCTGCTTCTGTTCCAGTAGTTGGGATTGATTTCATTTAGCAATATACGTTGATAGACAGCCACTTAGTTCTTCTCTATGCTTTGTGATCAGCTGAATTACAGGATCTGCATGAGAAGCTGAAGATCCTCAGGTGCGTTTTTCAAAATGGTGAAGCTTTGAGCCATTCAGAGCACTGTCTGAGTAGGTGTCCTCATGTCCTCTAGGACAAAATAAACACGAGCTTGTCAAAGCTTTGTTTTGTAACAGCTGCTTATGCAGTAACCTTAATCTAGCATGTCATAGTCATCACCTATTGAGTTAGGAAAATGTGTAACTTTTTCCTTTCTCTTTCTTGGGTTGCCTCTCGAGAGGAGTACCAGTGTTCACTTCATCTCACAGGATACTTCTTGTGTTTGTGCATTCTAAAGAACTGAGTCTCTAATGACAGATGAAAGCTACTTGTGGGGGGAAAAATGGAGTTGTGGCAAGAGAGAGAACTACCCTGCGATTTCACACTGCCTTTGCTGCAGTCCCTCACCGCATTTGCACAGCCCTGCTGAGTCTCAAGCAAGCAGTGTGTGATTTGTGTGTAGGGCCCCATCTCATGTCACCTGCTGTACTGCAGCCTGTGTGCCAGGAGGAAGATGTGACATGGAGGGAAACACATGTCCAAGGAGGCCCTGCTGTGGGCCTGCCCAGAGCTGCTGAGCTCCCCAGGGAGTTGAGGAGTCTCAGCATAAATATCTTGAAATGTGTATGTACTGGGGAATATACATTGAAGATAGCCCTATGCCTTGATGGAAGAGGCTTTTTATTCCCTCACAGTTTGGGCAGGACACATTTATTACATAAACAGCTGGTTGCAAATATTTTTTATTGATGGTGGCAAAAGCAGAAACTTTTCCAGTGAGCACTGCCCTCGTGAAACTTCCCTTTTCTGACAGGAGCTGTGAAAAGTCTTCTGGAACAGAATGGGAATTTGTTAACAGCTTGGCACTGGGGTGTGAAAGTTGGTGGTGTGAATGGCAACAAAGGTTTAATCAACATTTATGTATTTTTCTTTCATCACTTGAGTTTACACCTGACACTAGGGAACCTGTTACATGTGCCTTTCCAGAGAGGAAAAGTGTCATGCTTTGAAAGGGCACCTGTTCCGTGTGTAATTTAATAAAAAATTACATATTCCAGTGCCTTTTTGAAAGTTACTTTCTGTTATTATTTTTTGTTGTTGTTGTTGGGTGTGGTATTCTAAATGAGCTGTGCGGGAATGGGGAGCTGGTAGGGACTGAGTACTGAGACCAAAGCAGTATGAAGGTAGCTGCAATCTGAAGTACTTTGTGAGTGGTCTGAAGCTTTGGGTCCTGCTGTGAAAGCTGGCTCCCTCCCTCTGCGATGTGGAGGAAGAGCAGTGCTAGTCTGACACTTCTACCAATTTCTTAGAATCCATATGAAAAATGGAATGTGTTTTCTCTTTGAGTAGTTCTCTGCTAGCTGTTTTAAGCATACACAAAACTGGTGTACATTGTATACAGAGCCTCACAAAGCTGAATTGCCCATCAGAGTAGACTTTCTTTGCCTTCAGCTCCACGGTTTTTCTGCTGGATATGTTGGCAGGGCAAAGAGGTGCCTGCTCTGTGTTTGTAGGTAGCTTAAGTGGGGCATTGGTATACCGGTTGTCTGGGATGCACATCTTGAATGTTGTTGCTCTGTGGTGTTAATGACTGTAATCTGCTTCTCAAGAGCAAGGTTCAGGGAGGACTCCAACAGAAAGTTAATAGGAAAAGATCCCGTGAAATATTTCCATCTGTGCTGCCTCTGGGACCACAGTGGTTTCCAAATGAATGTCAGGTGAAGGCAGAATGTACCAGCTGGAGGCTGTGTTGAGTGCATGCAAGCTGATTTTGTATTTCTCTATCAAGGAAGGTACAGTAAAAATGTAACGAAACCCTGGAAAACTTGTGCTGCTTGCATCCAACTAAGTTCACTGCAATTGGGAAGATAAGTTGCTCTTTAATGCAGGTGTAACGTAGCAGTATGGGCAAGATGAGGGGAAACCTGGGTTCAAGTATTTCCTGTGCAATAAATTGCAAGGGTGCTATAATCCAGGATCTTCTGCCTCCTCATCCAAGTGCACGGTGCCATCTGAATGTTCGGGTTGTGGCTTCCTTTTGTGTAATCAAACACCTCTTAGTCTAGGGTTTAATGAGAAGAGAAACCAACCCAGCCCTCTTCAGGGTTCTGTTCACCGAAGCAGTCTAATTCCATCCTTAACAGCTCTTTATTTAGCAGTCCCCTTTTGCCCACCTTGCCTGGGGATGCTTCTTATGGGTAAGCTTGACTTTATTCTTTATGACTTTGCAGGTGAAACTGGGAAAGGCCCCAGTCTGATCATGTAGGAGTAGTAAGCATGTGAGGTATAACTCTAACAGACATCCTGCAGTAAAATCAGACATGGCATTTAGTGACAAATTTGTCTGGGATTGCTGAGCCAATGGGATTTCTTGCAGTAATACTCAGCTATTCAGATCAAAGTGGTCCTTGTAAAAGGACCTTCTTGAATTGTGCATTGCTTGAGTTGTATTCTTTGTCTTTCTCCCTGATGTTTAAAGAAAGTGGTCTGAGTACTGCTCAAATATTTATTTATTTCCCTATATACAGATGCTTACCAGCAAATCGCTGTTTTGTCTACCCTTCAAAACTTAATGACAACTGCATGTGAAACTGAATTACAGGAGCCTAGAGAGAAAGTCAGCCTTCAGTTGAGAATGCTGAAAGCCTCTTCCTGCTTTGCTTTTCAGTAGGCGTTGCAGTGCACAGTGGACATAGGATTTGAAAGGCACTATTGTTAAAGGTTCAGCTTCTCATGCCATTTCAAATATAGCCCAAAGTGTTCTCTCTAAATACCACTTGGAACCACTAAGAAATTTTAAAGTATTAAGGAGAGATAGAGACCCATGCTGCTTATATTCATAGGGTTTACTTAGACAGTATTTTTTTGTGACAGAAAAGGAAATATTATGATATCATATTGAAATATATAATTAATGGAATCGATATCATGTTTTATGTATAAGGAATATTCATTTGTAATTTAGATCAGTATTATAAGTACATATATGTTATTTCATACATGTAAGTTATACAGATATGTATTCCTGTGCGTATGTAGAAACAGAAGATCAGAACCCAGTAATAGACAGCTGACTTTTCAGGTTGCCACCTTTCTTGTCCACTGTAGCAAAAAGTGTGAGCTACAGTTAATTGTCATTCTTTGATAAGCTCATGATGGAAGTTCTTAACTTTTCAGTAGTGGTCAAAGAACTGTCTCTTTCCTTTTTCTCCCCACCACCAGCCCAGTACTGATGTGTACCATGTGGTATTGGCCTTCTGATCCCAGTATGTTATTTACAGGATTCTTGTGATGGAACAAAACCTTCCACAAATAATAATCTATTTTTCTAGATGGCAAACATCTGGGTAATATAAGTAAATGGGTAATTTATTGGTGTTTGAACAGCTTAGAGGCAAGTACCCAAAGTCAGCCCTGACCAGCTCAGCAATTCTGACGCTGTGGTTTGTGCCTTGGTAGAGCCTGACTGGGAAGCAGGAAACAGGGGCAGGGAGAGGAGACAAAGGGGACAGAATGAGCCTACGCTGTCACAGGGAAGCTCCCTACCTTTGTGTCCTGCCTGTCCCAGGCTTCTTTTGCCTGTGAAGGGTGTTCTAGGACAGGTACTTTGCATTGTGTCTCATCTGATGAGCTGGTGGCAGCGGAGTGCCTGTAGTTTGTTTGTTCCATGCTCACAAGGCTCAGACTGTGTTGCACATAGATAGGAACATAGCATTTAATGATTCTTCTCTTCCTTTGTTTTTGAGAAACATTGCTGAGGACATAGCAGCAAATCCATACCTTTGTTTTATGAGGGCTGTGGTCTGTCGTGCTTCCCACTTGCTGGGTGCTACAGGCTCAGTGTGAGGATAACTGGGCAGTGCTGGAGTTTCTTCATGTGTGTATGGGAACTGTTGAATCACGGCCTGAACCACTGACTGGTCACCTGAGGCAAACACCGAGTTGGCCACAGGTGAAGGTGATATACCTGTGTGATTGGAAGGGGTGGAGCCTGGCTCCACCTCTCCCAAACTCCATTTAGGGGCTGCCCACCACTAGGGAAGGATCTCTTCTCAGAGATCCCTTCCACGTGAAGTCAACAGCGAGCCTCTATCATCAGAAAGGTGAGCCGCTCTCTTTTTGCTATTCTTTCTGTTTATAAGTCTGTGCCTACTTAAATATACCATCTTCCACACTATTTCCATTGAATACCATTCTTGGGGGCTATTTACCCTACAATGTGTCACACTCTTTGAGGACATATTCTCATATGTTTTGCTAGTTTTATAAACCAGTTAAGAAATTCAGAGGAAATTGAGCCACAGACTTCTTTTTAAAAATGATTTGCATTTATTTATTTATTTGTTTATTTACCCTGTCACAGCAACCCTTACAACAATTTGACATAAAATAAAAATTGCACTCTCTCTGAAAGGCCTGTGTGTACTCAATTAAAAACTCAGACCAGCTTTTAATAAATTCTGATTTTTCTTGGCCCCTTCCCAACCTCTCAGCTAAGCCCACAGGCCCACGAACCACTGGTATTTTTGAGGAAAATTGAGAAACGATGTTTATTCATTTTAATTTAAAACAAAATAATTGTCTTTCTTGCATGAATTTTATATAGTGCTCTATTTAAAACTGGGAATAAATTAGGTTAGCCTGGGTCTTTTCCTGTCAAGAGAAGGAAAATGAAGTGCATTTAGCAGCCAGGTAGCTAAAAAGCTAAATATATTTCAAACATTCAGTGGCGTATGAGGAGAGCAGAGCCTGGTGGTGCTTCACACAAGTTAGGAGAGCTTTTTTAATTTGTTTTTTTCTTTTAAGATATTCTTGTTTGCTGAGATACTGCTACCCTTATCTAGAGCAGGGCCTGGAAAACATTTTAACTCTGCGGCATGAAGAGGATGTTTTTTGCACAGCAGCAAATTGCCTTGTTCCTATGTTCTCCTTGTGGACCTGGCTCCAGTTGCTGCTTTCCACATCCAGGCAGGGGCAGGTCTTGTGCCCTACATGCACTTCTAGGTGTAAAGTAGGATCATTTCCAAGTTGCTTACCACCATGTATAAACATTGTGGAAGAGATATCCAACTTTGGTCATTCTGGCCCTTACCCATGATGTAAATGAATTCAATCATAGATAGCTGTCTTTACATTTGCATCTTTCTTGCCTGTAGAATTTTATGTAGGGGCAGTCTGTCCTCCTGTATTGTTTGTCTCCCAGAGTCTATAGGAGATGACTAAATGTACAGCGTGGAAAATGGTAAGAAGAAGATGTGCTTATAAAGATAGTGGCCTTTTTCCAGCCTGGTCACTAAGAACTCATTCCTATTAGGGTGATTAAGGCCCCAGTTAATGCTCAGCTTGGGCTGAGAGAAGCAGGTGTGTATGCTGTCCACTGCCCACTGAGCTGCTTGGCTGTTTGCAGTAAGACTCTCTTCCTTTCCCTACTGCAGGATGATCCCTTGTGCTCTTTCTGTCCATCAACGGCTACCTTTGCTTTATCCAGGGGAAAAAAAAAGCCAATAAATTCTAGGATGAAGTAGCTGTCAATTAATAAAACTGTAGTAATGCTGGGATCTGGGGTCTGTATTTTAATCTGTTTTCACTCCCCATTTGTGTACGTGCAGCATTTTCAACTTCACCTGTCTGTTTCCTCAGTCACCAATAAAAAGTTGAATTCAAACAAGGAAACTAGGAAGAGAATATGTGTGCCAGTCAGAATTCTTAGCTAAATTGCTTTCATACTTTGTTTTTATAATATATTTTCTGCTTAGCCACATTTTGGCATTTTTCCTTTTTCAAACGAAAATCATTATGTGGGATAACGAGTAGATAGTTCCTACTTCCACAGTGACAGCTTCATACTAAAAATGTCCCTTGGCATGGAGATCGTTAACTGATGGCAATTTGTCTGTCTTTCTGAATAGATTTCTTTTTTTCATCATTAGCTATAGAATCTATGAAGTAGTCTGTGGGTGAAGAAGTGTTTATTTTGCACTGAAACTGAGAATAGACAAAATGCTTGAGGAAAGGAACACATCAAATAGTGAGCTATAGATAACACCAGATCTTTTCAACATCCTGGAAGATGATGTTTAGGCAGAACTGTACAGTGCTCAACATGAGAAAATGGGAATTTTATTTTATATTCCATAGAGTATGTTTCAAACATTGCTATTTATGTATCTGCTTATACAGACAGCATCTATTATATATATGTTCATGATGGGTCTAAAAACTGCATGTGTTACAAAGAGAAAACTTTCTTTTTCTTTGGCTTGAGTGTGGAGAATACGTGCTTTTCTGTATCTGAAAGCTGCATTAGTTTGCTTAAAATAATAGAGTATGGTAATATTCACAAGGATTTATTAATATATTGTCATGGAGCTTTTAAACGGAGGGATGCACATGCTAGTAATTTTTTTTTTCAGAGATCTCTGCTAAAAGAGCATAGCAACACCATACATTTGCATTTTCTGATCACTAAAAATCCCCCCTACCATAAATGGTATGTGAAATTGAGAACCTAATTAAAAGATTAACAGCATGTACAGTGCTTTACCCAAAAGGCAAGTGTTAATTTGTTAAAACACTAAAGATTTTTATGCTGTCTTTTTTGACACGATCAAAATATTTTCAGTGAAACTGGTCTCTTTATTATAAATTCTTCTGCCGAGTAAGATGACTTAATTTCTTATCTAATTGCATAAGGAATTATAAATTATCTTTTCTAAGAGACCTATGACACTAAAATGCAGAATGAACAAATAAAACTGATTTGTTCTAGTGCAAATGAAGATACGTGGCAGTATTTTTATTACAGACACCATTTGTTTGGGTTGAGCGTCTGAATATTTTCCAGTGAGACACAAAGTGCTCTTTGTAGAGCAGTCATTCCAGTGCATCTTGAGGTGTTTTACAACTAATTGCCATGAAGTGAAGGAACCCATGTCAACATGGAACAGCCACTTCCATAAAATAAAACCCCGTGCTGAATGGGATAAATCTGTTCAAAAGGAAATATGCTGTATGTGCATTCCTGGAAACGGTGAAATCTTCTTGGATCAAGCATAGAACTTTTATTTTGTGTTCTGAGGAAAGACCTATTGTTCTCAAAAGTGTTTTATCTCCAGCAAAGATGACTTGCTGCATCTGAAGCAGTAGATTCCAGCCAAGTGAAAGGTACCACAGTCTAGAGCACAGAGGTGAATCACTGAAAGTTTATAGCAGGAAAGCATGACGATGTGTAGGATGGTGGAGTGGAGGTGGGCATTTCTGTGATGAAAAGGGAAACAAAGGTCCTGCCGTGGCCATGTTAGTGCTACGTATCCCTCTGAGATGCTGTGATGCTGCAGTTAGGTTTTCCTTCCCTCCTGAAGGCTTCTGTAGGAATCTTCTGCGGTTCCCATTTTTATGCTCTCCTTGGGTGCTCCTGCTCGTAAAACGCAATCAGGATGTATTTTTATGAAACAATTGGATATTTATAAGCAAAAAGTGTGATAGTAATAAAATATTAAAGGTAATTTAATGTTACCCTTCTGGAATAATTTAGTAGAAACTGTCAGTTGTTAAAATTTGTCTTTTGTGACTGTTCTCCATGGAATTTTATTCTGTCACTAAAACTTTAAAATGTTTTATATTAAGTTCACCATTTTGTACTGAAATGTATCCATGTTTGTACCAAGGCCATTAGAATATTACTGAAGTTCTGGTTAACTAGATTAGATTAAGCCCTACTAAATTCTTAAGATCAGGAACAAGTATGCTGCTCATAATAGAAAAAAGAAAATAATATTCTACTGCCCTTTTAAGGGTTAAATTAATACATTTACTACAGGGATTGATTTTATATTGTATAAATAGAGATATTCTTTTATTTGTCCAGAAGTGCTTTTATCATGAAGTTATCATGAAGTTTACTGATAGAAAACTGCTTCTGTTAAGACGATTGTGATTCCCAGATTCTAAAATACCAGTGCCAAATTGTTGAAATCCCAATGTGTGTTTATGATTTTTTTTAGAAGGGGGCCAAAAGAGTAGTGGGTGACTTTGTAAAAGCAAGTAGGAAAGGAATGTAACAACTTTTAACTAGAGAGCTTCCACAGTACAGCTTGGATGATATGAGAGAAAACCGCAACATTGATGGTGAACTGTGGATTGCAGTGTGTGTGTGTGTATCTATCTCTATCATTATTTATGCCTTACGATCAAAATTTATTTGAATAGCAAGGTTAGGGCATATTAATTTTACTGTAAAAACATGAGATTTTTTTTCTTTACCCTTCTGTAGGTGTGTAGGAAAATTGCATTTTGCAGTTAAATTCTTTGCTGTGCAAGTGTCTTATCTATATGATAAGGTGGTGAAGGAAAGATATAAAAGAGACAGCCAAGAGAGCAAGAGTTCCCAAGTTGTTTTTGACCACAATGTCATTGCTCTGGGGGTGGCTCAGTTTCATATTTGATTACATAGTAAGTATCTCTGCCATTCCAAAGAGGGGAAGCACCCCCTGCCCGCTGCTTTCCTTCACCTGCTGTGTGAAGCAAGATTGGGATGGAGGCCCAGACTCTGCTGTAGTGCTAAGTGGCACACTGGTGCTGGTGTTAGCAGTGTGGATTGTGTTGAAGGAGAAGTTGTTGTGCAACAGAATTGCCATCAGGCATCTTCACTACTTCTCCTGAATCCTTCTCTTTTCGTGTGAATCTCTTATGCCTAAATTCTGTTTTTGCATATACATGTGTCAGAGATGGAGAAATCTTAGCTGCAGATGGAAAGAAAAAAAACACAGTCTTGATATTTAGAAGAATCTAGAATTAGAGGGAGATAAATTTATGTAGCCTTTGCACCATAATAATGTGGAAAGACCTGACACAAAGCCATAAGGCTTTTTTCACAGATTCAGTTGTCTGGAAATTGTGCAATGTTGTTTAAATGGAATGACTTCTAACAGCTCGCAATAAATTTGAAAAAAATATAAAAATAAAATTGTGTTTTCACCAAGGATTACACGATGGCAGTGCTGACTCCCATGCAATTAATAGGCACTATGTACTTGGTTTTCCTTTGAGTGCTTAGCATTTTGTCTAGATTTTATTTAGCCATGTATCCAGGAACTGGCTATGGATGCAAGCTGCAGCTAACTGGACTGCAGTCAGGACTATTACACCACCCCATGGGCTATCTGGCCATGGGCTATTTATCTCTAGCTAAATTAGGATTGTAACAATTTAGACGTTGCATGCGTATCCTCTAGGAGATAGGCAGTCCCTAGTCCATATATGTACCCTGTCCATGATCATCTGTAACTAGATGATCCTTAAGGACCCTTCCAACCTAAACCATTCTATGACTGTAGTTGAATATGACAAAATAACTCATCTCCGTAGCATTTGTCTTTTACAAAAGAAGCAGTAACTTTTCTGCAGCAGTTGTGAGATGCAGTTTGCGCCTTCACAGTGGAATAATAATAAGTGGAATAGGTTCTAATTTTGTCTCAGGTCATCGGCATATTGAGTCAGGTCTTGTGTGGCAAGTGTTCCTTTGTAGCTCCTTGTAGAAGGCGGCTGGGAATGCTGGTCACTGATCTCCTGTGCCTACTGACTGTCATTTTATGTCTCATTTTGTGGTGTAGTGTTGAGAGGAACAAAATTGCTGTCTGATGTGAGAAGCTAAGAGCTTAAAACTAGAAGCAAAGTACTTTATTTCCGTGTTTGCTGGATTTAATCCTTTTATACGGCATGCTTTTTAGAAAAAGGGTACGTTTGTACAGGAGGAGGTGCCAAAACACTAGTAAGTATAATAACTCATCTGGTGGGTGGATCAGACTTCTACATGCTATTCTGGAGTAAAATTAACCCTGTGTGGAAGTATAATACCTACTATTGTTAATTCTTGATATTTCTATTTTTTCCCCCATGCTTCTGGGGCTCTTGATGAGATCAGCTTCATCTTGCCTTTAAAAAATGTAATCCGTAAAGGTAAGAAAATCTTAAAGGGTTTCATAGGATGCTTGTGAGCATGGCCCAGACTTTGGCATAAGAACATGGAAAGGAAAGCAAGTATTTTAATTGGCTGGGGACAAAACGAGAAGCTGTTTGGTAACTTTAGGATATTGTATTACTCTCTGAAGCACATTACTTTGTGGGTGTGCAGGCATTTGATGGTGTGATCGTGCATGGGTATGTGTTGGTTTCAAACGTGCCTGGGGCCTTCTGTGACTCTTTCATTATTTTTGAGCCTTTGGCACTGAGCATCAGTGGGGGGTGTGCAGAGATGGGGAAAGCAAGAGAAGCTATATATTAGAACCTAGTAGCAGGTTTAAATTAAGCAGAAACCTCGGTATGTTATAAACTTATAAGGCTATATATACACTATGGCATGTGGCTGGACCATAGTCATGCTCAGCAAACCACTGAATATTATAGGACGATTCATGTTTTTTAATTCTTCCCAGACAAAAAGAGAATCTCAGCATAGAGCAACAACTTATTATTCCATTTCTACTATCAGCAGCACAGTAATTTGAACTTGCAAAAATAGCAGATTAGATATTTGCCTGAAACTACATATGCTGTTCTGCATCTTGCTGATATTCTGGCAGGACATCACAGGGCTTGATGGAAACTGGGTCTGAAGGAGACTTAGGGGAGCTACCATGGTCTAGCAAAGGTTATGGAAAAGTAGAGTTTGTCATTAAATGTCCTATGAAGTGTTAGTTATTTAGACAGTGCGGAGATGGGAAGAGAGATGTCAAAGTGGGAAGTGCACACCATGAACATGTCTTATTTTGCTGAGAGGAATCAAGGCTGACAATTCCTTTGGGGCTTTGCTCCTTAAGGAGAAAGAACTAACAACAGAAGTGAAATGGCTAGTAGTGGTAGGTAATGGCTAGTAGTGGTAGGTAATGTCCTGACCTCTTAAAATTTAACGTAAGATGCCTACCTCAGGATTGACTATTTCTTCCAGTGGTGGAAACTTAAATGCTGTTTTATGGTACTGTTATAGTAAGGTCAAAAAGGGAGCTGAAAAGCTTTGTCTTGGTGTCAAATGCAAAAATTAAACAGGCATTCAGTTATGTTATGTGTAATCCAAAATCAGTGCACACAGTGCTGCTAGTGTTAATAATTTTTCGTGCTGTACTTCAACAAGGGATTCTTTACAAAACAAGTGAAATTTTATTTAAAGTTACAGCAGTGTCAATAAATTTGAATGGTTCTGAAGTCAGTGGAGTTATCATTTACCACTGATGCAATTGAGGGCGAGGTTGAAAAACGACTTTATTTCTAGGCACAGCTCATGCTGCATTTCAAATCTTGTTCTGTGTGAAGAAGTAACTAACCTGTTGAGAAGCAGGCTGATTACAGAGGAGGTAACACGAATTCAGAGATATTTATGTACAGGATCAGTAGCCTCTGATGATACTTTCCAGAAAACTTGTTTGGGGTGTTCTGTCCACATAATTTTTCAGCTGTATCTTAATACAGAAAAACAAACAAAAACAACCAAACTACCCTAATTGCAGCTATTCTGAGAAGAGTTACTTAGCTACATGAGGAACAGGCCAAAGCCATTTAATACAGAACATTTTTCCTTATATGAAAGTCATCAGTCCACAGGATATTTTTGTCTAATGGTCTTCTGATTGTCTTGGTTGTTTTGTTCATAATCTATCATACAAACTTGACTATGAGTTCTTGCTTGATTATGTGAATACTCAGGTAGATCTAAATATACTTAGACTGGCACAGCAAAACAGACATTACTCATAGGAATCCTCCCGCCTCCGTAGAGTCACAGAGAAAGATTACCTGTGTCCTCAGAGTGTGGGAGTGCTGAGGTTGAAAGTTGGAAGGCGTGTTTGTTTTGATAAATAGAAGGCTTGACCTGGTTTCACATACTTTCCTCAAGAGGAGGAGGGAGAAAGCTAAACAGAAGAGGAAGATGCATTGGGAATCTTACAGCAGGCTTATGGTGTTACTTCAGTCGAGTGCATCTGACTGAAGGTGAGGGTGACAAACAGCCACCTTTATGGCAAGGGCAGAGAAGTTGGTCTTTAGCTTGACTGATACATATGTGTATGAAGCAAAGTTTTAAAAGAAGAGAAAAATATTTGTTGTGTTTTTGCACTGTTTATGGTTGAAATATCATAAGTACTTGGTTGAAATAAAGGAGATACAGGAGCTGCTCCGGAAGGAAGCAGTGCCTCCTGTTTTATGATGTCAGCCCATAGTGTCAGAGGTGGATGTTGATGGTATGTCAGAAAAGGTTGAACCTTCCCACCAATATTCTATTATATTTTGTTGCCGTGCAACAGATGGCAGCAGAGAGGGGCATTCTGACCAAATGGCAGCTGACGTGGAGGGGCATGTGAAGACAAGGTGTGTCACTGAATTCCTCCATGTAAAAAAATGGTCCCCATTGGTGTTCACTGATACTTGCTGAATGTTTCTGGAGACCAAACAATAGATGTGGGCACAGTGAGGCGGTGGGTGGTGTGTTTCAGTGCTGGTAACAGCCATGTGAAAGTCAAGCCACGTTCCAGATGGCCATGCAGATTTTTACGAGAACAGCATGCAGGCTTTTGTTCATTGCTAGTGAAAAAACATAACTAATAGTGGTGACTGTGTTGAAAAACGTTTTGTAGCTGAAAATTTGCTCTATTAAGTGGTGTTATTGTACTCTTCATAGTTGTAGTTTCCATGGAAATAAATAGGAGGCATTACTTTCAGAGCAACCTATGCGCAGTACCTTTTTTTTGTCAGAGAATGTGTAAGAAATATTACTTGAAATTAAGATTTATGGATTTATGAGAAGGAGGAGTTTTGTGAAGTTTCCACATAAAATTTGAGTTCCCTGTGTAACAGCATCCATAAATCAGGACAGTGCTTTCTTTGCTTTGGAAGTGAAGGTAAAGTTTTTCGTTTGTAAAACTTGGGGTGGTTGGCACTTGTCTGTAGACCTCTAAACAGTGCATAAGTGCACAAGATTTCTCTTTGATTCACTATTTTTTTTTCCATTTATTAACAAGGTGGTTATGTGGGACCATTCATCAGAGACTGCAGAAATCATGGGAGATTTATGATGTCATATGATGTCATTACAGCAATGTGGTGCATTGTAAAACTGGAGAGCAACCACTGCATACCACAGAGCGAATAATGGAGCATTCATTCACTCCTACCAAATCCCAGCATAAAATATTCCACAGGCTCTCTTAAAACAGAAACTGTGCCCATAGGAGCATGTAGGGTGAAGTTAGGCCCTGGAGGGTGCAACCTGAGTACGGCGCAGGCAGTTGTAGATACTTGAATTCCCAGCAGTTCCGGTGCTAAGGCTGCCCAAAAGCTAGAGTCTCTCTGAGGTAAAATCCCTTCAGAAGGAAGTGGCTGAAAAAATCTTGGCTGGCTCATGAGAAGCTTGTGAGAACAAGTAGTAGAGGCCAATTTCTGCCCTGTTACACCATCCCAAGTCTGGAGCAGTGCCAGAGACGAGCTTTTTCCCTGCTGTGACTGGGCTGGAGGGAGCACAGCTTGGAGGGGTCTAAGCAACCAGTGACTCTAAACCACACATAAAATGAGTTTAGCAATCTTGGACAGTTGAACAATGATTCATTTTATAATATGACCACAAAATGTAGCTGACTTGGTAATGACTGCTTCAAACAGCTCGAGAAACTGAATGAGCAAGTAGTCAAGATTACCCTTAGCCCTACTCAGTGTCCTTGTTGGGCTGGAGGTCAAGGCTTCCCAGCATAGCTTCTGCCCGGACAGGCGGGGCTGAGCTCTGCCTGTATTACAGGCAAACAAAGGTCTCATTCTCCAGTGTTAATTAAGTGTGCTTTAGCAACCACTGCTGCACGATGATGCCTAGAGCAAAGTGAAAGGAAATGTTGAGTTTGCTGTGTGTTTCTTGTTCAGGATGTTAACAGCTGTATGGCAAGTCCTTCTGAAGTATAGGATGAAGAACCAAAAAGGTACAAGCACACTTTTGCTGCCATCCTTTCGTACCTGTAATCACATCCAGGCTTAACAACACTGTCATTTCATTTTGCCAAGGAGTATGGCAGCCCTTGAAGTGGGATTTCTTGGTGTTCCGTTCCACCTCATGGGGTAGAAAAAGGTCCATTGTGCCCTGTCCTGTTTTAGAACAAACCACATGAAAGTGTGCAGACGTGCTCAGAACCCCTCTTTTTATAGACTACTGCCATTTGTTGTAGGGGTTGCCATGGCAAACAAGGGCAGAAAATCCTATCTGGCTGTTCAAGTGAAATACTTAGAAATTGTAAAGAGACAGATTTTGAGAATATAAATTAATTAAATGGCAGTAATTGCATTATTGCACTATCTTGCCAGGGAAATAGCTATTCCTGTGAGAGTCTATTACTGTGCTAGGAGCAGAGCGTAATTTTTTTAGAAGTGTTTTAGAATATCCAATATTGGATTTATGATTTTTTTCTAACTACTGGTAAACAGCTGCTTAACCCAGCAAGGGTGGTCATCATCCTATATGCTGGAGTTGTAAAGGTTGTAGGATGCACTTACAGTTTGGGCTTAAATTGTCAGAAGGATATAACTGTAACCTCACCAAGCTGGCCACTGGAACTTCTTGGTAGCTTGTCTTGTTGGGACTGTGGGCTGGTTCAGGAAACATTTGGCTTCGTCCAGGATAGCAGTCCTGCAGCTGTCCAGTGTGTGTTTTGTTTGTTGACTGCTGGAGGTGCGAAGTGTCAGGGAGGCAGCAGATGTCTATGGTAAGTTTCTTCTTTTGCAAGAAGAAGAAAAGAATTAAAGCTGCTTTATGTTGCTTGTCTTATTTTTTCCCTGTGTCCTTACTAAATACTTAACAGTTCTGACCTTAGTGTGGTAATGTCGTCCTTCAAATCTCCAATAAGAGGATGAATAGTATGCCTCAGAAAAAGAACTAAAAAAGTGAATGCTGCCTAGCATATTTTTAGTCTGATTTAACAAGCTGCTCAGAAATATTTTTTGCTTTTAGTGCTGAAAACATGCAGTTCTATATCTTTACATCAGTAATAGCTATTCATTAGAGTATTTCCTTGCATTTTTAAGTGAGACTATGTTATGTCCTTTTAATTAAAGTCTGTGAAGAAATGAAGACTGAAATGCCCACTTTGCCAGTCTGGAAGAGAAATTTTTGTTTTGAAGGAGAAAGAGATCAGAATAATAGTATATATAAAAAGAAATTAAAGACAAATTTAGTAAATATGTTATGTGGAGCCTTACTCGGTTGGCTCAGTGAGCGACGTTCTTCCTTTAGGTGGGGCAGATGCTTGGCATTCTTAAAGCATCCTTGATCTTTGCTCACTTCATCTGGGCACTGGTAAAGCCAGCTTCTGACTGGTTGAATGTGTGCATGGGTCGTTGGCTCTACACTCATAATGCCAATACTGACAGTTCTAGAAATCGCCGACCTGCTGTTCACTTTTGTCTGCACATAAGAACTGGGCAGCAAGAGCACATGTTTAATGCCTACATCACATTTCAGGAGCTTTTGAATCTTCTCAGTTTTGCCACTGCCTGCTTGACTTTGAGAATTCATCTTTGGCTGGTGCTAGTAGCACAGCTCCATTAAGTTGGTTGCACTGGTGAGGAAAGTTATATGTGTACTCTGTTAAACTTCCAGAGTTCATTTGAGTGCACTGAGAGTGTCATCTTGTACCACTTGTTCCTGAGGAGGCTGTGGGCTGTTCTGTGAATCCAAGGAATGTAATGTAACAAAGCTTTTATGTTGTGCATTGACTCGATATATTTCAGAGGGGGAACGGCAGCTTCCCAAATGTAGCTCCAGTCAGCATCCTCATCAGGAGCTGGCAAAGTCTGTTTCAGGATGCTTTCAGTATGCCACAGTTGCCAGCTACCTCTTAGACTAAGGTATTTGTAGTGATATAAGAGTTCAACTCTGTCTTACAAAAATAAATGTATCTCTTCTGGAATCTCACTAAAGGCTGAGCCAAGTTTTTCTTCATTTAAAATTACTTGAATCCCCCAGTTTTCTCCATATTTTGCGTAGAATTGTTCTTTCTCATTATGTTTATCATTATTCAGTTGAGAGGTTTTTCGCTGTATTATCCATGTTAAAATAATTTCATGTTCAAGGCTAATATTCAGGAGTTTTGAATGCCATGGTATTCTGATAGTTTCTAGTACAGAGACTAGATACAAATGAGTCAGTGTTTTGAAAGGTAGGTTCATATCCACTTATAAGCTTTTATTACCTTCATAAAAATAGCAAAGAATACACATTTTTCAAAAGTATGAAAAGAGTTAATTCAAACCTACTTTTCTGTAAATGTTGCAGTCATTCGTTATGGGTAAACATATGCATAAAACACTATAACTGCACCCACAACATTCATTCTTATTAGATGAATACACTTTTTTTGTACTAACTCTGCATGGTAAGTGAATAATTTCTATCTTAAATTCTACATTTTTCTTCTCTGGTTACAACCAAAATTATACAGATTCCCTGTGTGGAATTATATCCTCAGCTACTCTACCCCAAGGTATTTTTAAACTTTTCTCCTAAATGATGTATATTGTTTTAATTACAGAACACAGCAATTATCTGGAAGCTATTGGTTGTTTGACAGTTCAAGGTGCCACTTAAGTCCTTTTCTTCTCACCATTAACTAAATAATAATTGTTTCAAAGGCAGGCTATGATAAGAGCCCTAATCAAATCCTAGCAGGCATGTCATTATCATGGCAGGGGAAAGCAAAGGAGCAGGTCTCTCCATGGGTGAAAGCATCAGGAAGAAATGGGCAGTTGTATTTCTTTTGGCAGGCGGAAACTGTCATGAGCCCAAAAATCCAGCCAAAACTGAGTGAGCTTTGAGTTGACTTGAGCCCTTTATCAAATGTTTTTGTGAACGCTTGCTTTTTTTTTTTCCATATTGCTTTAATTATGCTTCTCAATATCGTGAGAGATGCGCTTAGACCTACTCTGTTTCAGGCTTATTTGGGAAAGGATTTCTCATCAGGTAATAGCCTTAATTTCAAAAAAAATCTTCATTGTTTGGGTTAAGATTTGAGCTCAGATGTGTGATCACATAAGGGAAAATTCCATGGAGATTTGAAGTGGAATGAAGCCCCCTCCTTAATACTTTTGTCTAACATATGTCACTGTATTAAAAATAATTACTTTGGTTCCTTAGAGGGGAAGTAGAAGGTGTTGCTTTTTTTTTTTGTTAAAAAAACACCCCACAACTTGGAATTCTATATTGAGGCAAACAAACTCCTGAGACTGCTTTCATTTGAAAAGGATATTTTAAATGATACTTTTTACTTGAACGTTGGCCAGTTTAATTTAGATTATTGCTTCTGACAATTAACCTCATGTAGGGCTGTGCTTGTCTCATTAGCAATGAGGCAAGTGATGAACTTGGATCAGTGAAGGCTCACCCCTCACCTGGGAAGCTCACCCACCAGGGCTGTGTTGTGGCTCTGACAAGTAACAAACTCACTGAAGGGCAGCCTGGAAAGGGCTGGCCTTGGGGGCTGAGCAAAAACAGGAATAACCTCATCAGATTTATTGAATACTATTGCTGGGAGAGAAAGTTAAACAGCAGGGGAGGCATGGGGTGTGGAATTTAAAGATATGTTGTTTCAGATTGATCTGGTCTTGATTTTTTTCCTGTATCAGATATTTCCTGTTTGAGATATATTTCAAAGGCGAAATTCTATCTATTTTAAAAACATAGTTTTTAAAATAAAAAGAGAATAAAATAATAACGAATAAGGATGGGACTAAATAATTAAAGAATAAATTCTTACATTCTCTTTGACCATAATGCTTCATCTGCCAGGAAATTATCAGTTGATTTGTTTTTCTTGTAAGCAAAAACAGTTATGCAAGTTGTGGTTTCAAGAACTGACCTCCCCCCCTTTCTCTCTTGGATTTTTGTCCACTGAAGCAAAATAGCCGTTATTTCCAGAGTCCACCGATCTGTGCTGCACAGGGAATATGCAGAAGATGCTGTCTTTTGAGGGTGGTTTTGGAAAGAAAAGGATTGTAGGTAATTTTTGCAATAGAAATAATGACTTCACCAACTTCGTACATCTGAAGACTTGTTGTTCAGATATTGCCAGAGCATGACCACTTGTGTTCAAACCTGAGATAAAA
Source organism: Odontophorus gujanensis (assembly GCA_013399175.1). Taxonomy (NCBI): domain Eukaryota; kingdom Metazoa; phylum Chordata; class Aves; order Galliformes; family Odontophoridae; genus Odontophorus; species Odontophorus gujanensis. The sequence continues at coordinate 100,182 of VXAB01007545.1, read as the reverse complement.
CACAAAGAATTTTCTGCCATTACTTGGAGAAAAAAATGAAGAAAATCTAGTTCACTTTTTAAAATATATTTTTCCTTTAAATTGACTTAGTGTTTTATTATATCAGCTCCCTACAAGTACTTCGTTACTTCTACTGTGAAAATCAGTAGAAGGAACATGATTTAAACAGACTGTTTTGTTCTCTCCCATTGTATGGCTATGTATATAATATTTGCAGTCACTGAAAAGGTATTATACGTGTTCTATAGAAATTGTTATTCCATCAAGTATGTAATAATGTATATGTAAAAATGATCTATAAGATACTATCTGAAGAAAGATTTGCTATGGCAATTAAGTGGGTTATTTTAGTGGAAAAATGAAATATTGTTTCTCCTTGACTGCAGGGAGAGCTGTGGCTGTGCAGCCAGCCTGTGAAATGTGTAGTCCATATGTGTGTGGACAGCTAACACTGAGGTGCAAACGTGTCCTGCAGGCACTGCAGAGGCTGCCTGCAGTGCTCCTTGGGATATCCTAGAGAAGCTGTGCCTTGCCCCATTGCGCCCTGGTGAAAAGGCCTGGTGGCAGGGACCTGGGCATGTCAGGGAGGGCTTTTGGGAGCAGGCATCCCAGCAGATCAAAATCATTGCTGTCTTTAGTGATGCCCTCTTCCCCTTGTTTTTATTTTATTTTATTTTATTTGTTTTTGTTTTTTGTTTTTTAATTTGGGTGACATGCATGGGAACATAGATGAGAAGTCATGACTCAGGCAGAACTGAGACTAAGTTGTTGTCTTGGGGTAGGAATAGGGGATGTTAGAGGTTTGCGGTCTGGAGATTTATTCCTGTAGAGCTTGGAGGTGGCTGTCTGTTGTTCCAAGACAAGGCAGAGTGGCACTGGTGGGAAGATGGAGAAGATGGAGGTGGCAGGGATGTGGCCCCAGGGTGGGCAGCAGCAGGAACTGGGTGGCCAAGCTGCTACCATGAGGGATTCTCGTCTGGGGTTCAAAGCATCTTATGGACTGAGACAAATCTGAGGAGAGAACACCTATTAATGTATTTGTAAGCTAAAAATGAAAACTTTTCACTTCTTACAAAAGGCCTAAAGGGCAGGCAACAAAATGGAGACAATTTTCTAGCTGAGAAAGAGAATGGTGGCTTTCTCTATCTCCTGTTGCCTAGGATGAGCGTGCATCCCATCAGCATGGAACATCTACCTAGTTCTTGTGAGATTTTGATTCTGCAAATTCCCTTTCCCCCTCTGGCAGAAAACAACTGAGCCATGATAGTAGCATGACTTCATAATTCTAACAAGATCTTCCTACAGTTTAAGTGGTGACATCTTGTTATATTTGCTAATATTTTCCTTTGCTATAAAATTTACTCAAAAGATGAGGTGAGATTCCTCTTATTTAAATATGACGTGAGACACACCTAATGCACTATGAAGGCTTCTGTGTTCTATGTATTTGGATGAAAGCTGTTGAAGTCCTTTGTGCCTTCATGTTGGTACCTCTGATTTGTGACTGTTAAGAGCTTATGTAACCACAGCAAGAAAACAGAGTATCTCTGTTGCAAACTGTTATAGTTTGTATCAATAAACAGCATTCTTTAGATGTTTCCAGGTGAGGGACCTCCAGATTTTCAGCTCTCTTCTTTAGATCCACAGCAAAAATATTTTTACCTTGTAGAGGAGGTAACAGTGAGGCCAATATTTTGGACCACCAGCAATAAAATCACTCTTCTCTGGGAAGATTGGGTAGAACTTCATTTACAGCAAGATTTGTTTGAACAACTTCAACAATTCTTTGTAAGCAATGTTAGGTCTAGAAAAATGTATCTAAAGAAGCTGTTTCCCACAGTATCTTTTAGATTCATCCACTGCTTATCAATTTTATTAAATATTTTAAATATTCGCCTCCTGTATTATGATTTTCACACTGTGACACTTTTATACTTTATATCTAGGCCGTGGTGTTGTGAGGTCACACTGACTGGGACCCTTATTGCCAGAGCTTTGCAAATCAGTTATTCTGTGATAAACCGTAAACCACGGCCATCATCTGGAGAGCTTGAAAGCTGTTTAAATGATGATAGACTCTCTGATTTAATTTTCATGCCCTGTAAACTCAAATGTGACGTGGTAAAAGGAGAGTAATTCTGAGGCAGCAGATTTTTCTATGTGGACAAGATTTGTGACAAGCAATGCAATGGTCTTGACCCCCAGTGCAACTGATCAAGAAAGCATGCTGAAAAGCTCAAATTAATGAAGAGAGGTCTGTTCTCAGAGAGCTGCAGACCAGAAATGCTGAGCAACCTCTTCATTCCAAATATACTTCTCTCTCTCTCTCTCCTTCTGTTTTTTCTTTTTTTTTTTTCCTCTACTAACTTGGTACAAATTTCAACTTGTTGTGATGTCTGAATTATTTGAAGATTTTAGGCATCCCAGAATTTCTGGATAATTCTTTGGCAACAAGGCTTCTACTTGCTCAAAAAATCTCCAGTTCTTCGTAGTTTTTACCTGTCTTGAGACACACAGTAGGGACTGACTGATAATATTTAGTCTCCAAATGAACAACAGGCTTTGGGGGAGTAAAATAGACTTTCGTTAAGATGCAGATACCCACAGTACAACCCACATCCCACCACCTGAGTGAGTGCCAAGAGCAGGGAATAGATACTGGCTGTGGGAAATGACTGTGTCGGCAGAAACCAGATTGAGGCTTTTCCTCGAGGGTGACCTTTGAAATCAATCAGATTGTGAAACGACAAACCTCCCAAAGCTTCCTCTTCATTTTGTGCTTGCTGTGCCTGTAGTGCTCCCTCAGTGCTGAAGTTTACTCTGGTTTCTTGTATGCAGGAGGAGAGGGAATATGTTAGGGTTATTGGAGAGTCGTTCAGCTCTGTGTTCTGGAGTGCATGGGCATGCAGTGTTTTCTTCCTTCCATATAAGACTTTGGGAAGTATTTATTTGTGTCTTATTGTGAGCTTTATCTGTGGTGTTATCGGCTAAAGATTTCAGTCAGTTACTGTGAAGTAGTAGACTGTGAAGTCAGTTTGTGAAGTGGAATTAACTGGCAGCAATATTATGACTGTACATTATGGTAGAATGGCATATTTGGTAGACCCCAGAGATTCTCCAGTATTGGTACCAACTTGTGAATAAGGCATCATCCTAATGTATCTGTATTTTATGATATTCCCAGAACTGTGATCAGGCCTCTGGATTCCCTTTCTACTTAGAAATGCAGAAGCTGTATATATGTGGGCCCAAGACACCTGGAACTTTGGGAAAGGATTGGAAGTGACAGTCTTCTTTGCTTTTTTCACTTGAAATATCTCCATGATGAATTTTTAGCCCTTCCCATTTGAACGTAAAATGTAGTACAGGAAATAGAAAGAAGTGGTGAGAGCACTGAGCTCTGGAGGAATAGGATTCTGGTACAGAAGTTGGTTTAGTGAAGGAGTTTTGGTATTAATCAACAGTTTATGTCTCCAGAATACCCATCACTGGGGCTGTTGTGATAACTTGTGCCTTAAACTGTGTGCTGGGTCACAGTAAAAGAGACCTGAGCATGCTGGTGTGTTGCCTTCCAGCATGGCAGGCTGTGAAGTGCTGACAGCTCCTTCCTACAGGGTAAGTCCCAGGAGGTACTACAGCTCTTCACTCTTGGTGGTGCCACCAGTGCTTGAGGCTTTACTGAGTCTTGCAGTGTTAGTTAAAGTCTTTTAAACTTCACAACCTTTAAATCCTGTGATTGCTTGGTAATCTTAGCTGCTGTGTAAAGAAGCACTAAACTTCTGGGAATGTTTTAAGGTATGTTTTGCCTGTGCTTCGAGCTTTCAGATCCAAAGCATGAATAACTCTTTCTAGTCTTTTCCAAGTGCACTGAATTTATATTTAAAATTAAAAAAGCTGCTTCTTTCAGTCTTTTACTCATAAATTAATGCTAGGGTGAAAATGCTAACAGGATCTAAAAAGGATCTTGTGGCTTTGTAAGGAAATAGATTCAGTTCTAGGAAGATGTGGGCTAAGAAAACAATTCTGGGTTCATCTCAGCATGATGTGGGCTCATCTATGGTATAAGAGGAAACTGTTCTTTTCAAGTCTGGTAACAGTTCCTGCTCACTCTGAGTCATCTCCTCTAGTGGTGAAGGACAGACCTCTTTTTTTTTCTTTTTCTTTTTTTTCTTTTTTTTCTTTTTTTTACTTTTTCCTGCTGATAGGAAATTTAGCATAGTTTGGTAACCAGCATAGCTGTATTTAAACTTATCAGAAATGCAGAGTTGTTTTGCTTTTCATTAGAATAAAGGAGGGAGATGAGAGAGTTCAGAATCAGATTATTGAGTGAAACTGATGTCAGTAATGGAAGAATTTGTATAGGGTTTAATGTTTTAAATACCTGAACTTACAATGCTGCTCTACTTAGAGACTAGTACTTTGAAATGAAAGATCACAACCTTAAAGATAATATTCTTGGTCTTTCTCTAGTAGATCAATTTGTAAAGGAAGGGTAAAATTTGATCCTTTGCTTCTAACCCCTTTGTGAGCTATGAAGAAAGCCTTGGCCTAAAGATGAGCAAACCTTCAATCTCTGGTACACTGCACATTTTAAATATATGCATGCATGTTTACATATAGTCTTGCTTCCATGTAGTTGATTTTTTAATATAAAAATTCTGAAATACAAGGCTTGTCTCTCATTAACCTGCTTCATGGTGAATCCAGTTCTTAGCCAAACGTTGTTAGAGATGCTAGAATTAAGCCTATGGACGTTGATCTGGGTAAGCTTTCACTCAGAATAATACAACTCCAGAGAGGAAAAGAGTTCTGAGTCAAATTGCAGAGGTAACAACAACCAAATCTTCACGTTTCATTATGTTAAATTAGTGGAGTCAACTGTTCTTTGGGATTTTCACTCGAAATCCTCAATCCCTCTTTTTCATCAGCAGCTCATGTTTTCCCACCCTGCTAGTTAGATTGTGTCCTACCAGTTCTTTTGTTGTCCCTCTTTTTATATATATATATATATTTTGTTTTTTTTTTGTGGAAGTCGAGAATTGAATATGTAGTGGGAGGAAAGAAAAGACAAGGCAAGCCAAAAGTAGTGATTTTGTGAATAGCTATCCTGGTAGTTCTGTATACATTGTAAGGAAAACCCCTCAAACCCACGAATTTTAAACTAAGAAGGTTAAGCTGTTAAACTGTATAGTCCAAAATATGAATTTGCATTTAGTTTAGGGGTTTGTCTGTACAGCATAGCATACTGTGTGTCCTTATTTTTTCTTTGGACTTGAGACCCATGAATTTTCGAATCTACTTGGAGTTGACTCAACACAAAAATGGTTGGCTACTGTATTTCTACAGTCTGAGCCAGATTTCTGTGCTCTCTGTAGTTGTGTTACTGTGAGTAGGCAGGATATTCAGATTCATACAAGGCCAAACAATGTCCGTAGGCTTAATTCTAAGCCTATTAGCCACTACAGTGTCCTATTAACAATGCTTTTTTATAACCTTTAAAATGCATTTTATGAATTCAATTGCAGTACCGTGTTATTGTGCTTTTTTCCTGCTCAGTGGGCTGCCTTGCCATGTGGAGCTTATAGGCGAGCAACAAAGCTGGGTGAATTGAAGGAGTCTGGGGGTACTTGCATCCTTTTAAAAACAGATACATGTTTGCCCTAAAGAAGGAAAGCATTTTCTGGCTCTCCCTCTCTTCTCCAATTGAAAGTATCATGATATACAATCCAAGAAAGGTTTCTGGAGGGGGAGGACTGAAGGTGATCTCAGAGGTTGTCTGCAGATGTCTTCTTCTCAGTTTGTGGTGGTTGTGTTATGCTGACAGGAGAATATTAAGGTTAGAAAGCAACCTTTCATGTGAAGTTCTAGTCTTTTTACGTGTGTTCTGCCTCTTGTAGGTACTGAGGTGGTTACACAGTTACTGAGTCCAGAATTTCAGGCTAGATGGTCCAGGCAACATTTGTGGTTGTTAACAAGGGATACTACGCATCAGAGAAAAAACTTCAACTGTTGAATATGCTTGTATTCATGTTTTTTAGTAACTGAGGCAAATACGTTAAACTTCAGTTTTCAGCCTGAGGTGGTAAACACTGCAGGTCCACAGCAGCCTGTGTTGGTTCTCTGGGAGAATCTGAAACACAAAGGTCACAGTGCCGGGTGGGGTGGCAGAGAAGCAGCCAGTGTTTGTCCAGGGAGGCTGGGGCTCAGTGGGAGGCACAATTCTCCAAAATACAAGGAAGAGTGATGGTTTTGAGAAAGCAAAACAAGCTTCCATGCATGGGAGCGCTGAAGAGAGCTCTTTGACCAGGGAATTTTCTTAGTTGTGTTGCTTGTTGTCTGGATTTTGCAGGTGTTCAGCAGCCACTGGTCCCTAGCAGGAGGTGCAGCCTTTGCTCCTGTGGAGCTGAGCAAGCCCAAGTGTTTCCAGGTTTGAGATGGGAATAGTCTCGCTGTAAGAGTTGAGGTGGTCTGAAAGACAAAAATTTCATACAAAAATGGAGAATATGCCCTGTGTTGGGTTTTGTATGGGGATATTAGTGAAGGAGTGGGTGCTGCAACACTACAGGCACTGGGACTATTGAATAATACCACTGAGAAAGTAGCACTGTCATGATAGTGGAGGACAAAGCTGAGCTCTGGAGGGACAGTGTTATGAAACACATCCACTTCTGCTACTTAATATCCTGGACACAGTAGCCTTTCTGTGATGAGTTTTGATGACCAAAAAGACTTGTTTTTTTTTTTTAATGCTATACTTAGAGGAGTGGTTCTATTGCTCAGAAACAAACAAGGAACAAAAAAAGTTGAGGAAATACTTCCCTTTATGTGTGTATTACTTCTTGCTGTCCAAGGTAAGTACAGACTGATCCCCAAAATAGCAAAAGAGGAACACTATGCATGGCTAAATGCTTTTCCTCAATCAAAGTAACAGTTTTAAAAATAATGTAGGAAAGGATTTAAAAAAATACAGTTTGGTAATATTTTGTACCTCTTTTTGTTCATTACCCTCCTGTGTATTTGTAGTGTTCATGATCTATTACAGATTAAAAAAAAATGTTTTTTCCTTTTTTTTTCTGTTTCCTTACCAATCATTGGCTGTTTTTTTCAAACAGAATAGGGGGTCAGAAAATTAAATAAAGACTTCCAAAATACCATGCTTCAGAAGCATTTATTTAATTTGAGTTCATTCTGTTCTTCTCCTCCTACCTCCCTTCACTTTTTTTTTTAAAGAAGATCTGTATTAATTTAGTTTAGTAACTTAGTGCCTATATTAAATTAATCTAATAAAAGTCGGAGTCCTCACATAACATTTCCCAAATGTGAAGTAGCATCTATTACATGAGGCACAATCTTTATGCAGTAAAATGTAAACTTGATATATAAAATTACAAGGTTGTTTGGTATATATTATTTAAGTCAAATACTTGAGTACAGTCAAGCTGGAGGAAAGGAATGGGCAGCACTGCCATTCAAAACATTAAAAACTCAAGTTAAGCTTCACATATCAAAGCAGTTTGTATTTGTGAAAGTATTCTAAAGTTCAGTAATTAAACCTTGAAACGTTAGCAATCTTTCTGTTGACAGTTAGTCATACCCATATTTCTCTAAACATTTCAATATATAATCATAAGAGTATATAATCTATATTAAAATCTGCATTATACTACAGATCTGCAAGCCTGAAAGGTCAGATGAGAGTATTTAGACTGACCGACCCATTGCACCACAAAATTTCTCTCAGTAAGCCCCCTTTTGTAAGCATGGTTTATGACAGTGTTTTTAAAAACAGCGTTAGAAAACATCTCCATGCAAGTGACCTTGTGCTGCCAGAGCTTCAGGTGGCTCAGCTGTGCCTTTCCCTTGGGTGAAGGTCATCCTTTTGTGTGGAGCCCTAAAGTTGAACAAGCTGTGATGGAGTGTTAGTCGCTCATGGAGTGTGGGTGTTCCTGCTGATTTGTGTATGTGTACATCACAGTGTAATCACGTAGTTTATTCCTGTTCTCTCACTAAATTATTTATTGTGGTTTGAAATGAGAAGAAGGGGTTTTCTTTCGTACTGGCATAAATGTAGGATTATGCTTTCATATGTGTGCTTTCAATCACTAAATCACTGATTTGTCAATTGACTTAATACAGTCTACCTCACAGGGATGTTTCAAGGCTTAATTAATTAATGTTTTTAGAGTGCTTCAGGATTCTGTGATGAAAGGTGCTTTAGAAGTGCAGAGGAGGATTATGCTGATTATTTTTCCCATCTATTACCTCAATATGTCACTGATTGAAATTCAACCAGAAGAATATGGGCACCCCTATAATGATTTAGTGGTGGGTTGTTAGAGTTAAGGTGGTATGATCTGGTTGCGGTTGGACTCAATGATCTTGAAGGTCTTCTCCAACCTTGGCAGTTCTATGGTTATATGATTCCATAAAGGCAGCAAAGGCAATGTTTAAAAATTTAAAAAAAACAATTGTAAGAGCTAGAAAAGGCAGCTCAATAATACAATTATGTAATACAAAAATTAAAGTGGTCTTTTTATTTATTTATTTTTTTTAATTGCTCCTGTTGCTTTTGTTCCCCTTCCTGCTTGAAAATTAATTCCCTTCGGTGGATTAACAATAGTAACTACAAATTACGCCTTTATGTTGTTACAGTTTGATGATATATTACAGCCAGGGCACTGGTTAGAAACATAGGCTGAGTTATTATGTACTGCAGGGTAGTGATTTCCTGCAAACTGATTTATGGATAAATAATTTGATGTACTTATTACATGGGACAGGCAGTTTTAAATTTCTGTAACAAAGTGCAGCTGAACAAAGGAAAATCACTTGCTACAGTATAGGGGCAAGACAAATTTGAAGAGGATAAACAGATCTAATCAGTGTCAAACCTCCTGTCTTGCAAGAGGCCCTGTCAGCAGTGGTTGATAGGTAAACAACTTAGTTATCCAGGGACAGGGGTCTTATTGAGTGTTTCATTGAGGTCTTCTGTTTGGAGCTGTAAATTAATCAGAAGTGTTTGGGTACTAATGCCAAGCTGTAGTTTCTTCTGAGTTCTAGTTGTTTTTGATAAGAGCTCTGTTAAAAAGTAGGAAGTTTAACTAAGACTATTAGGTTGAACCTGTGGCATGGCAGCCGGTGATGGTTGTGTTCTACACCCAACCTTCTGTTCACAGCCAAATGCTTTCAGGTTGTGATCCTGTAACACAGGAAACAGAACTTTGGAATATCCTGTAGCCATGGGGCACAGCTCTGGTCTGGTGTAACACTGCCAAGTCAAATTATCTCAAAACATTTTGAAGTGGTAAATATAACCCAGGAGACCATATACCAGCTTGGGCACTTCCTATCCCATTAGCCCTTTGGAAGAGCACTGGCCCAGGATCAGTGAACATGGAGCTGAAGTGTCAGAAGACAGCTTTGCAGTTCACAGTTTACAACTTGAGTGTGTCTATCAATCCACAGGGAGAGCAATTATCTCCTTTAACACTTCATCCCATGTGGGTCTCAGCAGGTTACATTTGCTTATGCTTTAGTAAATGACAGTTTTTGGTGCTGTGTATCAGAGATTCAAATGGTTTGTCAGCTTAGAGTTGACAAGTGCTTTTCTTAATTATGCTTGGTAAAGAATTGGTATTCTCTGCAATCTCTCTTTTGTGCATTAGCCAAAGAACACAATTTCTTCTTTTTCACTCTCTGTACATACTTGGGCAAACATTATTTATGATTCATTTTGTAGCTGCCTCCAAAAGCTGCTGAGGCAGTGGTGGTGATGCTGATATAAAATGTTCAATTGTTTCGTATGAATTTGACAGTTGAGCTCCCAGAAGTGTTCCACTAGTCTGTTATGGCATGGCTGTGGGAAAAGGGAGTTGCACAATTGTAAAATTAGATTAATCTGCCTTATTTTTCATGTCTGCATTTTGATAAAACAAATGAGTATGCCTTCAATGCCAGGTGAACACATTGCTGAGGTTTAAGCTTATAAAAGACCTATCTTTGGCAGGACATGCCTTTAAGAAAGCAGCAGCCAACATGAGTAGAAAATCTCTTCTAAAATATGCTCTGACAAAAATTTCTTTTGAGAAAAGTGTTTGGTCTGTTTTTTGTCTTGAGTTGGATGGCTGACCTGGGCAACCATTTCTAGTGAGTTTTTGAGAGCTATTTTCATATATAACCATTTCTTTACCATGTGGTCTTTGAAATCTGTCGAACTTTCCTTCCAAAAAACTTCTTACAAGATAAGAGTCCCAAGAGATCATTGATACTTGAAAGAGAATGAGACTCATTAAGAAAAGAGTTTTGTGGATTCATGAAGGACATGCTTTCAAATTTCCTGAGCTAACTGGTCTGCTTCTGGAGCAGTAGGCTGTTCACTGAAACAGACAGCGACCTTGGCTCACTCTTGTCCTCACTCTGGAGTCACAGGTCATGGTAGAGTAAAGCTCAGTGCCATCATTTAAAGTGATTACATTAAAGCTCTCTGAGCTGTGTTGTATGGAGTCAGTGAGCCGTGCCATAAAAAGTACATGTAGAAGGTACACCTTGCTGCCAGGCTGTTCTCATCTGTGGGTTGCTGTTGCATTAGCAGTCTGGCAGTCCTGGATGAGAAGGGACCTTAGGGGAAAAGTTTTGGTCCACAGGTTTTAAATTCAAATACATGACTTTAAACTTGCTGAAAATGGGTTTGCTCAACAAACTGGCATCATCTTCCCAAATGCAGCTCAAGAGTTCCCTTAAAAATAGTGTTGGAGCCATGAAATAAACCACCTGTAAAGTCTGCTGAGGAGCTGGATGGAAACCATAGCTTCTGGCTATCATTTGGACCAGCTTAATGTGTTCTGGAAAAAAAATAATTCACACGTCGTATCACACCGGCTGAAAAAATAGCGTACATCAGCAGCGTGTAACACAGAGTAAAGGACTTGCAGCAGGTGTTAACGTGCAGAGGCACGGAGCATTTTGGTAACACCTGTGTTTGTCTAAATCCAGCCAAAACAATTTCCTCTCCAGTTGTAGAGGAGGATTAAAAAAAAAGGCCTACCTAACTTCCAGTAGTAGCAGACATTTGCTGTGAAGTGATTTGCATAGTTTTTTCCATGATGCATTGTAGGTGTGCTTTGGTTTTTTTTCCTTGAACTTTTTACTTTGGGAACACCTTTGATAACTTCAGTGCCCCCCGGCTGTCTCTTTGTCTCTCACCAGTATTGCCAGGGCCGAGCAGTTGCAGATGGAATGCTCTCTGAGTGCTTTCCTTAATTGAATGAAAAATAAATATTACAAATTTGGATGTGACTTATGGGGTGCATATGATGCTTATTTTTTCAATTACATGAAAACTTGGCATGGTTAAACATAGGAAGCCAAGTGTTCTGTGAAGCTGGTATAGATTTCTGGATTTTTAGGTGATTTTGCTTTAAATTATTGTATAGCAGAAGGGGGTGAAGGAAGTCAGCTGCTAAACTGAGTTTTCCCAGCATGTATTTCACTTGGTGGGCCCTCGATGCTCATTTCATGACTAATATATGCTGTATTATATGCATTTCTTGTTGTCACCAGAGATAACATTAAGTAAACTATCCCCTTAAGAAAAACAGCTTTTCTTGGCAAGTGGAGTATGACTCAAGGAGCCAGCACTGGAGACATACGGTGCTGTGAATGAGTGCTGTGTGTTACTCTACTGGATCGGAGTCCAGGCACTATTTATACTACAGCATATTCAGCACCAGATTGTTAAATCTTAATACTGAAACAGTGCATCATTTAAATGTTTTTGTTCTGTTTATGTCCCATTTTCAAGCATTGGATATCAAGCAATACTAGCTAACTTTTTGTTGCATTTGGGCAAGATCTCCGGGAGCTGAAAATTTACTAACCTGCTCATGAAATATTAGCCTGTCTGTACCAGCATGTTACATTGAAACTTTGTACCACTAAAGATAAATTAGGTCTCCTTCTAGCTTCTCTCAAGACATGGTGATAGAATACCTTGGGAATCATTGCATCAATGGTAAATGCAAGCAATCAGGTGCTGCAGAAAAGGAGTTGTTCTCTAATTATTTTCTCCTTTATGTATGAAAGGGGAAAAAAAACCTACTCCTTATCAGATATTTAAAGGTCTCAGGATTGTGGTGTCCTTTTGCATCTGTGCAAGAAGTTTTGTATCACTGTTTCAGATGTGTTATTTATTTTACAATTGTGTTTTAAAGATCAGTATAAAAGGCCTTCGCCATTTATTTTAGTTGGAGTAATTCCAGAGCTGGTAAAGAACCATTAGAAAGTAAGAAGAGGACTGGTGTGTCTTGGCTTCATAGCATCCTTTAAGAGAATAAATAGGCAGACCTCATCAATTTAAATGTGAGAAAAGGTGATGAGCATCTTGTGGGGCTGAGCTAAAAGAAGTTGTGTGGGCAGAGTAGTGGTGTGATGGCAATATGGTAATAGAGGGAGCAGAAGTAATAGTTGTGATATGTTATGTAGTGCAGAACTTGGCTGAACTGCTTTGTTTTCGTGTAAGGTGTCACTGTGGCTTTTTCGTTTATTTGTGTGCCTTCTTCCTGGAAGTAATTCCTGAGTATTAGTCATTGTTTTTGGTGTGGGCAGGCCCTCTGCAGTTGTCTAAACAGAAATAATGCCTCTACACCAAATGGTTTACCATCAAAGTTTATAGTCTTTGTGACAAGCCCATCCAGAGAGGTGATGATCCCTGTTAAAGAATGAACTGACGTAGAAACAGGACTTACAACATCCCCACACCCCCATGCTTTTTTGGATCTGTGGTCAGCAGCTTGCAGTTGTTTTTTTTTTTACTAAGAAAAGCAACTATCTGCATAGTGGGACTTGCAGCTGAGAGTGAAACTTCATGGATTTCCAGTGCTACCCATCTACACTGGGAATAACAACATGATTAGATTTTAAGTGCCCTGAAAGCCCACATGTAGGTATTTTCCTGTTCAAGTCAAAACCAATGCATTTATTTGCTGAAAGGTTTTGGAGGCTATGATGTGTGAACCGTATTTAAAGTTTCTTCTAACTTAGAAAGGCCTTTATTAAGATGATGAAAGATGTGAAGGGGGGAAGCATTCTGTGCTTCCTTGAAGTAATTTAAGAACCAGGAACATGTCAGCAACTCTCCACTAAGAATTTGAAGTCTATTCCTACTGTTTCCCACAGTTTGCTTGAGGAATCAGTACAAAACATTTTTTTGAGAAAGACTGCAATAAGCCTCAAGGCACATTCTGAATCTCCTGAACAAACAAACTTATCAAAAGGCTTAGTAAACAGACAGTAAAATGCAAAGTATGAATGTTTTGTTTTCTTTCAGGAATAATCAAGCTTGGGAGATGGAATCCTCTCCCTCTCAGTTATGTGACCGAGGCACCAGATGCGACGGTAGCCGACATGCTACAAGATGTCTATCATGTTGTGACATTGAAAATCCAATTACAAAGGTGGGTGTTTCTAAACATCTGTCCTTTTCTATTCTCTGAGCTGTTTTGTCAATTACAGCATTACTATAGAGATCAGCACATCCTATCTTCATTAATTTCAGTCTTTTGATGAAAGCACAGGAAAAATGAAGAGAAAGCTAGGTCATCTGACAGCTATTTGGTGCATGTTCTGATTTTTTTGTTTTATTTTGTTTTCTTAAGTAGCAATATGGTAGCAGAGTGAGGAAGGGCAGAAACTCAACTAAGTAAAGGTATGAGGTCTCTCAGGTCAGACTTATCCACAATCCCTGACTTGATGGGTTCTCAAGGCCTTTATGAATACAAAAACTAAACAACTTTCCTTTTACCAGGGGTTCCATTGTGAAACCCTGATCTTCTACTGCCAGTTGCTTAGACAGAGGAGGAGAGGAGCTCGCTTACTTTCCTTTGTTCCCCAGTTGTCTGCCCACTGGAGAGGTGGGAAGATGAGGAAGGAATCTGTTACTGCAGCTCCATTTGGCCTTAGGAAACATTTTCCTTTTCTGAACACTAGTTCTGACTAGCAGAGCAAAACTTTCTGATTCTTTTATATGTACTTGCCCTAATTTCCCCCACTCCTACATTTTTCCCCTTTTTCTCTATTACTTTCAAAAGAGTTCTCAAACAGCAGCTGGCAAACAGCTGTCTCAAACAGACATCAGAAGAAAGAGGCAAAAATAACAGAATAACACTGAAATAATTTGTGCAAAGTTCATCAAAGCTCATACTGGACAAAATAAGGGTCCATTGATGGTGAATACATACCTACCAACTGTTGAGTTTATTTTGAAATTTGGAAGTAGTTGGCTCTTCACTAACATTAAGCTCCTAAACTCCAGCATTTCCTTCCTGTTATCTCTAATGTTGGTTGAGGTTTCCAGTTCCCCTTACAGACCTTTCCTTGGTTTTATATACTGTTGCTATCTCTTGCCTCAGCTGCACCTCTTACCATAGCTGTGAAAGCTTCTAAAGTCTGCGCTTACTGTAAAAGTACAGAAACTCACCTCTCCAGAAGTATGAGCTACCAGGAGTCCATCTAGCCCATTGTTCTGTCAGTGTTGCCAGTGAGTATCAACCCAAGATCAAGGTCTTACTTTTTATCTTCAAAGTGCTTGAAGGCCTAGATGCAGTGTAAATAGAAGATAGCCTGTGACTTTGAGATAAAGGTGGTCATTGGCTACTTGAACACCTCAAGCACAGCTGAACTTTCAACTCTTAGAGTAAAGCCTGCCAGTGTAGGCGGAAACCAGAACAACCTCACAGTTTGATTGGAGATTGTGCACTAAAGTGTCTCAGGCATGAATGGCGGTGTCAAGTCTCCCCAACTTTTTGATTTGCTTCTTAGCTCTCTTCATGTATGTAGACACAGACCGCGAGCTTGTTGAACTAGAAGAGGCACAAATCACTTGAAGACAAAAGCTTTACTACATGTGCAATGCCTGTAAAATGAAAGTGGAATGGACTACATGTGACAGATATTGGGCATATGGCTTAATGCATTTCTGAAAGGTTCTCAGATACTTCAGCAATGAGGGCAGTCTAAGAACCTGTATTCAATGAAATTGATTTTTCAGACTTGCTGCCCAAAGCCTTGTTTCTACATAGTGAGGACCCTTACTGTTCACTGATTTTGTTAGTGACATTGTGGCATATATGTTTATTTTTCTATCCCAGCAGGAATATCTTTGTTTGGAGAGCATGACTTTATCCAGCTAATTCTGTGGCTTGGTCTACAGAGCTTTTTGCTCTCTACCAGGCCCCAGAGGAAATGGTTATGCCACACATATAATATCATAGTAGAATTAGCTGCTTTTCCTACTGTCATAATTTTGGTTGAACTATGCATCTTCTGGGTGCTGGGTGTGATGGGGAGGAGAGAAGCACCTTGATGGACTGACTTAGCAAGAAACTCATTTGTGCTCACTGCTTGAAGGTCTGTGGCTCTTGTATGCGTAGTGTAAGTGTCTGTGAAGGTGATGTTTCTATCTGCTTTCTTTCTGTTTTGACAGTTGTTCCAAGTTGGAAGACTTGCCAGCAGAGCAGTGGAACCACGCCACAGTTCGCAATGCCTTAAAGGAACTGCTCAAAGAGATGAATCAGAGCACATTAGCCAAAGAATGCCCTCTTTCACAGGTTAGTGTTTTTAGAAGGCTTAGGGAAAGCCAGATTTCCAAGATCTAACATTCAGTAAAGGGCTTAAGCTAAACAATTCCTTAAGTATTGAATCTCTTTCTACTTCTTTTTAGAAAGGAAAAATTCTAATCAATGTGAAAGAGTGTTTTTTGTACCATATTTTATTAGTGGGTCATCAGGTGGAAACTATGAATGAATTGCATGGATTTTTTATTCTGCAGTTCAGAGATTCTTCATCCAGACCCTCACCTGAACGTCTTGCAATAGGAGTCAAGATTTTCAAATGCAAGATTTGAGTGGCTTCTTTCAACTTGCAGAGGCCTGCTTCTAACACTTAATATATGAGTAGATCTCATCAACCTCCAACTGTGATAAAAAATATACCTTCTTAACAGTTTTGCCCAAATTTCTACAGTAATAAAAATATATGTAGTTATCTTCTAAGAAACACAATAATTCACTGTCTCATTCTCCATGACTACTTTATAAATGACATGTACTGTCATGTCTAAGATATAGGTTTCTACTGATATGGTGAGCAATATTTGTATTTCAGATTGTCATAACAAGAGATTCCAAAAAATATTCGTGACTGAGACCTCCTTGTCTCTCACTTTCAAAAAAACAAACAAAAAAAAACCACCAAACCAACACAGAACAAACTCTTCAGCACCCAGACAAGCAAATTTGCTGGAACAAAAAATTCATTGCCCTGTAAAAACTTCATTAATCTTATTTGTCTATTGCATCTTTAAAAAGTCAAAGATGAGTAATTCCTGGTTGATTTAAAAAAAAAAATCCATTTGTATTTGCCTTTATCTGAATTTTTTTTCTCTTGTGACTTGTCTGTCTTGCAACACACTGTATGCTCATCCTGCAATTCATGATCCAAGGCTTCTGTAAACCAAGAGAATTTATTCTGTGTGTAACCAGCACAGATTTTCCTCACTGTCTTATGATTACAACTTTTCCTAGAGGGAAAAGCACAGGGTTATGGAAGTGAGATTCAGAGCACAATTTGGATCTTTGCAATTGATAGGAATTGCTTTACAGCAGAAAATGTCCTTCATCTTCCTTAGCTGTGTTGGGTCTGCAGAACTAGGAGGAATGAGAAGGCTGCAAGGAAAATCCTTCTAACTTGTCTTATTTACTAAAGGAGTATCAGTGACTCTAGATATACACAGAGCTTAGGCGTGTTGAATACGGAAGTATTTTTCTTTCACACAGTTTAAGTGTAATTTCTTTAAATAGAATTACCAGTGGAATCTGGTCAGCTAATGATGATTGCAGCATATGGTTGTCTCTGCCCAGTCTTCTTCGATATGCAATATAACTAAACCATGCATCATTTTATATGCAGAATTCATTTGTTGTCTAGGTCTTGTACCTCCCATTTCAGTTTCTAAGTCTACCAGGTGGAAATGCTGCAGTTGGTTTACTCTCTCCATAACCTCAGTCTGAAAAATATTAATAAGACTACTGATGGCATGACTGTAGCACCAAGAATCCCTGCTCCAGTAGTTATTTAAAGCTAAATGGAGTTAGAAAATTGAACTTGTTTAGTTTTAAGGATAGCTGTAAGTGACCTTGAGTAGTGACTGATCTCTGAAGTGGGACTGCAAGAATGCAACATTTATTATTATTATTATTGCCACAACATTTCAGTCTCTTTTGCTTTGGCTCACAAAATACAAGAGATACAATGGAAGGTTGTATAGGAGCTGCCTATTAGTATCATCTGAATATGCCTGTAATACAATTCCTTCTCCCAAATCAGTTTTAAAAAAAATATCGTGCCAAATGTGAAATGTCATTACAACCCTCTTGTGGTTAATATATTATTGACAGCAGCAAATTGCAGAGTGGTCTCTTAGGAGTTGAACTGCAGAGTAAATGCTGCTGTTTATTAATGTGTTCACAGTGCCTCAAGTATAGAAGTGGAGAGGGGCAGTGTGGGGAGCTCTCTCCCACCCGCCACAATTCTCTGTCTCTGGTTCTTGGTGCATGAGCTCTCCGTGCAGCCCAGATGGGGATTCTGATTGCCACTAATGGGAAATGTAATCATTCACTTTGATTTAAAATTGTTCTATTTTTTTGTTTGTTTATTGTTGTTTTTTTTTTTCTGCAAGGTGTATTATGTGGCTGTAGCATAGCTACCCTTGGCATAAGGCTGCTGTTGAAACAAATAAATCCCGGTTAACCAAGCTGGGAGGAAGGAGGGTAGATGGGGGGAGTGTGTTGTGCGGCAGAAGGAAATCCAATTACTTCAGCATTTCCATCTTTGCATAGAGACTTCTGTATTTCCTGTATATTGTAAAACTCAGTGCAAAACTGGCCATTTTTTTTTGTCTCCTTCCTGGACCAAGATTTCTTGGCATGTGAGCATGTCCCATATTTTTCTCCTTGAATTTTTTGCACCGAATTTTCTTTGTGGCAATATTTCTCAGGTTTTAGTCCTGTAAGTTTTCATTTCACTTGACTGTTATGGCCACACACATCCCAAACACGTTGACTATTTTATATATCTATTCCTTGCTTAAGGGTTTTCCCAGGAAAGATATTCATGATTTAGAAGTTTACAATTAGTGGGTTGTTGGGTTGTTGGTTTTTTTTGCCACTCTCTTCTGAATAAATATTCCCTTTCTGCGAACTCATCAAGGTGACTCCTGGTAGAAATAGTCATAGAATCTCTTTCGACTTCATATAGTGATTAGGGTATATTGCTTTGTAGTTTGAAAGTTCCACTGCTCTATTGTCAAGTGGCTAAACAGAATTTGTCCTGGGATTTTCTGCCAATGGTTGATACACTATTTAAGTTTCCTATTTAGCTTAAGCCTTGCTTTCTCAAATAAAGTTTAATAGGTTAATATATTCCATGATATTTAATAGTCCTTTAATTTTTGTAATGTTGCTTTATTATAGAGCTAGAGGACTTACAGAAGAAAAACAGAAAAATGAAATCACTACATAGGCAGAACTAAACAGTTGTCCCACCATCCCTAAGTGACTGAAAATTTAACTGAAGTGGCACTAAAAAAGTGGAAGCTAGCTCCACTTTGTTCAAAATCCTTCCTTAGCAGAGACTGTCACTGTGTCATGCTTTCAAAATACTACTGCCTGTTAAACCGATTCAGAACAAGGGAGGATTTATGGGGAAGGAATTGTTGCTGGCTACTACAGTGCTAGGTTTATGTCTCAAAATATTGATTTTAATTAGAAAATTGAATCTCAGTTTTAGAAATTGAAGCTGCCACTTAAAAAGGGTCTTATTTTATAGCCTTCCAACTCTATTGCAGTGCACCATAGCTTCCTAGTGAAAAAGTTAAAGTGCAAAGGCAGAAGACCCTGTTTACTGAAAGTGAAATTATGTGCTGAGGACTGAAACCAATCTACACTATCCAATACTCTCAAAACTTAATTTTACTCACATTGTTTAAGTTACCTAAACTCAAGGTTCAGGAGCAACTAGAGTTGCTGGAGTGAATTTATTAGAGAGCTGGAGGAATCTGTCAGAGGGAGGGAAGGGATGATTTTTGTTTTAGAACAACTGTTGAAATTGAGTAACCCCACGTGTAAGCCTTGTAGCTTTACAGAGATGGCTTAGATGCCATTTTGCACAAGAGCTTACAGGACCCTGTGAGTAAGAGCTTGAACTTCTGTTAAATAGCTTGTTCTAGCCTACAGTTGTAGTAATTCTCTCATCCCTGTGCAGTAGTATTAGACTGCTTTTCCTTGAGTCTGTGCACATGCTGAGAGTGAGTAAACCTGGAAGAGTTAAGGGAGGGGAAACAAAATGTTGTTTCTAAAAAATTGCCTCCTCTCTAGAATGGATGAAGGAACCTAAAAAAGAAGAAAGAAAAAACTACCAGTAACCAGACTTCTCCCCACTTAATAAGCAGAAGCATCCCAGATAGGAAGTATCATTTTTATGGGCATCAGGTGCTGGAGAACAGCACTGCTCCTCTCTGCTCCCAGTTGGCTTAAGCCGCTCAGAGAGAATTCACAAAGAGCAGAGTGGTGGCGGTTAAACAAGTGGTACTTCAGTTTTGTTGATCTTTGCTGTGGTTTTTGGCTGTTCTGCATTGCAGTATGGATAGTTCCTTTCACTGTTAATATCACTGTTAATTTCTCTTTTGGGTGATTTTTCACACAAGAGCTAATCACACGTTTCTATGAATTACATTAATTTAACTTATTTGCCTAAACGTTGTTCTGTAGCAAGTAGCACGAATGTTCTCTCATCTTGGCTGTGTGGTCTCACTGCATTTGGAAGCAGAACAGGGACAGCTGAAAAGCATTATTTGGATTCTGCATGCTGGAGCATCTAATCTTATCTTTAGGATCTGGTTCCTAAATCATGATTGTTCTCACCTGGATCCAGCAAGCACGTGCTCCACAGCATGGCACCACCTGTTGTTATGCAGCTAAGTTTATATATTGTACTATCACAAGTGGAAGTAGAATTACTCCCACCTTCAGTCTATGCTGCAGGTTTCAGTCTGGGTTTGTCCTGCATCTTTTTTGCTTTGTTACTGGAACAGAGTAATTAGGTTTGAGGGTGCACTGTGAAGAATAAAACCAATTTTGTGTTCTTATCAAATGCTGCTTTTTGGTTTTAAAGGTGAAAATGGATGGTCACTGTGTGTTTGTGTCATTTGTCATTATGTTAAAATTCCAAATTATGCAAGATTTTTTAAGGTCTTTTTGTTTGTTTGTTTGTTTTTCTTTTTCCTGTACTTCCAGAGTATGATTTCATCCATTGTAAATAGCACATACTATGCCAATGTGTCAGCAACCAAGTGCCAGGAGTTTGGGAGATGGTACAAAAAGTACAAGAAGATTAAAGGTAAATTGATTTTTTTTTAATTCTATTTATTTTTTACTAACTTCTTGAACTTCTGCTGATAGTTTCCGATTATTTACTTTAAGTAAAAGTGATGGTAAGCTTTAATAATGTTTGTGAATTTGTCTACAAAGAGGGAACAGTCACAGCACATTTGAAATTTGATACTTTACAAACAAGGCTGGCATCAAAACACAAGCCACTCAAAACATGCTTATAATATCCCATTTAGTTGTGCTGAAAGATCCACTGTGTTTTGAATTATGCTAAAATGTTTTGGAAAAGATGTGTTCTGGTGGCTCAGAATTTAAAAGTTAAATTACTTTGTAAATTACCTTAGTTGCATTATAATCATGAAACCTAAGTCTAAGTAACAAGTCCCCTTCCTCTTTAAATCCTGCTAAATATACTGACATTTCTGCTGTGTTTTGTCATGTGGAATCTGGATACCGGTGGAGGCGCATGTAGTACCTGGTTGTTAGGAGGCATTGCTAAATAATATATTTAAGGCTTTTTTTTTTTTCCTCTGTTACACCACTGAGGAGAAAATCCACTGTCTGAAGGAAGGTATAGGCTATTTTTGTTGTTTCTGTCTGTGACCCTTTCGGTGGCCAGGAAAGTAATAACAGGATTCCCAAGCGTAATGTAGAACTGCAGCAATGTCCTGTCCTAATTGAGAAACTCTTGTATTTTCATTCACATGAAGATTAGCATTTTTCAAATAGTCTGTAGTCTGTTTATCTTAAAGAAAACTGGCATACCTGAGCTATGAAGGTTTCTTGTTTAGTTTCCGTAAGACAGACTAGAAATCTGCGTAATAACATCAAGAGTCTGCTTTTCAAATTAGGAGCATGTGAAATAAAATTGCATAAAATCTCAGAACAAGTTCTGAGGCATGTGGATTTTCTCTGATGCATATCCGGCTCATGCAGCATGTACCTGTAGGAGTCTCAGCTGTGTGGTGATTAGTTTTTCACTGGGCAAAAATAAAAAGGAATGTATTATAGGAAAATTATTTGTGAACAGAAGGATGGATGTTCAGGCAGATGTGGGTAGCAATGTGGATGTGGAAATGCAGGTGTTGCTTTTCACCTGTTAAAATAATTTAGACTTGAAGTAAAAATGTTGATGCCAAATAAACTTGGTAGTTTCTTCTCTCTCTAAATTGCCATTGTGTTACACAGAAGTGTTTCTTTTCTCTAAATGGCATCTTGTAATAAAATAATTTTATTTGAAGTGCTCTGACATATCCTCTTGGTTAAAAACAATCGAAGGACTCAAACAGCTTCAGGGTCATCACTGTTTGCTTTTATTTGCTGTTCTTGGAGAACAGAGAGAGGATTTTTCTTTTTTTCCCTAAAATCAGCAAGGGTGTAATGCCAGTTGCAGGGGCACTGGAAGCCCTTAACTGCAGTGTTCTTAGTGCTAGAAATGCCACTAAAGCTTATGAGTGTTTCTAGCACACTGCTGTCTTCCACTTTCTTCCATTCTTAGAGCATTGAATTCCTTAAGCTCTTAATTTTTTTTTCTTAATAAGTGCACAGTTAAATTGTTAAGTGCCATAAAAGCAGAATGAGACCTCAATCAAGAGGTCAAGGATCCAAACCTGAAGAGTTTGCCAGATAACTCTGCGTATGTGCTATTCAAAGAGACACAGCCAGTCGCTGCTGTTTGGAACTGTGTGTGTGCGCTAGTAGGAGGAGAAAAAGGAAGGTTAAGGTATGTGTGAAGTAAACACAAGCTGCTATAAAGCAGTTCAAGTCGTGTTGATTCATCAGCTGTATGAGTGGGAGAGAAAACAAAGAATCTATGGCAGGTACTTCGGTGCATGGAGAAAAAGCAGCCGTGGACCTTCCGGGCAGTAATTTAGGCCTCCTGGAAACAGGAGGGGCACTTCTTTGGGAAGTTTCAATTCCTCATCATTTCTGTTTTCATGATGTTTTGTTTCTTTGCCATAGACAGATATTTTTACAGGACATCTCAATTAATACTCGAACTCGGTGACTTACGTGCTTCAGTCATTGCATGTCCCTTGAAAAAAAAGGTAGATGCACGGCACAGTGTTCACTTTTGGAGTTGTAATCTGGATAACTTAGGTAAAACTGATTTGGAGTCACTGAGACAAGAACCCTACCCATATGCAAGTCTAGAGCTGGTTATTAGAAAGTAAAAACAAAAAACAATTCACATGAGCTGTGGTAAATGCAAAATATGAAGGAGCTTCGGAATAACTTTATTGATGTTGCAAACTAAACGCAGCCTACAGTGTTAAATGTGTTTCCTATTATCTCCTAATGTCTGTTTTAATAAAACAGTGGGAACTAAATGGTTGCTTCTTAATCAAAACCATGATTTCCTAAACATAAGCTTTATGATTCTGTTACAAATTGCCACATATAGATCTCCTAGGTCAAACTTTTTTCCTTGCTCATAGAAATAAATAAACACTAAAACAATTATACACTCTAGAAGATCAAAGTAATTACAACTGAAGTCATGCAAAAGTAAGAAGTTATTTGGAAAAAAAAAAAGCATCAAGTTTCAGAGTATATAGTTAATGTTTAAATAAATATAAGAAAGTGAACAATCAATGATTTGATATCATTAGCAACAGATGTAAGATCTATATACAAGTGGGATTGTATGTAATCTCAAGGAGACACTCTCAGTGAGCATTCTGTTGAACTCACTGAAAAGATAGCTCACCTATTTTTGCTTCTAATTTAAAAAGTTTTCAGTTCCACAACTTAGTGTGGTAATTTTGTCTTGTGTCAAGACCATGCTTACAGTAAAATTCTGCTTGATTTTTTTTTTTCCCAGCCACCCAACCCCCTTAAGATTTTAAGACATTCACAGTTCATTCAGTGGCACGAGAGTTAGTATGCACATTCTGGAGTTGCTGGTGTGAGGATGGAATCGTTTTTTGCTTTCCACTGCATACATGTGCAAGGGCGAGTGAGTTTCTAGCAGGATATCTGCTCTTTCCAGTCTCCTTGGGATATACATGTGTATTTCAAAGAGAGCTTGTATTAACTCAGTTCTAATAGAAAATGCATGGAAGTTGTAAAACAAGAAGCTTACAGTTCTGTGAACTTTCTTTTCCCTCTGTGGACCTGTGTAATCATTTGGGGTGGTGATTAAACTATTTAGTTCGTATTGCCATTTTGTCTAGAATGTGCACCACAAATGATTGTAATATTATTGTGCAAAACTCTTTAACTCTGTTTTAATTTAATTTATTTTTTTAATGTATTTTGAAAAATGCACACCCTTTTGGTTCACAGTTGCATGCATAGCAAGGTTTAGGTATAATTAAACTGCTTGAATCAAGAACCCCACTTTCCCATTTTTACTTAAGGCTACATGCTAGTGTCTGCAGTGATAGTTGTACAACATGGAGCGAAATGTTTCTGAACTTCACTGTGCAACTAATGTCATTGTCAAGGGATGGAATTTGTACCAGTTACCTACTCGTTGCCTGGTATTTTGGGTTCATAGCACTTCAAATATTTTTTTAGTTCTATTTTTCAATAGATGTTTCACTTCCCCGAGTGTAATGCTTTCTATTTTTATCAGAAGAGCTATCGCTGTATCAGGATCCTTTCACAACTGAAACTCTTAACTAGTGTGAATCTTTTCTTTTTTTGCTTGATGACACAGCTTGGCTTGGTGGGAGGAAGTTAGGAAGGCAGAGGGGAGAAATAAAAATATTGTGAACTTAAAAATAAGAAGACTTATTTTCTTTATCTCTGCATTAGGAACATCTTATTATTTTTTCTCCTACCATCAGTGGCTGTCAAAATTTATTTTTCTGTGGATGTGAGTTTTGAGACTGTGGCTGTCTCAAAGTTTTTGTGGAATGATGTGTCCTTCTGTTTAAAGGAGGAGGTCCCAGTTGTTTCTATTTCAGCAGATCCAGAATCAGCTTCCATAAGAAAGAGCTTTTACAGCTTTCTTAAATTGAGAATCTACTTTGGCTGCTCTTTGTTTTTTCCAGTATTAATGATGTGATGTTGCCTGCTGTTTTGTTCTTGGGAGTACGTTTGCTTACGTCCTATAAGGGATTGACAGACCAATCTGTTTTTCTGATACTGTGCTCTAGAGGCCATTCTAGGTGAAGAGACGTTAGAAAAAGAACTCAGAGGGGTTTTCAGTTTTGTTAATTCCAGACTGAAGGAGTCTTGGGATTGCAGCATGGTCATAATACCAGTGTGACTTGGTGAAAATTTTAACTATCTGCTTTGCTGAATAGTTTTGAATTGTTCCTCTGAAGCAGATGTTGCAGAAGCCTCATGAAAAGACATGACAGAACTCTCTCAATCAGTGTTTCTGACTTTTAACAATACCCCATTTATTGACACATGTGTGGACATGCATAAATAGAAGGTCACAGGTATGTCTATGTCAATTATATGTACATGTACTTACATATTGACCTTTAGCCTCTTTAACTAGATGGTCGAAGCAAAAATATTAAGGTTTTTTAAGAGGAGATAATTTCATGTGTTGCTTGGATATTAGTTGCAACTCTGACACTAAGCCAGATAAGGTCATTTAGGTTATCTGTGTGGCTCTTGACCTTACAGAATTTTTTTTTTTGCTTTCTTTTATACTCCTAACTATGTTTTTCTCCACTAAAAATAAGACTCACTTTTTAAAAGAAAAAGGTAAGAAAATAACATCCGTTGCAGGCAAGCTTTTCAGCATCTAGAACACATACAAGACCTGAAGATCATCTCTGACTTGAACATGTCCTCACAGCATGTAGGCTGCTGGGTTGTACTGTTTTACGAGGATAGAAGTTCATCTGTTTGCATTAGGTCATGAGGATAAAGCCGAACCTCTCTCTTTAAGTATAGGTGGAAGTTGGCACATTTCGGTAAGATTTAGGGACCCCTTGACTACTGTTTTCCCCACCCACATTAGAATACTGTATTTCAGCATTGTCACTGATGTTAAGTACCAGGCTCGGGGGCTTGTGTGCGCATATTGTTAAGAGACAATTTACCCACTGCAGTGTGTTCTGGGAGCATTATAAATTGTGCCCTCTTGGCTGTTCCTCTGTATAAAGAGAATTAAAATGGACGCTTTTTTTTTTAATTCTTAAGCTTAACTTTTATCTAAAGTAAATACACGTATGAATTTCAGCTTTGCTGAGCATCTTTTTTTTTTTTTTTGTCTCTTCTGGGGCCTTGGCTCTCACTCTAAATAGCACTTGTGGCACGGCAGGAGGAGAGGATGTGTCCATTAGCTGAACTGCCTTGTGTACCTGAATCTGCAACCACTGCTGCTGTAGGGAGCGTATGTCAGTTCAGTAGAGGTTAAAACCTTTCTGTAGAGAAACTACCTAGTCCTTTGTCCCTTCTATCTTGTCTCTGCCATGCGGAAGATTTTTATGACTGCTTTTATCCCTTTTTTTTAATCTAGGGATGTTGACTGTGTCTGCTCAGGATCTCACTATGCCAACTTTATGGTTTTAAAATGCATTCAGTTCCAAGTACAATGCTTTTTCTCAGTGAGGGCCAGTTGTGCACTGAGGCTGGGACTTGTGTCCAGCCACTTTTGATTTCACAGTGACTATGGAATGGGCTTCATCATGGAAATACTTCTTTTTCTTTAATCTCCAGAATTTCAAAAGAAAATCTCCTTCATATATTAAAAAAATATATATTCTTGTGTGCTGCCAAACACTAACTTTTGTTAGTTCAATAGGAAAGGAATTTTTAGAAAGTAAGCACTATTGGAGGATAGGTTGGAAAGGGAGGAAGACCTGAGGCTTAGACACAGACATCAACTTTCCTGGTATGAGAGCTGCAATATGACTGCCTCTGGTCATGTGAACTTCATGGAATGCGTAATCCATTCTGTCACTGAGAGCAGAACTGAATTCTGTTCACTCCAAGTGTCCGAGGGGCTTATATGTCTTTTGTAATGATGCTTGTGTTCTGTCTCATTCCTTTCATCATCTTTGCTGTTATGAGTCAGGAAGAGACATGTACTTATCTCCCAGAGGGAGTGCGCAATTGTCTGAGTATTCTCGGCAATTTGCACCTCCCTCTTGAGGTGTCCACAAAAGGTTAGTACTTAAATAGCAGGACAGACTTCCATCACAGTACTTTGACAGGGAGCAAGATATTTTTGTATCAGATGAGTCCATCTAACTGGTATGCTATTTCTGTCAGTTCTGAGTAATGTTTGTCCTAATTCTCCTTTTTCATTTTACACGACCCATATTCATACATTAGATTGTGATCACTAAAATACCTTCAATGTAATGACTTTTTCTGCCATGTGAAGAATAAAGCTCATACTGCTATGTGACCTCCTTAACCTGTATGGTAACCCCAAAATAGTCTAGAATGAATTCATGTTACATTCTTCCTTTCTGAGAAACAGCTTTTGGAAGCAGCGCAGTTCAGGGACAGCCCATGAGAAGAATGACTTCCTACATTTAAGCAGAATTGACAGAAGACATCATGTTAGTGTTTGTGTGTCCCACGAGATGACTCAGATTTAGTCTGTAGGACAAGAGGAGGGGAAAGTCTGCTGTGTGAGAGTCAACAATGTAAGCTCACTCCACTCAGTTCCCCCAGCAGTGATGCCGATTGAAGGCCCACTTTTTTGATGGTTCTTTCAAGCACAAAAATAGTGACTTGTGCTTTGGGAACTGAGCGATTTGTAGCGCAACAGAGAACAGACAATGGCCTTTCCTGTCTGTTTTCCATTAGGCTTGGATAAAGGCCTTTGCTACCCACAGCCAGCGGCCAAAAAATTTCTGTATGTGCTCCATAGCTATTTTGAGGTTATTTGCCATTCTGCAGGAGTAGAGGAAGGAAAAGGTTTTAAAAGTTAAGATTTCTTACCAAGTGTGCTACTCTGGTCAACTCACATTTTCGCTAATTCTGACTGCAGGGACAAAAGGCCCAGCCAGAGGTCAAAACAGTAAATGAAACCAGTGGATGACTTTGGGTTAATATGAAAATTGAATGTTGAATGAAAATGAGACTCCTCAGACCAGTCCTTTGTACTGAAGTGGTTAAGTGGGCTGTGATTAAAACGAATAAGTAATTATGCTAATTATAGATGAAAAGATAGAGAATTACCACTACAAAAGCACCTCCTGTGCTCTAGATGGCTTTGTTATATTTACAAAGAGAAGTTGATAATCATAGGGTAAGCAAGAGGGCACCCTGTTGGTGTAGTGCAGCAGCCCCAACTCAGCACTTCCCTCTGAGTTGGAGGGTGGTATGGTGTCAGAATTTCTTTTCCCAATCAGAGCTCCATGGTTCAGATCAGGTTCAGCTCCAGTGAGTAAGGTGCTGTTGAGCTATGAGAAATTGTGGGAACTTTTCTATCTCAAGATAAGTGTCTGCCATACTGAAGCTCACAAACGGAGCTCTCTGCTGGCCCATGCTCGCTCAGTTTAGCCTTTACCACTGCTGGTAATGGCTTTTATGATCACCAGGTTTTAAGTAATAAATAAAACAAAGAAGCAAGCTCTGAAGCTGTTGCACTGCAGAACTCTGGGGTGGTGACATCCTGTCACAATTGAAGCATGGCAGTCCTGCTGACTAGTAACTTATTACAAAATGCTTCTTTAGCAGTCTTTTCGTGCTCTGTTTTGTGCAAAATGACTGTATGCCAGTGGGACAAAAAGTTGGGGACTTGCTGGGTCACGGGTGCTGCAGGGTCCTCTGTGTGACCATGGCAATATGGTGCTGGGAGACATATTAAGATCTTGCTCTCCCTGCTGCATCTATTATTGTGTGTGCAAGGAATTTGGTTTCCAGTGCCATCCGTCAATACTGTTCCTAAGCCCTAAATACCCCACAGGCTCTTTGTCAGAATGTTCCTATTAACAACTTGGTGAAAATAAAGGGTGAGGGGAAGGGAAGGTGGAGAAATAAATCTTATTTTAAATCTCTTGAGCTAGTTACATTTCAAATGGAAAGTTGCATGTGGACCACCCCAAGCTATTGTGCTGTGGACTGTGTCAGCTGTTTGCGCAGGGGAGATTTGGGTAGAGGATAAGAGCATCGGGCAGGGGAAGGGTGCACTGGGTTGTTTTTGTGCTGTATCCAGGAAGTTTCTAGCTCACTATGAAGTCAAAATACATTGACACACGTGGTAATCATTACGAGAAAAGAAAGGAAACATTTAAATATGACAATTTGCTGCTTCCATTCTGGGAATTATGTCGATCTCCCAAGTGTTTTGCAGAGGTAATGACATGCTGTAGCACGGTATGGGCAAGCCAAGGGCAGATACCGTACTGGTGTACTCAGTGAGCTGCCCGCTAAGCTTGGACATAGTACTTGTAGTCCTGATACCTGGAACCAACCTACATAGTATGTATGGCTTTTGGAGGCTGGGCTCTTAAATGAGGAGGTGGTGTTGGGCTTAGAGAAAAATTATATACCAGGCAACACAATGCAGGGAGGAAAGGGAAAACACTGCTGTAGTTCTTTCTGTAGCTGGACCACAGATGGGAGGTGGGTAACAGCCTCCTGGGCCAGCTTTTGTGTAAATAACACAAGCATTGCTAGCAGAGGAGGTCTCTCGTGAGTACTTGAACATAGACTGCAGGTTTCCATTGAGCCCCCTTCTTCACAGTTTAATGTCCTGCTGTTCCATCTTCACTGTTTTACAAGCCAACAAGTTCAAGTACCAACCAGCTCATAAAGTACTACAAGGGTTGTAAATGTACCCCAAGGTTTCGGTGAGGCGATAGCATATGAGGGAAGGGCAGAGGAGGGGAACATGGAGTAGAAACATGGAAAATGGAGGATGCAAGAGGAAAAAAACCCTCTCCACAAATGAATTGTTGTGGGTCCTGTATGCCATTTCTTTTTAGAGAGTTGCCTGGAAGCTGGCCTGCCTCCTGTGATAGTACTGACTTCCACCTCAGCATTGTGTCATGCTCACTTCTGTCCAGCCCACAGATCCCCACCGGTTCATAGCCACCAGTAAACAACAGGGAATATGATATGGGGAATGTGCTGGTGGAGGAAAAAGTCTTGAGGAGTTGAGTAATGCACATTTTTTCTGTCTAGCATAACTGTTAATGGTAACCTTTTATTATTGAAGTGGTTGAAGTGACTAGAATCTGGTTGGTTTATTGGGGAATAGATGTGTGGCAGTATAGCTTAATGCGCCTGAGAAAGGAAACTGGTAACAAGGGCAAAAACACCTATGGAAGCAAGTCAAGTGGTGTCTCTGTGTAATTGTGATTCCAAGTAGCACTGCAGAGATTAACAGCCTGGCAGCCTTTTCATCTTAAATTTTATTTTTATAGGGGTTTATGACTTGGCACTGAAGTCAAGAGTGGGTGGAAAATTGGCAAATGTGGTTCAGCCCAGAAAGTGGATGTTATTTATATTTACTTCTCACCAGGATTTCAAAAACACTTGGTTAACTGTTTTTGAGTTCTAACGAGTAGTAATTTATTGGTTTCAGTGACTTATTCTCTGTATATTTCTTAAACTACAAAATAGTTGAGAAACTGTTTCAGGTCTTCTGAAGCTAATTGTGGAAAGACTTTAGGTGTCCAAGGGTGTAAATGAAGTCTGAGAGTAGTTCTTGATGCATTCCCTTTTAGCAGAATGCTCCTATTATTTCATGTACACTGAGCAACATCTTTATTTGTACTTGTATGAAATTAATTCCTGATTCTCAAGTTGTTGCTGCACCTTTGGAATAATTACATTTGGTTTTCCTGGCAACAGTGCGTATTTAATAGCATTATTCAGGTACAGGCTCACCACGGAAAGGCTCAGATGATTCTATGGCCACATGATTTCTGAATGGGCCATGGCACAGGATGGGGTTCATCTCAAGTGTGACAGAACAACCCCTCTTCCTCATGACCCTGCATACCTTCTGTGCCTAATTTTTGGGGACGGGTACTGAAATCAGTATTTAAATAGGGATTTTTAGTATTTTCAGCAAACTGATATGCTACTACACTTAGCATATCAGTTTGCTGAAAATACTAAAAATCCCTATAGTAGGCTGTGAATAATGCACAGAGATGGTCAGTCACTTACAGTAGTGTCTGTGTATTGTATGGCATTTCATAGTTGAAACATCGCACACAAATACACAGTTATAAAATCAGCAGAGTTGAAACACTGGCTTTTGTAGAAAAACGGAATTAAGAATTTTATTAGAAATACTTAATTTTTACTTATTATTTTTTCTTTAACAAGGATTTTATTGAAGGCTGAAGGTTCTTTCAAATTTTTATTTGAAAAAAAAAAGAGGGGAAGAGGGCATTAAAATTTCTTTAAGATTCCTGGGTACTAATTTATCTACTTATAAAAATTAGTACTTGTGATGTTCTGGAAAGACAGTTCTAAAGATAGAAGTGGTGAGTGTGCATGTTCTGAGCATGATTCCCTCCCTAGTGAGAGTTCAACCCTCTCTGTCTGAGATTAACTCTGAAAGGTGAAAAGAGCTGTCTTCCTATTTAAAAGGAAACAGAGAAAGTCAACAGTAAATTGTCACCTTGAGTACCGTGTGAAGTTTCAAAGCTTTATATAAGGTTAAGTTTTAAACAAGTTCAAAAGCCGTGTACCATTTTTGATCATTATACAAGCTCTGATTGTGTTATGCTATTTATGAAATAAATCCTATCTTTTTATTTGGCAAGAGCATCATAAAAATGAGGTGGTAGTGTGCTAGCTGTATGGTAGCAATCCCTGGGCACTTTCAGATCAATAGAGAAATGCCCAGTTTTATGTAGTGAAGCTCATGGAATCTTCAACTTTGTATAAAATCACTTCTGATTACTTAAAGTTATCTAAGTAGTAGTTTAACTTTTTTATTTTTAAACTTTATTTCTGATTTCAAAAAGGAAATTTAGTTTTATAACGCAAGCACTTCATTTGGCAGTTGCATGAGAAGATGTTGCAGTATTAGTGATGTAAGATATCTGAAAGGAGGGACATAGCTGCATATATGATTACAGTGAATGCATCTGGTTTGAAATGTTTCATTTTTTTGTTATATGATGCCACTTAAGAATAACAGGTCTTTCTTGTACTGAAGATGTGTTTTGAAGATGGCAAAGCCATAAAATAGCACTATAAACCAGTAAAAGGTTGCTGCCAGAATCTGTTTTCTGAAAAGTGGACATTAATGCACAGTTCCTTCAAGGTTTTCAGAGAGAGTGATGAGGCTTTAGTTACAAGAACCATTGCTCTGAAATTTTCTCATTTGTGAATCAAGGACGTGCATGGTTATGTAGCACGCTTTCAGGCAAGCACCTTGATTCTGCTACAATGCATCTAGGTGAATTCACATTACCTGGGAACTTCATCCACATATGATGCAAGGTAGAGTTTATGTTGGAAAAGATATAATTGCTGAGTTTGTAATGAGAAGTTGTTCCACAAGCTGCCCAGGGAATGGTCTGGTTTCCATTGAATTGGTGTGGGTGGATAGTCATTTGGGTTTCTTTCCTTCAGCTAGATGCCAGTGATTCTGAAATGTTTCCCCTCTTTTAAGAGTTATTCAATTTGATGACAGATTCAGAAGTTTCTGACAGCGTGAGTGGAAATGTATAAACTTGTTCCTTTAGGAAATAAGGCTGGAACAGACCCCTGCTACCAGTTTGATAAGGAGACTTCCTAGGTAGCAAGTAAAACCTAAGCAGTACAAAAGAGTCTTAATTTTGTTTGCTCTTACTTTGTACTGCTTTTCTTATGTTTTCGTGTAGCTTTTATGCAAGTGTGGATTTGAAAACCAAAGTGGGTGCTATACATCTGGAGTAATCCTTACCCAAATCGTCTTCTTCTAAGTGCCAGCTGAAATGACAGCAAAATATTTTTTCTCTTTTTACAGTGGAAAGAGTGGAAAGAGAAAACCTTTCAGACTATTGTGTTCTTGGTCAACGTCCCATGCACTTACCAAATATCAACCAACTGGCAACTTTGGGAAAAACTAATGAACAGTCTCCTCATGGCCAAATTCACCACAGTACTCCAATCCGAAACCAAGTGCCAACGATGCAGACAATGATAAACCCTGGGCTCCTGTCTCCTCAACTCAGTCCACAACTGGTGAGGCAGCAGATAGCAATGGCCCATCTGATAAACCAGCAGATTGCCGTCAGCCGGCTATTGGCTCACCAGCACCCACAAGCTATCAACCAGCAGTTCTTGAATCATCCACCCATCCCTAGAGCTGTCAAACCAGAGCCATCAAATTCATCGGTGGAAGTCTCTCCAGATATTTACCAGCAAGTCAGAGATGAGCTGAAGAGAGCCAGCGTATCTCAAGCTGTCTTTGCAAGAGTAGCATTCAACCGCACACAGGTATCTGTTTCTGTTTTATAACCAAGAAGTGCTGAGGGGTCAATGTTGTGACTCTTGTGGGGCTATGTGGTTGCTGCAGATCAAGGCAAGGTGTACTATAGAAACAGGTCAAACTGTCCACCATTTTTTCACAGTCTCATTGGTGTGAGCAAGCCTGTTTCTTTGTAGTACAGCTGTTTGCTTGCAGTTGTTTACCCCAGTGCTTTTACCTGAGCTTTGTTCTCTAGTCGTAATTCTGCTGGTGTCAGTTCTTCTCCGTTTATAAACTTCCATATCTGCTTCTGCCTGATGGCCAGGAAGAGGTAACAAGAGACTATGGGGAGTCAGCAGCATCTTTTAGTTTGTCACTTTCTCAGTTCCTTCTTGTGGTAACTACAGTTGATGGCACAACTACTGCCAGATGCTACTGACACAGAAATGAGTAAGATAAGTGTTCATAGGCCTAAAGATAGTCTTGGTGCTGGCTGCTGCATAAGAGACAATTGATTGCTGGAAAAGATGTCTGCCATTTGCAGCTGACCCATTTGACCCAGATTTTCTCACTCAAATATTGAAATTCAGATGTTGAAATAATTAATGATAGCATCGGCATAAACCTTGCACCTGGTATACCTTAGGTGAATGCATGTTCAGAAATGCAGGCGGTTTACATTTATCTTGCTGCCAGACAGCATTCAAAGTATACAAAGCATGATTTCTAGTTGGTGATATTCCTCCATAAGGATTAATAAATGGGAAGTGATGTCATATTTAAATATTGGTGCAATTTTCTTTTGTGCGGTCAGAACTGATCTTTGAGTTTTGCTTTACCAGCAAAGGAAGAAAAGGGCCGCATATGTATGTGTCTGCTGGAGATCTGTCTGTAGAACCATACAGTGCCTTTGCACGTTCTCCTGGATTAATGATTTTCTTTGGCACTGCCATTTTGGAAATGCCATATTATGAGGGAACTAATTAAAGTATGGAGCACATTTTTATTACTTCCCTTTTTCCATTAAATTCATAAGATGGCTGCACTCAGAAAAAACATTCATGTTCAATCAACATGTCTTTGAGTTCTGGGGTTAGCCTTGAGGATATCGAATGAAAGCGACATAGGAATGTATGAGTATTTCCTCTTTAAAATGCTGCTTTTAATTTGGAAAAGCTTTTCATCCCTCTGAGATCATAACCTGTTGTATATAAAGCCTTGTATAATCAAGGTAGATGGTATTGACAGAATGACACACTGAGTGAGAGGTCAGCATTAATGTTGCTGGTGAGGATTTTGCTATTGTCACTATACACGATGTTTTGGTTTAGACATATTGGGACAGATTGGTACTACCCAAATCTGTCAGTAGACCACAGGTTTATTCCTAAAGGAGAAAGCTGTCAAACTGTGTCAGACTGGCCGTTCAGTTGTAGTATTTAAAAGGAGGCAATGTTTTATCCTGCGTGTCTAGGAAACCCCACACCTTGCCTTTCCCTGACTGAACACTGCGTTTGTGTTCTGAAGACAGCATTGAAAAGGTTGGCATTTCTGAGACCACTCTGCTCTTCTTCTAGCAATTGCACTATTTTTCATCCACCTATGGTGTTTAATAGCAACCGTGATAGAGTTTGCACCACAGATTATCAGAAATACGTACTAAGGAAGCCTTAATCTGGTGGTTTTGTTTTTTCTGTTTTATTCGGCATATTTGTCCTGTGCCAAGCCAGTGCAGGAACTGCAGACTGTTGTCCTGTGCACCACAGTGGGGAAAGCACCGTGCTGCTGCTGGGTGCTGAGGCAGTGTCTCTTTGAGGTTCTGTAACTCAAACTGGTGTGAAACTGTTCATACTGAGCTCACATGCTGGGAGTACAGACCAGAGCAGCCCTGAGTTGACATTCCAATGTAATGCCCTTTGGGAAGGTGCCAAAGCAACTCTCTTGGACAGGACTCCACCAGGAAATGCGATGCAATGCTCTGTCCTCCAACCTGTTTACACTTGAGATTGGTATATAGAATAGTGTGTAATTCTAGGGTATTAGTATCACTGGTTTTGTTTATCCTCTTGTCCTGATGATATTTGTCTCAGATTGCACTAACTTCTCCAGCTTTTATTAATTAAAAAAAAATTGCTTCATTGAAAGTTATGCACATTTAATTTTATATAAAGGGAAAGAAATTGTCTACTACTTAGTCTTCCATCGTGCATAATATGATGTACTATACAACCCATGACAGTGATTCCAGAACAGGCTAGTCTCAGACATCCATAAAACTGTGTTGCTTATCTCAGAACTGTGCATCATTAGTCTAAAAGATCAGTGAACCTTATGTGCAGTGCATCATATCCTTATGAACTATTGCCACAGTAAAATAGTGTAGTTTCATATTTATGCATTGCCATCCTCAGCTTTAACTTCCAGCTTAAATTGGTTTCCTCTCAGGTCAGAGACTGTTACCCCCAGTATTAAGAAGAGGTGCTCAGGCAGTCAGCCTTGCACTGCACAGTAGAAGATGTGGGATGATGCCAAACACCCGTGGTGGTGAGGTGGAACTTCCTGATGTGGAGGTTCAGGTCTGCTTATACTGCCTTTCGTTCTCCTTTCTGAGTCTTCTCCTCAGGGGACATGGGTATCTGTGCATTTCTCTGGAAATATTTGGATTAGAAACTGGAGACCTGTTATTTCTCATGATGATATCAAAGAATAGATGCTGTGTGCCAGCCAGCTAATAATTGCATTAATCACTGCTTATGGGCCACTGCTTAATACTTCTTCATGGTAGCTCTGCAGCACGCAATAGCCTGTAATTAAGTATAGCTTCATGAAATATGTACTGTGAGACTTGCTTAATAGATAAACTATTCTCTAATTTATTTTCAAGTCCAATGACCTACATACTCAATGCTGAAAAACCCCCTCTTACGAACATTATTTCTCCCCCGAGACCTTCCATCTGAGTGAATCTGTTAAATGAAGTAGAGGAAGCTTTGATCCAAACTAGGCTAAATCCATTGGAACAAATGGCCGACACATGTATGTGTGCGTGTGTGTGTGTGGGAAGGGAAAATGGTCAGAAGATGGAGAGATGCAGTTGCACAGTTTGTGAGACATCCAAACCTTCCTCTAAAAGTTGGAAAGTCATAGCTTCAGATGTGGTATTTTCTTGTGTCTGTGACCATGTTGTTGTTTGCACAACAAATAAGGTGAAAATAAGGTGCTTCAGCTTCTGTCACAAATGCTGTGCCACTGCAGTCCCACTGAGATGGGAAGCTCACTACTTGTGCTGTGCCCAGGATTGGTGCACAGCATGCTTGGCAGAATTGGCCCTGGCTGTGTCGACCATGAAGAGGGTTCATTTTAAACAGAAAGTTCTAAAATGAACATTTTAAGGTTTATTTGAAATTGGGTATCAAAAACCCTCAAAGGTGTGTATAATTGATGCTTGTGTAAATGCCTTGGGCTAATCCCTGTGCCTTCTTTTTACTTTGTGATATTGATTCTATAGCAGTAATTTTAATTCACCCCACTGCAGAATCTAAATGCTTATTTATTCAGCAGATGGGACAGTTGGAAGAGAACCCCCAGAGAGAAGTTAGTTTTTAAGGTGTTTTTAATGGCATCATTCCCAGCAGGGGAGAAACTCCTACATAACCTTCAAAACATTTAAAATGGTTGTGTTAGCTAAGAACAGTGTATGTTGGAAAGACACCCTCATAGGTTTTATACATCCTCACAGATGCCAGCTGCACTGCATTTCTGGACTACAGGCAAGGTCCTCCTTTGTGAACTGTGGCAGGGTGCTATTCAAACTTGTCAGTGTGGTTATGTAGCCCAAGGAGTGGTACTGGGACTGTTCTGCTGCAAGTTGGGGCCCCACTGGAAGATGTGAGTTGCAGGTAGATAGGGCAGAACACAAAGGGTGTTTGTATTCCTGGCCTGCATTTAGCTGCCACCATTTCCTTCCCTCCAAGGTGGCCATGGGGACCCTTGGTCATACAGGCAAGGAAGCTAGTCATGGTGAAGCTGCTCAGCAGCATTGCTGGGGCAAGAGATGCAGTTTCTTGCTCATGTAGTTGCTCCTAAGACTACAGACTTGCTCCTGGAGGAGAATACACACAGAAACTTTTGGCATTCTCTGGGTAGAGTCCTTGTACAATCTCCTTCCTTGTGTCTGCTAATGCAGCATCCAAGTTGCAACTGAAAGGTTGATATCACCGAAGCTTGTGATATCATAGGTTGTAGTGTGTTGGTAAGTGGACAAGCGGCGATGGATACAGAGGTAAGAGAGGACTTGTTTAAAGGAAGTGTGTGGAAAAGCTCTTTTGAGTTTACCTTCTCTGAATTTTTTGTTATATAGTTTTTAGCAAATCTGAAGTTACTGAAGTGATCTGTGCTCTTTAGAATCCGTAGTTTTTAAGCAGGGGATTTGAATCCTGCTTTGCATGACAAAAATGAACTTGCTTTCCTCTTCTGCCTGCTTTCTGGGCATTCCTCATTGCTGCAGGCTTACACAGGGGTGGACAGTAAGGCTGTTTTTGTAAGAATCCAGACACTCTAAATCACTGAGTTGGGGAATCGCTTTTTTCTGCTTTGGGTGTGCCCCATTGACTGAAAAGCCTATAGACTGAGTGTTTTCTGTTTATATCTTATTTTTTTTTTACGCGTCATTTTTTGCCAATGTTTTGACATAATAGCCAAAAACTAGTAAAATGTTTGGGCGAATGGCCAGTGCTTGTTTTACTGAACAGCCTTACAAACTGGGAATACCCGTGAACCTGAGGCATTTCAAATGAAACAGTTGTGGTGTGAGATGTAGAGAGCTGGGGGAACAGGCATGTTTGAGATATGTGAAGCTCTTTTCCCAAAGAAAGTTGGCTGCATCTAACTCTCTTTTCCCTTCCTCTCTCGACAGTTAGCACTGTAGACAAGAAGGCAGGTCAGCTCCTGTGCCTTAGCAGGTGCTTTTTTGGGTAAAATCAAGTAACAGAACAGGGAAGGGGAAACTCTTCTTTAACAACCTCAGTGTAGTGACATTTTATAATGAAATAAACTGTTTTCACCTTGTTTGAGGGATTCTACCATACCCTGGCTGCAGGAGTGGGCTGGGGTGTAGGCAAATGCAGGCTCAGTTCTGGGTGCCCCAGCTGCTGGTGTGACTGTGTGCAAGTCCAGGCTCCTGCCACAGGGAATGGGACAGTAATGCTGCCTGGCATGCAAATACACAGCAGGTCAGGTGTGGAGAGGCTTGGAGGCTCTGAGGGCAAAGAGAGTATGGTTGGTGAGGAAACTCCAAAGAAAGTCTTTGGAGCCAAACAGAGAAGGAAGCGGGTGGCAACTCTTCATTCGTGCCTAATTCTGCTTTCTTTGGCAAAATTCCCTCAGACTGGAGTGGGAACAGAATTGGGTCCTTTAAGAGACTTTTAAGATTAGAAATATGCTCTGTTGAAATAGTCAACTCTTCCACCTCTGTTTGCTTGTGAGCCAAATCCTGGACAGAATGGCTCTTGCAAGTAATTCTCCCTTTGACTTAAGTGTGAGAAAGATGAGCAGCTTTCATTCTCTGCCTACTATCTGGTGAGACATTCATGCTGCATTCATCGCTATGGTATCTGTCCCATTGTGCACAGACTTTCAATTAGTGAGGGTTCTGGTTTTGCTTTTTGTGGGGGGGGGATTTTTTGTTGTTTTTTTCCCCCATAGAAAACTCTCTCTCGTTGCATGAAACCGTTTCATGCTGCCTGCTTGTTTTATTCTTCTGTGTAATGTGGCACAAGCAGCGTTCTGTTGTACTCACAGGAAAGAAGGCAGTCTGTAAGGGAAGTGCTTAATTTAATAAATTGCAGATTTTTAGTACATGGGATATTTGTTCCAACAGTGGGTTTTGCACTGCCCAAAATTTCAGTTTCAATTAAGTTAATTGTATTCAATGAGCTGAATGAAAAGATCTTAAGTAGCATGTGAGTCAGGCTTTCAGAATGTGTGCTTGTCGGAGGCGGCTGCTGCCTGCTCAGCTGATGCACGGGAGTCCTGAGCCTGGAAGCAAGCTCACGGCTGGCTGTACAGCGTGCATGAGCAGAGTGCCTTGCTCATTTTCCAGCATATTTCAGTACAAAGGTTTGACATGCGTGTTATAAATGGTGGCACATTGTGGCTGCGGGTGGTAGGTCCTTCTCTGCCTGCTTTTCTCCATGCATCCACGTTCATCTCCACATGCACATCTAGTCTTCCCTAATAAAAGAAATACTATAATAAAAAAGAGGCTTTATTAAACTAATGCAATAAAGGCATTTTCTTTGAGGATTTAAAAACTTCATTTTTAATAATACAAATCAAATTGTCATAGTTGGACCTCGTAGAAGTCTTATTCAAATCAGCCTCTAAATGCTGCATGCCTAAGCAGCTCTCTCCTGAGATGCATGTATTTTAGCATTAGTTAAATGAGTTTAAGATCGAGGCTCATACTTTGGCTGTAGGCAGTGAATCTAAGGATCAGGAGATTTTTTTTTAAATGAGAGACTGATGCAGTGCATTCAGCTGCACTGAGGATGTTATGGGACGGCTGATCTGTTCACACTGGTGGAAAACCACAGAGTCCTTTGACTTCTGTTGCTCATGTAAATGGACAAGAGCATTGCACCAGATGCTCTGCATGCTGAGACAAAGTTGGTCAGGGAACAGGGTGCAAACACAGATTTGTGTGATGGAAACTGTGACAGCATCAATCTGAAGGTGCTTGGTTTGGCTAACAACTTGAAATTTTCCACTGATTATCTAAACTAATTTTGCTGCACAAAATTGGACTGGACACATTGCCAGGATAAGCATTTCTAAGCAACTTCCAGCACTTCTGCTTTATATCCTAGCCGAAGTTAGGAAGAGATGCAAGGGAATGGAAGCAAAGCAGTGTCTGAAAATGAGCTGGATTTCTAAGAAGCAAGTACTTCATATAGAGTTTGTCAAGTCCTGCAAACCTAGAGGATGGAGAAGTCTTTCTAAAAGTGTTTGGTGTATCTTATTCAGCCCAGAAGACAATACTGGAGGTTGAAGCTGGAGCCTCTAGTTTAAAGCCAAGAGGCAGAGAGATGTCATGATAAAAGCTTGCCCTGGCACAAGAAAAACATGGCAGGTGGAACTACTTTATTTCCTGGAAGGGTGATGAGAAGTTGGTGCTAATGCAGAGTTCTGCAGGCTGACCTTCAGCCTCAGCTTCCAGCTGCAAGTAGCAGGCACCTTTAAACAGAAACAGGCATTCCAGCCTGGCCAAACCAAGCTCCTTGTGCACGGAAGTGAGATTTCAGTGTTGGTCACTAGGGAGGAGTAGCTAACCAGTGGCTCTCCAGGTGCTGCCTTCCTGTGCTGGAAACAGACCTTCATGCTGAATGAAGATGCTGAAGGGGACAGGCTTATTGCAATGGTTGTGAAGATTCAGATTTTGATTTTGGTTAACACCTGCATTTTCTGATCCTAATCAGTCACATCTACACCTGAAAGGAAGCAGAATAGCTTTTCTATTGTGATGGCTGGTTACGTGTGCTGTTTGGGCTCTGAGTACTACAGAAGCAATTTTTTTCTAGTATTTCAGCATTTTCTCTGTTGCTCTTGGCAGTAGCTGAAGTATGGAGAGGCACAAATAAACCGAAAGTATGAAAAAAGTGTGCTTTTTTAGTCCTTCATGTATATATAATCTCCTTCTACAGAACACACAAACTGAGGTTTAGCACATTAGTTGGGTTTATTCAGGTTTTTGCCTTGGCCAGTGTTTCAGTTGTCCTGAGCCTGTTCTGAACCTTTTTAAAGTTGTGCCTGCTCTTGTGGCCACACTGCTGAGGTGTGGATGAAGCAGAGTACAGCTCCCAGCTGAGGCACTGAACTTGACGTGGCCAGTGCTGAGTCCCCAGCTGCCTGATGGCCCTCACTCTCCTCTGTACCAAGGACATTAGGGTCTGAGCTATGCTCCAGTATGAACTCCTCACCCTGATCCAGCCTACTTTTGAAAAGCCTTGCTTGCTAAACTGTCCTTCCTTAGGTCACTGGTAGTGCACTCTGCTGTCCCACTGAGACCTCATTTATGCCTTTACAAGCTTGAACCAAAGCCCCTTGGGAAGAAGGCAGAAAGATTTCACTTGTCTTCCATGGGCTTTGGTCAATCTTTTGTGTTGGCCTCAAAGGCTGCTTAGTCAGTCCTTTGGATGGAGGACTTGGTCTGAATAACATTTGCTACCCATTGTAGTGCTTTCTCTTTCAGAAGTTACTTGTAAAAGATTGCTTGCCTGTGAAGTTTGAGTTGTTTGTCCTGGAAATCCTGTATCTAGTTAAAAAAAAAAAAAGTTCACAAATGGTGTTTCATAGGATGAATGCAGAGCAAACCCCCAAGATAGTGACCTTGCTGGATTGTTTTTGAAAGATTAAAGTTCAGCTTGTTTGAGGGAAAAAAACAAAACAACCCCCTCTCAAAATTGCTCCTACTTTAAATAGCTCCAAAGACTTTTTTTTATTTCGAATGGGCATATGCTCCCTTTTTCACCTCTGGCTATTATTTTTTTAAAGTCGATTAGGGATCCAGCGTGTAATTTAAAAAAGTGTCAGTTCCAAGCATAAACCAAACTGTGCCTGTGCAGAGTCCTTGTCTGGGAATGCTTGTATAGCACAGCTCAGCTGTGAGCAGAGCCTGTGCTACTGTTCAACTTATCATCCATTGCCTCTTCAGTAACTGGCTTAAAAATGATGCTCAGGAGTGGAAAAACAAAGACTTTATTAAGGTACCT
Source organism: Odontophorus gujanensis (assembly GCA_013399175.1). Taxonomy (NCBI): domain Eukaryota; kingdom Metazoa; phylum Chordata; class Aves; order Galliformes; family Odontophoridae; genus Odontophorus; species Odontophorus gujanensis. Next base: position 58,681 of record VXAB01007545.1, on the reverse strand, counting down.
ATCCTGAAATGCATTCTGAAAGCCATGTTTGGTAAAGAAAGACCTGTTTGGTCAATTAAAATCAGTATGAGACTTTCTAGTCCCTGAGGATCTTTTATTAGGTTTGCAGAGTTGACTACTCTGAGAACTGTCAATAGTATTTATTTATTTATTTATTTTAACATGTGAGATGTGAGTAAGTTGAAATGAGCTAATTTAGCCAGTGGAATTTTGTAACAAAAGTACAAATGCTGTGGGTTTCCCTCTCTCAGCCCCTTCAGCAGGAATATAATTTGCAGAAATGAAAACAGTCTCTGGCTGGCTTTAGGGTTTTCTCAAAAATAGAAACAGTAGGGTTTGACTGGCTGGGCCAGTTTCCTCACCACACACCTGGTGTATATCACTTTAAAAAATAAATTATGCCTCATTAAATTACAATTAAATGAAATCATGATCATTTGTTTTTCTGGAAGGAAGATGTTTTGCATATTGAAAGCCTAATTTGTTGCAGGTGACAAAAAGACTGAGCAGATTATTTAATATCACTTTATTTTTATAATGCTGCTCTCTGGTTAGTTTGTGTATACTTCAGTAGCTCAGAATTATATTATTGTAAATGTTATTGCTTTCAAGATGCTTAATTTTATTGTTCTACTCTACCGCTCAGCTATCTAACCACTGTTGTTTATCAGCACTGTTTATCTTTAGTTGCAGGAGGACAGGAGATTTTTCCCCCTGAGTCTGTTTTCTTATTATCTGTCCTGCTGTTGATGTGGCTCCAGAGCTGTCAAGGTGCTTGGCCTACTACAGCTGAGCTGCAGACCCACTTGTTGCAGCCAGATTTCCTACCTGCAGGCCTGGAATGAGCACTGGGGCAGGGCCCAGTGTCTACTGATGCAGTGTTACAGAGTCCTGTGACTGAGATGCAGTATGCAATACTACGATGTGTCTGTAAAGGAGATCTTCACAGAAGCACAAGGCACAAACTGAGGCTCACAACCATTGAATCTCTCATGATGTGTGAGCCCCCAAGCCCACAGCTGGTGTCTCAGGCAGTGAGGTACCTTGTCAGTGCCACGACTGAGCCATGTGTACCCATGTGCCCCTGATTTACATAGGGAGTCGATGACTGCACTGAAAAGTAATTGCTGGCATGCTTTCACATATGTTTCCGCTCTCCATTTTTGAAATTGAACCATAAATTTAGCCAGGCTAGGAGAGGGGGAGAGAAGGTGGTGTTAGAGTCAGCTCCAGAAGCTTTCAGGTACCTTTCTTTCAACAACCCCATTAATTTTTGGAAGCTGACCCAAAGGGAGGGGAAAAAAAAGTTACGTATCCTTTAAGACCTAGAAAATTAAAAATTTAGAGAATCTGTGGAATTGATATTTGCTTACTGCCTTTGGAGAATTTTCCACTGACTTTGAGGAATTAAAATAGGGAGATGCTGTACTGATCTTGGAATGCCTCAAGTCATGGACTCAGCCTTCTGAAATGTCCTGTTTCTGTTCATCTGCAGCACATGAGTCTGGCAAACTTTGGAATTTGTTTTATTTTTATTTTTTACAAAATGATCCCCAATTTCCCTGAGGGGTAAATTCCAAGAGGGAATCTGGGTACAAGCTCATGGCTGTGCCAGGGCTGCAGAACGGCTATACTACCTTTGAACCTCTTCCCGGTGTGGGCCTGCTCCACCAGCCGGCCTCCCTCCAGCCTCCTCCTCCCATTACTGGTCCAAGGGTCCCGCCATGGCTCCAGGCCAAGTCTGGGCCATCTGGGATCTGCAAGAAAATCATGAGGGGAAGCTCTTCTCTTTATTTTATAGATCAGGAGCTGAAAAGGTGAGCTGTGTGCAGCCTACCTGCAGGTTGCCTATGGAGCTCACAGGCATAAATGCTGCTGAAGCTGAGCTTGCACGTCTTCTGATGTAGGTGTTCAATAGCACATAATGGATAAAAGCAGATACAGACACTTGTTTGCCTGTCGGTTTTGTCAGGAATTCTACTCAGTAAGCTCAGTAAATAGCAAAAATGTTGGCATTTGCACATTACTCGACTGTATGACCAGTGTTTAGCAAGTCTTTTTGGGGGAGACTCTCTGGTGTGGCAGAAAATAGGCTGAACATTACAGGGTTTTGACTAGGTGGTTGTTTTCTGGTAACATTTTCCTTCTGAGAAAGAAGTGCTTGTGAGGCAGCTCGCCTCAGTCACGGCTGTGTGGTAGTGGTGCACAACACCCGTGTCAGCAGCTGCGTGTGAATCGCACTGGGCCCTGTGTCCCCTTTATGGCTGGTTGCTGAAGGTCACAGCTCCCATGGTGACCTCGGGCTTGCAGCACTGCTTCATTGCACACCAATGTGTGTGAGCACTGGCTCGGGAGAGGGCTGTTGTCACTTCTGGGAGTGGAATGGCCTCTTGTGAAGTGGGGACATGGTGGGTGCCTCTGGAGCGTGGGTGGAACATGCTTTGCTCTAGTGGTTAGTGTAGGCCCTGATCCAGGCTTGTATATTGTGCCCTGACTTCCAGATAAGCTGTGGAGCTATTGAGTGCTTGCGGTTATGCATCGTTTTAATCCCATCATTAGATTTAAGCCTCATTTAGTACTATTTTCCTCTCTAACTCCTTTTTTTTTTCTTTCTTTTTTTTTTTTTTTTCATGTAGTGCTGGCTACCTCCTGGAAGAATGTTTTTTGTTAAAATGAGGTGAATATGGTGTTACTTTGTTGCAGCACGAAGCCTTTGGTGTTTTAAAATAAGGCATTAAAAAAATGGGTTAAATCCCTAGAGCTAGATTCTAAGGCTTTATTATTTACTGCATTCTCTCCTCTCAGAAACAAGTGTCCAAACCAAAATGAACGGACTGTAACATCAAACCCAACCAAATGTTTTTCTTTATAAACCTCCTGCACTGTTTAAATGTCGAAACTAAATTTACCAAACTTGGCAGATTTGTCAAAGATGAACAGGCCTGCCAAGCGTTCCCAGCATCAAGTAAAGACAGAGAGAGAGGGAGAGGGAGATGGAGACATCTAACAGCTCCTAAAATATTTGCTGCAAGCACCTGGTGGTAACTGCACTTTCTTCTACCCAGTGCACCTGCCTTCATATCCAGGATTTCTATGTTCATATGCTTATTACAGTGCCAGAATAGGACAGTCGCAAAATAGACCCCAGCCCCTACAAGACAAGCACTTTCCTACAAAATATCCCCAGTGGACGTGACTGAGATTGTGATGTGGGCTCTCGGTTTTTCTAAACAAATTTAAAACACCACCATGTGACTGGACTTTAAAATTTTTTTTTAAACAGGGCTTGTTGTCTGAGATCCTGCGTAAAGAGGAAGACCCTAGGACAGCTTCCCAGTCCCTTCTGGTAAATTTAAGGGCGATGCAGAATTTCCTCAACTTGCCTGACTCGGAACGGGATCGAATCTATCAGGATGAGAGAGAGAGAAGCATGAATCCCAATGTGAGCATGGTGGCTTCAGCAGCCAGCAGCCCAAGCTCTTCCAGAACACCCCAGGTAAGATGTGATCCTTTGTTACCTATTTGTTATGTGGTCCTATGCTGATATTAGTCCAGGGAAGAACTTACTCTCTGCCCTTCCTCTGTATGTTGCTCCCTTTGCCCAGGTGAGTTGTGGAAATACTTTTAGATGGTCTGGGAGTGGCTGCTGAGAGGTGTTTATTGAATTTGAACAAGACTTAGCGATGACTCTAGCTTTGTTCAATGCCATAAAGGAGTCTGTGATTTTAGTACCTGAAAGGGTGCTTGTGGACTTTCCAGACAGGGTGTTTTAGACAACATTATAGAAAGATTATTTACATAACTTTTTGTCATAGTGCTCTGTTATGTTCTATAGAACACACAAAATTTCTGAGCTTGTGGAGAGGTTGATATATGTTGCAATTAAAAACATGCAGTGAATAGGAGCCAACAGTGAGTTAGAAATCAGTGCACTCTGCCTAGGAAATGACAGTCCTTTAGTTAGTTCACACTAGTAATTATTTGAAGTACAGAAAGTAGAGCTGGGCACAGTGCTAGGATGGGAGATGCTGCTTTAGATGCTCTAAACCAGTTAATTCAACTTGTTGACTTAGCTAATTTATTAACATTCTGTTCCCATCTGCTTCTCTGGATAAGTTGTTCCTTCGCACTAAGACAGAACATCCAGGTGCTGCTACACTGTCATAGTGTATCCACCCTTGAGCCAGGCTTCTTGCTGTCCCGGACCTATGCTCCAAAAAGGAAAAGGTGTTTGCTCAGAGGCAATGATTAACTCTTGTCATGACATTTGTGTAACTTGAGTTTGAAATTTCTAACTGTGCAGATGTGACAGCTCAGGTCTAGAACTGATCTTGATCTTTCATAAACAGGCCTTTTAACCTTCCTGCTCTGGTGCTTCCACAGTCACATAGTCTGCAGAGTCTTTGAGTGCTCACTCAGGCTGTGCATGTCTTTACCATGCTTATAGTATCACTGAGCAATTCTCATCCTGAATACTGGAGCTGCAGCTGCTAAAAATAAGTAAGCTTCTTGGGGCAGGGGTTAAAGGCACATGGATTGTCCTTAAGGTGTGCTGATTTTGTAGAAACTGTTGAGCTCAGTTGAGATGTTTGTGTGTACTTTACCACTGCACAATATAAAACTGTTTTCACTGAAAGCAAGCATGTCTTGCCAAGCTGAATTCATTGCTGAATTTTTTGTAATATGCAAAATTGATTGTTGAATAATTCTTAACTGTTTTTAGTTATCTTTCCATGAAAATGAAATTCTGAAGTGAGCTATTTTAACATCTAAACAGTTTAAACATTTATATGTGCATTTATATTTACATGAAAGGATTAGCTTACTATGGCTAATATTGAGTGCAATGGATTTCATAACTTGAATAAAACAATAATAATTGAAACAAAAAAGAAAGAAATGGATGAGTTAAATGCAGTCTGGTGAAAATAAAAATCAGATCTGTGTCAAATCTGTCGCTCTGTCTTTTTCCTCTGACAAAATAAGAAAGCTTCCCCATGTTCTAGTGACAGCTTTAAGTAAGGAAAATTCTGTTTTTAAGAGTGAAACATTGTTAGAAAACCCATACACTAGAAATATAAAGCAGCTTGTCCTTCCGTTATTTTCTGGAAGAATCTGGTAGAATACGGTGAGATTTCTTTAAACACCAAAAGCGATGCAGAAACCTTTTTGTACCCAGTGCTTGTCTTGTGCCCGCTGGATAAAATTTCCCCAGTCCTCTGAGGGCCAGTACCAGTCAGCACAGGTGCTGTTTTGACAACTTGGACACCTCTGCAAATTAGGCTGCTTCCCAGCTCCTGGGCAGGCAGCTCGGCTGCTGTGCTTCCCCATATGCCTGGTATTAGTCCCGATGAGACAAGTACCCTGTTCATATACCATGCAGTGATCCTGAAACATTGCCTCCCCAGGCAGATATGTCGTATACCACAGACAATGGTGTTTTGGAGGTATCAGTGGTAACTAGTGAGAAGGAACTACACTGGCCTTTCCAGAATTATGTTACAGTGCTGGAGAAGTTGATTTAATGTCATTTTGAGACATGGTTTCCATGGATACCAATCTCTTGAGGCAGTACTTCTGGGAATGATTTTTTTAGTGTGCTGGATGGAGTATGGTTAAGTGCTGGGACAGCTGTGGTGGTGGGTTCATCAGCATGAGGAGTCACCTAGCTTGACTCCATCGCTCTGGAACCCAAAGCCCTTCAGGGTATTCCCCAGACACACAGAGATGTGATCTAGCAGCGGTGTGGATGTGAGAGCAGCAGATCAATCTAGCAAGAGGATGCAAGTTCTTGGGGGAAGAGGTTCTGAGATTTTAAAGGTTATTGTGTACATGTTGCCAGCTCTCTCCTCTGTCAAAGACCAGCAGTAACTGCTGGGATTTCAGCGCTCTAGCATTGTGATTACAAACCCTTTTTTGTTTTCTTTTTTTCACCATTTGCAGTGAGACATTTAAATAATGGCAAACTTCTTGCTAATATGAAGATCAATTTTGAATTCAGGCCTCTGGCATTAAACACTTGCTTGTGATATTTCCATTTGGCACTTGCCCTACCTATCCTGGAGATCAAATAAAAAAGAGCCCAGCTTTCAGGGTGTGTAGGGCAGGCTGGCTCCTGACTTCTGGTTGTGGCACTGGCAGTGCAGGAGATCCATGTGGAATAAGATGTGTTCTGAAACTGTCCTTTACGTGCTAATTTTGTTCTCAGACTCTCAGGCCTCACCTTTGAGGCCTTGGTGACCTCAGCTGCTGTGCTAGTCAAAGGCTCCATTGCCGGGGAAGACTTTTTTTTATACCCTTCACAGCACTGTGATGTCTTCGATTAAGCTCCACTAAATGAATGCTGACAGATTTGGACAGTCCTCTTCCTTTCCCATGATCTCTTCGTTGTTTTCCTGTGTTCCTTACGACTGCCCTAATTCTTATCTATCTCTGAGGACTGAATTTTGCAGCTGGGTGTTCCTGTTGGTCCATCCATGGGGCTGTAAGCACCATGGTCAGGGCTTGTGGATGAGTTTGACCTTAGCCTCCAGTGGTGCCAGGGCACCAGAGGCTCCAGCCTACCCCAGCTGTGCTCCTGCTGCCCTTGTCTCAATGCAGAGATGCAAAAATCTCCAGCCCTTTCTCTATGGGTCCTGTGCTGAGAACCCTGTTGTGTTGGGTAAGTCAGGAAACAAACCAAGGAGGCTCAAAGCTGCAGGGGGCCCTTGCTGAGCTCGGTGCATGCATTCAGTTGGCTGCTGTGCCATGTAGTACTGTGGGTTGTGCACAGTGAGCTGTTTCTGATCCCTAGACTGGCTTCAGAAAGAGAAATGATATGAGCCGATGAAGGCTTTATCTGCAAGCAATGGGAAGAGTGATTAGATTGTTGTCCTGATTGAATTTTGGCTCCATTATTAATGTGAACCTTGAAATAGAAAAGTTGTTAGGGACAGGAAGATTTGGAGGAAAGCAAAACAAAATAATTTCACAAGGCTTGGTTTTGCCTAGTTAACCTTCTCATTAACAAATAGGCATTTGGGCATGTCTGCCTAGTTAAAAATTGATATTTAGATGTATTCGAGCAGTCTTAACTCTGGTACAATAGCGGGAGCCAGTTGAAAAGGCTTATGATTGGGCCAGATATTCAAATATCACTGGAGTTTATGGGAGGTTTGGATCTATCTGGAGGTGTGAGTTTTGTGACTTAGCTTAGAGAGTTTCCTAAGACTTCGACATCTCAATAGAAAATGGGGATTTTATGTCAGCAAGCTATGTATTTCCCTTGAAAAATGCCGGAGTTCAAGGATCAGCCCTGGCAAATTCGGTCTGAGCTCCAAAGGGCTGCCGGAGTTGTGTGCACTGCCCCCTGTCCCTCACCTGCCTCCATCATCTGAGGATGGCCATGGCTGAGGGGCTTTAAAATAAAGATCTCATAGAAGCCTGCAGCATTGTACTCATAGCAGTCTTGCAAGAGCAGTCCAGCCTGGAAAAGGTATTGGCAGCGTCCGTTATTGTCCTTCATTTGTCACAGAAGCTGATGGGAAATCATTCAATTAAAAGGAGTGCAGTGGAATACACAAAATCTCAATATGAGTTTAGGAGAATGAGGGCAGCACATCAAAGGCATGTCGAAGCCCAGCTTTATGAAATGATTTTTTTTTTTTCATTTCCACTGATTTCCTAGGTGAAATTAGGTGACTGTCTGGCCAGCATAATGATGATAAGGCTGGAAAACCATACATACTCAAATGACATACGTATAGTTTTAATAAAGGATGAGGGAGACTTGAGGGAGTGCATTAAATTGAGTAATAATTTATTATTTAGAGACCTCTACCCATTTACTCATTTTTTCTGGGAGAATTGGCTCTTCCTCCAAGGTGTAGGCCACTTTTAAAGAGGGGGAAGAAGGTAGAGGCCGGTGTCAGTGCTGTGGCAGCTAGCTGGCTGAGCAAACTTCAGTAACTGTCTGCAGCCGAGCGCCCAGCTACCTATCATGTTGTTGAGCTGCTCAATAAACATGCTGGGAGAGGGAGGGGGGGGGGAGTTGACAGGGCCTTGCATGTCCTATAGGAATGCACTGCAATTATTTCCAATCACAATTAACCTGATTAGAATAATGGACAGGAAGTGTCCCTCTGTAGCTAATGCAGTTTGGCATCAGCTGACTGAAATCCTTTGATAATTTCTGCACAGATGGCTGGGCTGAAAGCAGCACTTTTTTAATTATTATTTTCATGGTCTCTTGGTAGGCCAAAACCTCGACACCAACAACAGACCTCCCCATTAAGGCGGATGGCGCCAACGTCAACATCACAGCTGCCATTTATGACGAGATCCAACAGGAGATGAAAAGGGCCAAGGTATCTCAAGCTCTGTTTGCCAAAGTGGCTGCCAATAAAAGTCAGGTGAGTGGTAGAGGGGATTTCGTTCTTTTTGGGGTTTTGTGTTTAAAGCCAACTTTGGGGTTGGAGCTAGACCTATATTCTCCTCCCACCAATAAAAATACATCTGTTCATACAATAATAATAACCTTCATCTCTGGGGAACCTGTCGTGTTTCTGGCATTTGCCTGCTTAAGTGGTTTCCTTTTTCCTTTTAAAACAGACTAAGAAAAGGACCGGCTTGCAGCTGAGCTTTTCCCCCCATTTTGTACAAACACACGTCTTCTCCCACTTGTAGTGTATAACTTACATGCCTATTAGTAGGACAAGGACCTTCCAAAATGATGATACCCTTCTTGTTTTGCAGATAGAGAACAGTTGTTTTTTGTTTGTTTGGTTGGTTTTTTTTTTAAGTATTTAATGCAAGGAAGGTGATGGGAAACTGCGTATCAGGAAGGTGTTTTTTCTCTCATGTTGCGTATGCGGTATTGCCATGTGAACAATTCACATCAAATCCGATCATTTTTACAAAAAAAGAATGAGAGGGCACTTCAGTGTGTTCCCCTGGATTAATTTTCTCCTTGAATGTAAAAAATACATGTGGGTAAACCTAGACTGGAGCGAAATTCTTGAAGAGAATCCATTAATTTAAAAATTTCATCCAACTGTTTAAAAAAATATAATGTATCAGTATGTATTTTGTGGAAAAGAGGGCAGATGCTTTTTATAGGAAGGACGTAGGAAGGACAGCAAGTAGATGATGGTTCCATGGTTCCAATGGAGACCATTGGAAGGAACTGTTTATGCTGTGTGAGAAGAGTTGCTTCCAATCCTGAATGAAATTACTAAGTTGTGCTGGGAGAGGGCATCAATTTGCACACAAAAATGCACAAATGCCTCTGTCTGAAAGGGTTAGGTGTGTGTACTCTGTTAAATACATTTTTTCCCTCTGTGCAGGAAAGCAATATTATAGTCATTAAAGTAAATGTAAAATAAGAAGTTGAAAGGCATATAAACAAAGCATCAAAGGCTATCAAAGCACATGGGAGAGCCTTGTCCTTGTTACAGGTATTTCTGCCCACACATTTGGAAGTCTGATCCATTTTTTCCTTCCTCATTTAATCATTAATTTTCCTTGTGTTTTGCTTTATCTTGTCCAAATGGAGGGGTTACAGTCCACAACCCCTCAGTCCCCCAACAAAATCCCAGGCACAGTATGAAATACATGAAAGGAAAATACCATGGAACCCTCTTAAACTGTTAAATGCATAAAAATCTCATGTACCACATGGCAAAATATAATGAGAACTGGAGCTGTTAAACGAATAAAGCTGTTAAAAGCATAATGCCACTTGGCACAACTACTGTGCATTTAACGGTTTTCCACTGTGTAATAAATGACATATGTGGTAAACGTGCAGTAAATATAAAAACTGCACAATTGATTTTGCAAACGTGCCCCTTATTCTTTACTCCATGCAGATATCAAAGTTCCGCCCAGAATCCGGACTGGACAGCTTTTAATAAGGAGCGTGTAGCACAAACTGAATGCCAGCTTCTCTGAAGTTTGGCTTAAAATTGCTTGTAAGCTTCCTGTCATTATACCCAGAGGCTTCTTGAAATAGAGAGGGATTGAACCACCCAACAATAATTTTGGTGGCTCACCAGCTTCAGTCTGTGCCAGTTTCTCTGGCAGTGTTGCACACCAGCACCAAAACAAAAATAAGCTTCATGTTCTTTTTCCACGTGAAAGACTAGGGCAGATTTTGGAAGCCAGATGCAAAAGGATAAGCACAGGATCCACACATGTTATCGTTTAAAGCAAAGTTACTGCCTGTAAAGGTTTTGTTTCTTCAACAGAGGCAAATAAAGAAGCATTTCTCAGGCTGATGTTTCTTTTGTTTCACAGTCCTGCCAAAGCAATACTGGCTCCCTGGGATGACCCAGCATTTGCCATGCTGAGATGTCATAGCTCTCTGCTGGAGCATGAAAGTGGTTTGTGAGGGAACTGGAAGGCAGGGATGGAGAAGCTGCAGCTACAAACCCTAGTGGTACACAGCCTCTGCAGCCCCAGAGCCCACCTGTGTGGCCCACCCCTTGACCTGGCTGGGTGTGCTGTCCTGCAGCTGCCCAGGTGCCCCCCATGGGCAGTGGGGTGCTGAAAGTAAGGAAATAGCTGTTTGTGTGGAGGAGGTGCCATGGTATGGTGGAAAAGTCGGTCTCTCAACTTACCTAAAAACTAGCTGTGGGGCTTTCCCATTGCTTTGTATAGGTCTGTTGTGCCAGTTGCAGGACCTTCTGATAACAGTGCTGCTGATTTCACCAGCTCAGTTACATGGTGAGAAGTGTACACAGAAAAGTGCTCATATTTACAAAAGAAAAGAGTTTGAAAGAGGGTTTGCTTGGACTCTTCGCCAAGGTTTGTTCACTTGCTGTTCTTCACAGGCCTGGCTTGCATTGCACTGGCTTCCTCTATTATTCCCTCACCCCAGACAACTGTGAGAGGCTTCCAGTTTGCTAACAAGGCATGTGTTATGTTGGGCGCTGCTGTTCTGTCAACAGCAATCCTCGGTGCTGTGAGATCTTCACAGTTTTAGCAGCCAGTGAATCTCCAACAGGGCTGTTCTGATATTTTGTATGTGGGGCTGTACGTCATGGACCCAAGAGAGAATCCAGAGCCAGAGGAGGCCTCGTTTCATCTCCTGTCTTCATACAGGAAGAGCAGTACCCACTGAGAGCAGTTATTGCAAGTGGCATCATCTACGGGTAGAGTTAATTGACTTCTAATGTAACAAGTAGCCATCCTTATTCTTAAGTCATGGTAGATTAGCAGTTCAGCAATGAAAGGGAAGGGCAATTGGTAGAAACTGAGGGTACAGATTGTGGACCTGACAAGTCAACATACTTGCAAGGGTGTATGACCGCACAGAATTATCAAGGTAGTATGCAAGACTTTCCTTCTAAGGGATCACCCTTCATAAAGATCTCAAACCATTCATTTTAGACATTGACTTATTTGTCACATATTTTCATTAATATGCATCTTATTCCTTGTGACATATCTAGATATTTTTTGTCTTGTTTGTGAAGTGCTGTGCATCCCTTTATCCTCAGCAGGAGCTGAAATGTACAGCACCCTTCAAACTCAGCCTCCAAAGCTGTCATCCCATTCTAGATGCCAGCTGTTAGTGAGGTACCCACTGGACAGCATGCTTCTCTGGGGATGCTGCATGCTGCCGCCCTTTGTCCCTTAAATGACTAAGCCTGGGACCTGTAGCATCACATTGGGTGTGTTTCTGAACACTGGATTTGATCTCTTATCTGTGCTTCAGAATCTCCTGGTTATATTTAATTTATGTGGAGTTACCTGTGTGCCATTTTAGAGAGATTTCAGTGGTCAGTGTGATTCTAGAACGGGGCAGTGGGACAAAGGACAGGGCACATGGAAGGATCTGACCTCCAACATCACTAGTTCAGTGAAAACAGAAAGCAGACTCCAGTAACTGAAATTCTTCCCCAAGGGACTGGAATATGTTTCAGTTATACCACAGTATAAAGTAAGAGAGAACCCTTTGAGCAACTTCTGAAAAAAATAAGCTGGCAAAGCTCAGTCTCTGGTTCTTATCTTTGCCTCATTTAAAAATAAACAAATCAAAAACAAACTTGAGTGTTGGGGGCAGAGAAGCTGAGGTCTTTCAAGTTAAAAGAAATGCGGGACTGTGGATAGAAGTACTTTCTGTGTCAGTTCCTTGTCTTTTCCCTGACTTTTCCTTGTGAGATCCCTGCCACTTGTTTGGGAGCCTGTTCTCTGGCCAAGGACAGGTGGGAGCCCCACAGTAGGAACCCATACTGTATGGGTCTCAGCCCCTTGACTATCACCATGGCACTGTTCATGCTCTGAGCAGAATACACAGGTACTGTGAGAGAGATGAACAGCCACCACTCTGAGGCAGGTTTTGTCCTTTACTGTCTGTCCCTCCCAACTTATATCCCCCTTTTTTGGTATGATGGAATGCCTTCCCTCCTCTTTAGCTTAGAATAGGTATTTCCTGTGCTCTTCAACTAATTAGCTCCCAGTGACAATGAACAACAACTAGAAAAAGAAAGCTACTTGTGAAGGTGCATGTAGTATGTGCATGTATGGCACATTTCTTCCTGCTACAGCACCTCAGTGTCTTTATGATGCTTATGTTATCTGTACAGCTAGGGCTTATCTGTTGTGTTGATAGTTTAATGTTCTTGTCACATATGCAGGAAGTACAGAAAGACATTTCTCTCCATGACTGGAGTTAAAATTTCTCTTAAGTGTGTTTGGGTAGCTGACTCCTGTCCACTACAGCTTCTACTACAGTGCCTGTCTCAGCCGCTGAGCAAAGCAAGGTCACCTGTGGAGCTGGGACTTTGCTCAGAAAGCTGTTGGCAGTGCTGGGAGCTGACGGCAGGCTGTTTGCCTTAGCCGCAAGCCTGCACTGCCTCTCCAGTGCAGAGAGAAGCTTATCTGAAGTTGGCATGCTGGAAATATCCACAGTGTACAGCATCCTTCCTTCTGAGCCCAAGAAGTGTAAGCAGACTTCTTGTTCCCATGAATCTAAGATGTGTCAGGGCACATGTACTTCATTTTTTTTTTTTTTGATATTATTTCTTGTTTTATGAGGCTAATGAGAAACTAGTCCTAATGAAAGTGCTTTGTATTTTTCCTTACATTTTGGTAGGAGGAAAAGTACTGAATGTTTCAGAAAACTCAGGCTATCGAGAGACTGACCTTGAACTGTACCAAAATGCTCCCAGTAAAGCTTCTCAGGTTTAGTCCCCCTCCCCCCAGCCCTCATCAAGAATTCATTGAAGCCATGACAGAACTCTCCATTACAGTTAGTCTTTTATCCATTTCAGCTTTCTTGATTAGGTTATCTTGAATCATTAGGGGGTTTATTTATTTTAATAGACACTTATTGGATTCACGGAAAGAGAGTTTGGCGACTAAGGAACAAGAGCTGAATATTATCTGGCTCATTTCACGCTGCAGAGAGTCCCAAACTGAGCAGAGGGAAGAGACTGAGAAAGTTTGACCAGAGGACTCCCCGTGATCCCTTGTAGAAAGGGAACGTTCTCTGGATAATGCATCATTTCTTTTCTAATCTTTCAAGACTTGCATTGATCATTGCTGCTTTTTTTTTCCTTTTGTCACATATGTTGACATTTTCTGCACTGATGATGTGGGTGAGAAAGTGGCCTTTTACATTTAGTTTTGAGATTTATTCCTGAATCACTCTTACTAAAAACTCTTCATTTGCCTACTCATACTTCACTGGATTCCCCGGAAAATGTCAGTATAGAAAACCAACTGTATTGTTATTATTATTAATTTCAATGTGAACGCAGGGAAGCACAAGACCGGTTTAGTTAGCTTTATCTAGGCTGGCGGTTTCTCACAGTCCAGCTCTAGGAGATGGGCTGCTTGATACCTAGCTGCTTCTTTCTTCTGTGGCTCTGAGTAGAGATGCGGCTAGAAGCTTAAGTATTGGCCTGTAGCACCAACATAACTTATTCTGAGCATTTCCCTTGTACTCTAATCAGTAATTTGGTCCTTGATTGACTACAGGTTGATAACCATCTGCAGGATGCTTGTGCATACGTTCTCTGAGTGCTAGATAACCTGATCTTATTGTAGCCTGGTAACTGGCTGCCAGAGCAGCCCTAGGATAAGGTTAGCAGAAGTGAAAGGGTCAGACTGCTATTCAGGGCTCAGGATAAATGAGAAGAGAATACGGCTTGTGATTGCTGCACCACCTAACTGTCCCTCAAGGGGGTTTCGGTGTGCCAGGACTAATGCCTTGGTGTAGTAATCACGCTGTTTCTTTAACAGCATAAAAGCACAATGGGAATAGCTGGCTTCCTGCAGATTTTTGTTGATGTTTGCTTAGCTGTGTGGAAATGTATTTGATTTGGAGACGGAGAGAGAGGTTAAAAATAGTATATTAATATGATATTATTTGTTTGATCAAATAAAATGCTTAGAAAATGTTTACCATGTCTCATGAGAACAACAAAAATAGAGACCAGAACTTCTCTGCAGCTCTCCTTAGTGAGCTGATTTGGGCTGCATTCTTGATGCCTCTACAAGTTTTGGGGTGAAATGAAGGAAGTTCTGAGCAGAATTCCTTGTAACCACAAGCACTGGGTGTGCCTGACTGTAGAGCCAAAAGCATCTTTTAATTGTGCTGTTTTTCCTCCTCTTACTTTTAATGGAAGACATTCCCATTTAAGAACCTTAGAAGCCGACAGTAAGGGCCAGATTCTGCCACCCATATTGACACTGACGTATCAAACCCTCCTGGTAACTGTGGCACTCGAGGGGGCTGGCTGTGCTGTGGAGTGAGACTTGTGATGTGCAGGGGAGGCATGATCAGAAACACAGCGTATCACGGCTCTGGGGAAGGATGTGTTATTTGTTAGGTTTTTTAGAATATGTTCACACACACTGAATTTACTTGTAATAAAATGAGCTCAGATGTTTTGGGTGAGTGATGGAAAAGGTGGCAAGATAGCATCTTGTTCTTTACTCTTCCTTCTTTGTGCCAATAAATGTAGCTAAATTCACTGTAAATGGGTGTAGCTCCAAGATTTCTGTATGTTAGCATTTTTTAAATGAAATAATTCTCCTGGAAAGCTCTGTGTAACGTACACAGACCCAAAGAAATAAATAAAAGAAAATTATAAAATTGCGACCAAAAAAACCCCAAGTTGATTTTTTTTTTTTTAAACAGAAAGAGGGGATTTGTATATTAATAATTCATGAGTTCTCATTGAACATGCACGAAGAAACGGTGCTATTCAATAGAGAATACTGTCATCTGTCACTGTTTTATTTGACATTTACACTTTTTTTTTTGCCTGGTACTGCAAAACTTTCTTGGATGGCATGCTAAGATTATTTAAATAAATAATTAAGGAATCCAATGCAGACTTTTCATCTGTGCATGGGGAAGGCGGTTACTTGCAATCATAAAGAACGTGTGAGTATGCTGCAGTGCTGTGTTTTCTCGCATACTAACCCAAGCTATCACCTAGTAAGCGGCCCTGTAAACGAACAGAGTCTTGAATGGAGGGATGAGAGATTGGGTACTCGAATAAATAAAGAGAAGGGTAGGAAAAAGGCAGTGAAAGGAGAGATTTGATGCAGATAAGCGTACACGTGCACATGGTGGGTACGCTGCGTCTATGTGTGGGGGTGAGTGAATGATAGCTGTTGTGAAGAAAACTGCCACAAATACATTGCTGTTACTGATGGAAAAATAAATATTTATAAATGGCACTGGGAGAGATCCAGTTGCACAAAATGTGAGAGAAGACAGGGCATTTAGCACAAAGGCAATTCAGAGTTAGGCGCACCTTGCAATTTCTTGCTAATATTAGGCTCATGAAAATCTTTCTGCTCTGTAGGTTAGTTATTATTTATAAAAATCACAGAACCAGCTGATACATTCATAAGCTAATTATTGTAGCAGCTGGGTACACATGGTGCAATATGTCTGAGGCTGTGAAGTATCACAGATTTCTTGGGGCCTGCTGTGGTGGGGGTGTGCTGTTGAAGGCTAGATCCCTTAATCTGATCAGCCAAGCAAATACTTTGTGGGGAAACTGGATTAATATCTCTCTAAATACCATGGATGTGCTTCACCTTCAGAACCAGGCTCCTTTAAACGTGCCATTAGCTTATCTCCTTTGGGGAATAGAGAAGTTCTCAGGTGTCCTCAGGATGACGGGGTCTTTGCCTGGTGCTTGCCTTTGCCAGAAATTAATTTCGTTTGCTCATGTCTGCACACATGGTCACACTGCAGTCTAATCTTTTCCCTAATAGCTCCAAGGTCAGGACCTTGCATGTTGCCAGGCAAATTGAGCGCTACCCTTCTTAAAGACTAATGGCAACGAGTGCGTTGTCCATAATGAGGCCTGTAGTGTTGCTCTAAGTGATTGTAATGAGCACCGATTATAACGGGACAGATAAATCAAAATGCAGCCATTGCTGTTGGGCTGGCTGGGCCAGCTCTAGGAGCTCTAGGAAGTGGAGGCATCGAGGGGCCAGGCACCCCGTGGCCCTTGAGAGAGACAGAGCCATTCTGTTGCAGGCCTGTCCTGTGCTGGGGTCGGCTCTGCTGAGTGTGGGGCTTTGCCTTTATTTGCTGCTGAAGGATTGGTTGTGGTGCTGTGCCATCCCTGGGGAGGTATTAAACATACCTGCCTGAAACATTTGGAAGAGTTCTGGTGAAAACTTATTCAGATCAGTGAAAAGGAGGGAGAAACACGAGCTTGTTTTTTTCCACAGATGGTTTGTTTTCCATCTCAAAAATTATTCCCTTTGTATGGAGAAGCCCCTGAGAACTCTCAATGGAGCTGTGAGATTTTTCCCTTGTATTTTCTCCAAAAGAAAGTTTATGGGGATTTCTAAGCTGAGGAAGGGGATGTGGTCATACTGAATCGAAATGCAGGCATCACCTGGCTGAGAGATTACCCAAAGACTTGTCAAAATACTTGGAGAAATACAGATTTTTTTTCCCCCCTAAGTAAATGATTAGATATCTTGTTTTCATCCTTGCCCCACTACCCCCCCAGTCCTCCTAGTTTATTGCAAGAAAAGATCAGGTCTGCACAAATGTGGCCTCTCACTTGTAAAAACAAGGCAGTGTTGTGTTACAGATTAGTTTATAAATCCCTAGTGGCTTCACAGTTCAGTGCCTACAGCTGCTGCAGATGGGCCTGGGTTTTTGTCTCTTCGCTGTGCTGCAGCCGGCAGTTGAAGGAGAAAATGGAATGATCAGGTTATTAACATGTAGGCCGCGAGGAAGAGGCTGCACAATGAGAACAGCTGGTGTTGCTGTCTTGGCTGATGCAGCGGAGATAATCAAATCTTGCCTTTTTTGGGGGGTGAAGGCAGAAGACATAGTGGAGAGTGAGACAAACAACAGCTTATGATATTATATATGGGGTTTATAGTGCATGCTAGAAATTGTCAATGGCTTACAAGTTGTGATACAATAAAGCAAAAAAAAAAAAGATCCTGTATGGGCCTGTAATGAACCTGTCCATTCAGCTTGCTCTCACTGTTTGGAAAAACACAATTTTGGCTACTTTTTGTACCATACAGTTTTAACGTTGATCAAGTTGATCTTTTAGGTATTGTAAGGTGTCTGTCAAAGCGGTGTCAAAATGCTGAGTTGGAGCTCAAAAATGATGAGTTATAGAGCTACTAGGTAAAATATTTTGACAGGAGTCACTAAGGTGCGTTGACAGCATCCTCAGCATTACCTTCTCGTTTTCTGTCATTTGCATCCTATCTCCTTGTGCACAGGCACAGGAGAGGCATTGCTGTCCTCAGCCCCAAGTGGGCTGGCTGTGCTCCCCACACATGTGCAGCAACAGCCCCATCCCTGGATGACTGCTGGGGACCTGTTCTCACCTTACAGCTCCTGCCACTTTGCTCTCTGCTTGGCTTTGTGTTTTAGGGTTCTTTCTGTTTCCTGAAGTGCTGGCACTTCCTACTGCAGTGCTCTGAGCTCTCAGTCCCTCTGGAGCGGTCCAACAGGATTTAGTATAGCAGTAACTGTAATAAACTAATTCTTCAAACTAACTATCAAACAATATAGGGCGTATTAAAATTATTTAGATCAGTAGCTGTTCCTAATAATTAGGATTATTTCCAATTTGCGTTTCTCTTTAAGTCTGCTTTAAGTCTAGCTGATGTTCCACTCACATCTAGTTCTTAGTGAATTAACTGTGCTGACCCTCCTGTTGCAGGGCTGGCTGTGTGAGCTACTTCGCTGGAAAGAAAACCCAAGTCCAGAAAACCGCACCCTTTGGGAGAACCTCTGCACCATTCGTCGCTTCCTGAACCTTCCTCAGCACGAGAGGGATGTGATCTACGAGGAGGAGTCCAGACATCACCACAGTGAGCGTATGCAGCATGTTGTCCAGCTCACTCCTGAGCCTGTGCAGGTCAGAGTGCTAACTTCCTTCTCGAGGAGTTTTTGCAGGGGAACAGCCGTCAGAAGTAGAGAAAAGCAACTGGCTTGAGCTTCCCTGTGATTAGAAGGTTGAGACACACCAATTTACATCTGTCTGTAGGACTGCATGCAAGCCCCAGCTCTCAAGGTGTGAGCTCCCTGTGTGTATGCTGCAGTGTGTGTGTGCATGTTCGTGTTGGTGGCTTAAGAAGAGGGATGTGCCAGGCCATGCCACCGCCAACAGCAAGGTCAGTGTTAGTGATGTTATGGAGCTCCCCTCATGTCAGTAGCTGTGTTGTGGCTTAAACATTTTAGCTGCCCAAAGGTGCTAGCATTTGGAGGAGCACAAATGTGTTCCTCAGCAGCAGCAAGAGAAGCATACAGCTGGTTAGGAAGAGCAGGAACAGGGTTTGGTCAGTTGTTCCTTCTCACAGAACCTGAGCACCCTTGATGCCTGCTCTGTAACCGTGTCCAACCAGGCAACTGCAGTCATGGTTTATAGTTTCTCTATCAGCCTTACAGGTATCTCTATTAAACTAGTGAGGCATGTTACAAAACTGAACATCTGTAGTGGTCAGAAAAGATTCGGGACTGGTGTGAAGTGAGAGCTGGACTTCTATACTTAAGACATCCTTTCTTCACTCCACGTTTTTGTGAACTCATATTTTAAAATGGTTACCTGATTTCCTAGTGGAAGGGGAGACTGTGAAGTGTTACTTGCACTTCGGTCGTGTTGCCAAACATCAGAGAAGCCGTTGATCTGCAGACTCAATTAGGTGTTGTTCTAGAAATCATGCAAAATGAACATTGCTATTCCACTGCAGAGATCTTCAACATGACACTTGCAAGTGTCATGAAATCAGTGAGACCAGCAAACAGTAGAGAAAGGGATCAGACCAGTAATGGGAAGAAGTTTCCAAAGAGGCAGACTGTTGGGTGGGCCAGCTCTGGGAATGGTGTGGTAGCTCTAGATTATGAAAAATCTTTTCATTCTTCTGCTCATTTTGAGTATGTTATCTAGGTTGTCAGCATTCTTTAGTGGTACATCTGGAGAATGGGGCAGGAAGCAAGGGAGTGTTATGAAAAAGTGTAAAGTCCACTGTGGAGAGAGGGCAAAGGTTTGACAGTTGATAGCAGTGAGCATGTAGGGAGAACAGATGTGTGACAGCTCAGGAGAACTTGGGGGGCAGAGACCAAATGAATATGAAGGGGATGTATTGGCTCAATCTAAAAAAATGTGGGGTGACACCTTCTGTAGCAGAACACTGTCACTGCTGGCCTTTCAGGGCCATTCATCTGATTGTACTTAGTGATGGCCATCAATCAGCCGTGTTTCTCTCTGATAACTCACGGTTACTCCTCCCACCTTTGCTCTCCCCATTATTGTTTGGTCACAAGTTGCACTGCTGTGTGACTCTTGCTGTGAACCTTGGCATTCAGCCTATGCTCTTTGTCTCTGCTCTTGTTCTGCTGCTGCTAGAACTGCTGCAACAATCCAGTCACCTTTTTCAAAGGTGGGAGGTTTTCCTATGTAGTCCTGCCCATTCTAAAACACCTCTGTCTCACCAAGATTAATTATTGCCTAGTTCGGTCTCCTTTGTCTCTTCTGCTGCTGACTTCCTCCTTGCTCTTCATGTTGTCTTTGCCTGGAAGAAAAAAGTGTGGTTCCTGGTTTTCAGATTCTCAAAGCTTTAATGTAGAGGAAGTGCTGTAACTAATTAATATTGCAAGTTTTGGCTTCTATGTTCACAAAAGTTTGAGAGATCTTGAAGGCAAGGAACTACAAAAGGGTAAAGGGCTGAGCTAACACATGGGAAGATGACTTGAATTGTGTAGATTCAAGCAAATTAACCCAGTTCTGGTGCCCACACCAAGCAGAAAATATCCTCTGAGGGACAGTGTGAAGAAAAAGTTTCCTTGAGCACTCATTGGTGACCTTGATGACTAGCCTACTTTCCAAAGTCTTCTGCACATCACTTTGCTCTGTAGTGCAGGTTGGCTCTTCTGAGTGACACGTTACAGTGCGTTGGAATGTGATGCATTTGTATTTGTCAGCAAGTTACAAAGCCATGGATTAATTATTTATTACAGTCAAAATATGAAAAATGAAGAAAAATAAATGGAACCAGCTGGCAACTACATAAAACAAAACTCTGGAGACCCTGGTATATGGTTGATACAGTAGGCTTGTGTTTTGAGGGTGCTGCATTTTAGAGCTATGTTTGGCCATCCAAAAACCCCAGTAGGCTTCTGCATGGCATGCTGCACCAGTGCAAGACACAGGAGGCTCCCTGTCCACCTGCTCCCTACTGCACCAAGCAGTTTTTGTACAGTTCTCAGTCTCTGAGATTTGAATTGTTTCACACAGCCAGGTTAGTTTTTCGGGGTGTTGCAAGGGTCAGTATTAGGTAATTCGCCATGAAGAATCAAAGACAGTAGCAAGACATGTAAAACTGAGGTCCTCACACTTACAGTTGCTGGGGATTTTATGACAGTTTACATAAGGGTAGGGGTCTTGGGCTCAACTCCTGGCTGAACTCCAGGCCAAGTAATTACATTCTGCCTATCTAAAATTCCCTCCGTAGTGTCAAATGGGGAAGCAATGCTCATTTCCTTCTCAAAGCAGTGGCGGGTGCAGAATGTCTGCTGTGGTGCTGGGTTGCATTTTAGCAGGGGTAGAAACACTGAAGAGCTGCAGACACTGTCCTACTTCACTTTACAGGCTTTGCTAGTAAAAAGTGCACTGTAAATCAAACCTTTACCTGCAGCCTTGATGTCACAATGACAACCCTTTGAAGGAGTACGAGTAGCAGTGCTGTAAGTAACAGCAGTTGTAGTGCCATAACACTGAAGCAGGCAGGAGTCTCTTACCTCTGTTTTCTCTCTCTGCTTACCCCTTTCTTCCTGTCTGCTGTGACAGACTTCATACACATACAGTATTTTGTTCCTGACAGTTGAGTCTCCTGCACCTCCAGTGATAAGGCTGGTAGAGCCTGAAATCAGGCTGCCCCATGCTGTTGCCGCCACAACTGAGCCTCTGTTGGGCTGGGGCACCCCTCCATCAGGCTGGAAGAACCTCCTGGCTGTCATCATGAGGCACAGCCAAGCAAAAAAGAAAGGATAGATCAGGTTTAGCCTTTTCCTGGCACAGCTTCTTAGAAATGGCAAAGAGTTCATTGTAAAGGGCTTTGTGTAGTTCACGTGGTGATTGTGGGCTTGGGCACACCTTCATTGAGGGGATCTCCCTGTGGCTGGTGTGGTTTCTGTACAGTCATGGCAAGGTGTGTGCAGCGGGGCAGTCGTCCTAGTGCTGCAGAAGATGGACAGAATGTGGCTCCTGATGTTCGAGAGATTGTCATTTCTCTTGTGGTAGCCTGTTGCCCTCTGTTCTGTAACATTAGCCCACGTCTCACTGTTTAGTTTTAGGTTTAGTGCTTCACAAAGAAACATTTTTTTTCTTTCTTCCATTAGATTTTTCCTGTCAGCCATATATTAAGCCATTTAATTAAATATTTTCCTATTTCTGAAATGAAAAATGTGTACAGTGGAAGCTCAGTGCACAAGGAATTCGGCACACTTGATTTATTTGTTATTGTGCAGAGGAGTCATAAAATCTGAGCCCTGTGGAGCTCTGGGACACAGCAGTGCTCTCTGGCAGCATTGCATGTGACCATATGGACATGCTGGGGCGCGGACTTTCCTGCACATGCTGATTGCAGAGCATCTACACTGCACCTATGCATTACTATGCACACTGGCACAGCTCAGCACAGACTCAGGCATGCACTGAGAGGCTCTTTCTCCCTCCAGTTCTGTGCTACGTGTTGTGATCAGTGTATTCTGCTGTGGGACCGAGGATCCCCTAAGGGACCTTGAGCTTGTGCCTAGCTGGATCCCACAAATACTCCTCCTTTGATTTATGGTGTCCAAGTTGCAGGCTACTAGGGATGAGAGGGCATGCTGGAAAGCAGTGTTCTATTTCCGCACTCTTCTCATCCTCTTCCACTGCCATCAGGTGTGGGATCCCAACTGGAACTTTGATCTGGCCCAGTCTGGCTCTTTTACACAGATTTGCTGGACAGCCACTTTGCAACTAACAGTCCTCATGCTTCTGTGTTCAGCCCCAGCGTGTTTTCTGTTCCTCACCAAATCCCGCTGCTCCTAGCTGTTGGCTGGCATTGGGCCTTCCTAGCATGCTAGTGCTGAGAGATGCCTCCAGCCCCTTCCTGCTGCTAACCTGGGATTTGGTGTTTGTTACGGACATGCTGGGACACAGCAAATCTACTTTCTCTCCCTTCTCCCAATGTTTGTCTGCTGTATATGAGGTGACCACTCTAGAGAATAACCGTGTTGCCTGACACTTTAATATGGTGCTAATTCATTGTTAATTGCTGGGGCAGAGAAACCTGACTCAGTTGGGAAAATGATGAATCGAGCTGTTGTCTCTGGAGTGTTAAGGTGGATAAGCCACTTCTCTGGAGCCGTGAACCACCACTCCAGCAAAGTACCTGCTATTCCAAAAGCAGGGAAACCTCACCTCTCATTTCCTGTATAAGATGTCAGACAATCTTCTGAAGCTGGTAGGTGTGTGCTGATTTGACAGCAGTCAGAGATTGGCTTTAAAGAAGCGGGAACAGTTTTCACATGCTTTCTGATACATTATTACTTTCATAACTTTTTAAAAAATGATATCCTTCCACCTCTCTTTTTTTTTTTCCCCTCAGAAGCTTTGATTTAGACAAATCTGGCAGTTTATAATAGTTCAGACCATAAATCATGGAGAAACAGTAGTAAATAAAGGAAGGCATGGCAGAAAGCTGTAGGAAAGCTCTTCTGTATTGTGTGTTCATTCAGTTCTTCTTTAAATATGCAGAAAACAACATACCACAGAAGTAAAAGAAACACTAATTTTGTCATTTTTTTGAGGGATGGAAGGGAGCAAATATTTTAGAAATGACAATGAACTACAAAACAACAGAACGTGGGGCCCTAGTAAAAATGGGTCAAGACAAATGGTGATGGCAATCCAATGAAACTAATATCATATTCTCTTTCTAGAAGTAATAAAGAAGGGAATGAACACCACAGTACTGCTTCCTAATGAAATATCTCATTCTAAACAACATCTTAGAGTTCATGGGTCACACAGTACATAGCGTGCAGATAGGAAAAACAGTGATACTTAAAATTTCTTCTCTGTAAAATAATATCAATTAATAATACTTAGGCAGTTATGGATAATGAGTGAAACAAAGCAGTGTTATTCCACTGAGGAGCATAGCATGCTTAACAATTTTTAGGATGATGTACACAGTTTTTACTATGATTGTGATTATTACAATAGATTTCATATACTGGAAGTCAGAACTGGGTTGTCAGGGAAACTCAGATAAAAACTACTTTCCCAAACCATGCCAGCTCTCTGGTTTGGTTTTATCTAGACTTACTTTTGATGGCTAAGGTCCTATGGTTCACTGTTAAGGTTTGCACCCTTGCATTTTTGCTTATTAGTAATTTCTCTGCACCCCAAAGATGGACAATGAATGAACCCACTGCTTTTTGCTTCTGCCATCCCCTGCCTGTGGTTGGCAGTGATGTCTGCTCAGATGGAATGACCAAGACAAGCTGTACCCAGCAAGTCCGGGTGGACTTTTAGAGGCATTTCTATCACAAGTTGATTTATTCCACTTGGGAAGCTTGGAGCTTTGGTTTGAGTAGGCTGCACCTGGAGTATTTGTTTTCTCTTTCATTTAGATCTTCAGGGGAAAACGTCAGAGCTAGACCTGTCAATTTAGGGACTGCAGAATATCTGCCTTACTCAATTGTTACATTTACTCTTTCAAATCAGAAAGAAGAAGAATACTCTGTGCTCGTATCTCCTTTCAATCTAAACCATTGAAAAAATCACTGAAACCAGGGCAACTCTTGAGAGGTTGTGGGTGGGTGTGTTGGGCCATGCCCCCCTCGGCAAGCTGTATGTGTGAAGCCCTCTCAGAGTGCTGCCCCTGAACTACTCGCTGGTGCTGCTGCAGTACTCTGAAGATGTACCGTGCATCCAAATGCACACTTGCTTGGTGAACATTCTGGTGTCCACTATTTTTCTGACAGTCTATGGTGACTCAGCAGCCTAGGTCAAGTTTTGACAGGGGCAGAAGGAGCAGGTATCTGACAATGAGCCCCTTATAATTAGACTCTGAGATATCCAATAGAATTTCTTATGATTGATAGTTATCCTGATTCAAGTGGAAAGCCACTGAGCTTTGACTGCTACAACCAAACCTACCTACTGCACCTTTTCAGCTATTTATGCTTAGTGTGGGTATCTAATATACTGCTGATTCCTATCAACTTTAAGCCCATTGTTCCCCTTATAATGGTAGTGAGGAGTGCATTTGCAATTAAAGCAGTACTGCTCCTGCTCTGAAATTAAAGTTTATTAATCCATTTGAGCCTAGAAATGGGAGCTCAGTTGGACAGTTTTATTTTTTCAAAGGTTATGATTTTAGCCTCACTGAAATTGTAGTCCCTGTATGCCAGAAGACCACACATCTATTGCTATTTAACAGACTCACCAAGCTGTACAGCCACCTCAGTGCCACCTACTCTTGAGCACTCAATTTGGCACAGAATGGACCAAGGGCAGGGACCAAGTGAGGTGGGAACACTCAATGAAGAGCTGCCTTCCTGGCTGGCTGCTTTGCAGAGCTCCTGTAGCTCTGCTCCTGCTGCCCCAGCTCCCGCAAGGGGCTGCTCAAGCCAGAAAGCCATTTGAAACCTGAACGCACCAATCTAGTGCTTTGGAGACTTGGCAGGAACGAGCAGGGTGATGCTGGTCTGACGCATCATCTCTTTAGCAAATTACATTGCTGTAGCTTTGGCCCCTGCTGTCTTACCCTTTTGCCTTTCACACACAATTTGACCAGGTTTGGCTCTCATTTCTTCCAGTGCTGGCCCTGTTATAAATGCTAAGCTGCCAGTGTTGTAAAGAGTCATGGTAGGTTGAGGATGAGCAAACATCCAGGGCAAGATTACTAAATAGAGCTCTTTAAATTCACATAACCTTTGAAGCTTGTGCTGGCTGGCAGCAGGCAAATCTGGAAGGATGAAAAGCTGCTGGCCGAGCCTCCATTCCATTTATGTTGGAGAATGTTTGCAGTTAAAAACATGGCTCTTTTTCATTTCATTTTAATAGTCCCTGAATACTCTCTGTTCCTCACATTTGTATATAAATGATAATATCAGGCTTTAGAGTTGTGTGTTTATAGGCTATTGGTTGCAGGCAGCTTTTTATTCTCCAGCTCCTTACAGAAGTCTCAGGTTAAAGTTAGAGTCCCAGATCACTGCAGCCGGCCTTTGTGTATAATTGCAAAAATTATACGGGGAAGGAAACAATCTTGTACTGTGCTATCTGAACACATTGCCCTGTTTGTCCCCAAAAGATCTCCGAGAGCGGGTGAGCTGCTCTTTCTCGCATGCTGTACAACATCCCCTGAGAAAACTGCAGCTTCTGGGCAGTGCTGGGAGTCAGGCAACAGCAGAGCAGGAAACAGACTTGTGGTCTCTCTGCCCTGGGCCAGTTTGGTCATGTATCTGTTGGTGTGGACTTTTCTCTTTTTTTTTTTTTTTTATTTGGATTGACTGGAAATACCCAGGCACTACAGTATGTGCTGAGATTTGCTTTTTTCAGGGACAAATGTGCTGTGTGTGTGTGTTGTCCCATGTTCGCATGGACTTTTATAAGAATTACAGATTGAAATGGGAAATGTTTCTGTGTATGCACTATTCTCACACATCAAGTATTCAAAAGTACAGTAGCACATATTTTTTCTCACAGTCATCTATGCTTACAGTGTTTCAAAGAATATTCCAAAATATCTTGGCACAGACAAAGCGAAGCTGTTTGCAAGATCCCTAGCTGTGGAACAACAAAGGCTACATTCTGAACACACATCACACATGACTTTAATAAAAGTCTTAAACGAAGATCAGATAATGTATTTAGAAAATTGATCTTTACAGTTTATAACGATGCTCATGGTGTGGAAGGAAGCAGGTATCCCCTCGTGCCTCCCTTCCAGTGTCTTTTCCCCAGTTCTGCTCTCACCTTCGTGTTTTGGATTAGAACATTAGAAGAAAAAATGTGTTTTTAAATACAAATATATGCATTTCAAAGCACCTGACCAGTGATTTGGGACTAACTCAAATTGCAGTGACTAACTTCAGAAGGATGTGGTGTCCACAGACCAAGGAATACAGGCACATATAATTGCCTCTCATGGAGCATTTGGAAGATTGAAAATCTGAAATCATTATTAATTTCTTCCTAGTGCGTATGACAAAAAGGATGTGGTAAGTCACAGAACATGTCCTGGGTAGCATAGACCCAGCAATCGCATTAACTTAATGTCAGAAAACATTCCTTGGTTTCCAGTTTGGACCAATCCTATGCTATTTTTAACACCGTAGTGGAAAGTACTGCTGATACCCTTAAACTTCCTAGCGTTTATTCTCAAAGTCATGGTTCGGGTTATTAGCCTTCTATTAGGCTGTGCTGTTTGATCCTAGGCACATGGTCTAGGAAGATACTCTTCTTTCCTGCCAGAAGTCCTGATACATGGAAGTAGAGCAAAACGGTTTCATGCAGACCCACAGTTTAGACAAGTTTAGGAGGCTGATGTGGCTAAAACTCTTGGTTAGGCTTGGGAAAAACGAGCCGCCTCAATCTAGCTTGCGGAAAATTTGGCTACCTAGATTTCTTTTTACTTGTTGAGGTTTTGGTAATTTTTAGATTTGGAACATGCAGGACGTGGTAGAAATACAGCGAGTTTCTGCCCGTAAGAAGTAAGAGCTCACTCCTTTTCCGTGCTCAGTTGAGAGGGGCTGTGGTGGCAGCTGTGGATCCACCCAGCTGCAGCAGAATGAAACACTCTGAAATTCCAGGACTCAACAGGCCTCTTAAAAAGATCTGTCTGGACAACGCTGCACTAGTTAAGTGCTAAGTTATTATTATTATTTATTATTTATTTCCTCTCCTATTTCTTCTCTTACCAAACAAACAGGAAATGTCTTTGTTCTTTTATTTTAGAAGTGAAATGAATGTATTCCCTGCAGCTTTTGAAATTTTCATAATCCATAATAAATAAAATCATATCTAATAGCATAACTGCTTTCAATTGGCAGTGTGATCTAGATGCATTGCAACGGCAGAAACATAAATAGTTACAGCCTCTGAAAGCCTACTTCCTATTTGCTAAATATACTTGGCTCGCTTTAAATTCCTTTGTGTGCAGTCATTAATACAATCCTCTTTGACAGCATTTAATTAAAGTGCTTTTCTCTATTAAATTCATTAAAACTTTTTTTTATATACAACTGTTTCCCAGACACTGAATGTTAAGGACCTGTAGGCCTCTCTTTAAATAACTTCTCTCTCCTTGTTGTAAATTGTTAATTAAATTTTACTTAGACTGTTTAAAGATGGCTTGGAAAAGAGAGACAGATTTCAGGATATGGTCTCAATCATGTCTGACTTTTTTTAACACGGTTTTTTCCATGTTGCTGTAGACTGTGTGTTTTATTGTTTATGAACGTTAGCTGGAACCACGCGAAGAAATATCCTTAAAAACTCATGCCTATTTCACTTCAAAAATTTGCATCTTTTTCATGCAATTTTGTAGCCTAAGAGGGGGAGTAAGGAGGGAGGAGCTGTTCAGTATTAATAGATTATTGACAGTTTAATGTCTTGGCACCTAGACAGCCCAGGTATAATAAACAGGAAGCTGTCTGTTGTGAGAGCAGTCAATAGCGTATTCAATCAGAACCTTTCAGTTAATTGCTGGTTGACCTCAGAGATTTCCTTTAAGTGAAACTGTCCTTTGCTCAGATCTCATCTGGTTTTCAGGGTTTAATTTGAGAATGCCCTATCCATATGGTGGTTTATGCATACGATCCTGGCTGCATTTTTGCTCTGCTCCCATGCACGGCAGTGCAGGAGCCTGCGCCTGCCTGGAGCTTCACAGGACACGTGGACATGCGCTGCGTGTGCACCCGCTCTGAGCACTGTGAGCGTGACCAGAGACACTGCAGTCCCTAGAAGAGCACCGAGGCTGTGGGCATGAGCACCAATGGTGAAGCACCAATGGCAGCCTCACCCTGGGGCTGGGACACGCAGTGGGGCACGCCATGGGCACCTGCAGCATACTTAATGCAGGCAGGGCTATACAGCACTGCCGGGAGTATTTTCAAAGTGCCTGAGCTGTTTGCCAGTGTTTATGAATAGAGTTTGACACGCAGCAGATAGGAGAGGGCTGGCACTACTGCACTCACACCCGACCTCACTGCACTCCATGGATAACGCTGCCCTGCTCCCTGGCACAAGTGCAAACCCAGACTCATTTGTACTTTGCTTCCTTAATTTCTGTACTTAACTGTTCTAATTTTTTTTGGATTGTATATCTTGATGAGATCTAGATAAGCTACAAAGGCAAGCAGGCAGGAAACCACACGGGCAGGCCCTGACCCTGACTAACTGGAAACCGTCTGCGTACTTGGAGGAAGCCTGCATGGCTTATAGCAAGTCTGCTGTGTTTGGGTTTCTCTTCCTTGTTGCCTCTGAGCGTGTGTGTTTTCCCTAAGTGCAATGAGGGAGGGTCAGCTGCAGCAGCCCTTATTTGGGTTTCCCAATGGCAGCAAGCACTACTGTGTGAAGGAAACTCTTCTGCACCAGAGCTCACTTAATTCACTTTTCATTCAGACAGGAGACTTTTTTTTTTTGTCTCTAGATCTTGCAGCAATTGTGTCTTTTAGCCACTTATCACGAATTTTGACTGTGGTTTGCTGAAAGGAGTATTATTATTTTTAATCTCTAATTTTGCTCTGGGTTTCATTGATTTCTGTGGTTGTCTTTGTCCGGCAGCGTGGAACAAACTACTTATGTGTTTTTAATGGCCTGATTAAGCACCGGGAAGCACTGCTGACTTGGAGTTATGTTGCTTCTGCTGTCCCCTTATTTAAATGAGATCAGGCTTAAGAATGCCAAGTGGCTCTGCTTGGGATCCATTTAAGCTCAGTGTGGTTCCCTCACTGAGGGAGGCTGTAAATTTCTGGGATTCATGAGTGTCAAAAAGGTGATGAGGAACAGTGGTTAAGATGATGCCTCCTCTCCTGGAATGTTCAAATGAAGGAAGAGGCTTTTTGGAGAGAGTGGAACAAAATATGGTGAGATGAGCTGGAACTGAGGATGAGATTCTGCATACATTTGTGTCCTTCTGGAACATACATGCTTCATGCTGAGATGTCCCTGGCCAGAGATACTCAGAGGTACTTTCTGGCTTTATCAGGCTCACTGACCAAGCTGCTAATCACTGTTACTCAGACCAACAGGCTCCCACATGCAATAAAAATCATAAGCTTTATTGAATTTTGAGATAGGAAAGATTCACATCCTGATCCTTTTATAAACTTGTTACATTTCGTTTTTACCCACCAGTGCACCTCTTTGTAAACATGACCATGAAGTCAGTAGGAAGTTAGATGGCTGGGAGTTTCCACTCTTGGTGGTATGGCCCAGAGCTATGGAGGTGCTCGAGCTGAGCTTAAGGAACTGCTGACATTTCTGAACTACAGAAAGAAAAGAAGTTGGTGCTTTTAAATTTATTTCCTGTTAAAATAGGAAAAAAAAAAATGCAGCATTTTAGAACAACTTAATGCTTTAAAGGAAAATGGAAAGGTAAAATCTGAAGGCCAAAAATTGTTCTGAATAAAAGCAGCCAGAATATGCTGTTTCATGAAAAATGCCTGAATGGTTGCTTGAGCTTTGTCAGAATATTTTCCCCTCCACCAGGCCAGCAGCTTGGCAAAGTAGGCTTCATTTAGGCAATATCTGTCACTCAGTCAAAATTTCTGACTGAAAGAAAGATGTTTGGCAGAAAAACGTCGTGCAGTTCTTATCTTAATAAAGCTAAGAATTGTTTCACATTTCTAGCAAAAGCCTGGGGCTTCTCATTCACAGATCTGTGCATGTTGTGGGCTTGTGTCAGCCTGGGTCTTTCCCCTGCAATTGGATGCACGGTGCCATGCAGGAGGGCTCTCCTCAGTGGCAGTGGAAAAGCCAGTGGCACAATGTCTTACCCTCTGTTGTCCTATAAAGTAACCCATTTTATTAAAAATGAGCATGTACCTTTTATTTTCCAACCGCTTATTCTGTTGTACTGTAAAGGGAAACTGCAGGTGCTGCAGGTAGGAGACTTTCCATAAAACCTTCTTCTTCCAGCATCAGTAACCCACGAAATAGGTGCAGGTCAGGGCAGTGAGCTACTGGGAGCACTTACACTGGCTCAGCTCCCTCAGCTGCCAGAGGTGCCCACCTTTTGCAGAGCATAACCAGGAAGACAAAGGATTTCACATTTAATTCTGCAAAGCCTCCTGTCCTCAGTGTCCCAATCTGTGGGGCAGGATGTACTTTGGTTATTTGATTTTATTTACCCAGTTTCAAGCTAAGGGTATAATAAAGCACATTATGCCAGTTACATGTGTGGCAATGCTGGATATTTTGCCTTTTACCATGGTAGTTGATTATAATGCACTTTTAAAGACATACTTTCTAAAAAAAGGAATCTTTATACTTTTATGTGTTTGATTCACACAGTATAGTTTGCTCAAGTCCTGTTATTAAGTGCACTGGTGGTTACGTCTAGAAAGCAAAAAACATGCTGAGTAGTGTTTTATCAGCACAAATCTACCATTTCCACTAACCATAACAGTCAGGTTCTTCTGACTCCTAACTGCCTCCATTGTAAAAATTAACAGTACAGTTGGGTATTCCCGGAACCCCAAATAGCCGTCTGTGAGGACATAAAGCAGTTTGAAGGGACAAATAATTACCCCTCCCCCCACCGAATGCAGTGCCGAATCCAAACATATCCTTCCTGAAATAATTCAGTGCCTGCTCCTGAGCTGAGTGACTGGAAAACAGCGTGATTATGGTGGCGCCACTCGTGCCACCATGGTTAAGGGATTAGGGAGAGTGACCTTACGTACTGCGCTAGGTCGGGGCGGCTCAAGGAAGACCTCGCTCAGGCTACAAGCCATTGCTCCTCCGGCTTTTCAAATGAAAAGGAGAACATGTGTAGTGTTAATTAAACAAGAAAATGCAGAGGATGCCAGAAGTATTTCGTCTGAAATAAAGCAAACCAAAAAGCCTTTGTTACTTCCTTAGATCCTGTGGCATTGCGCCAGCTCCTCATTAGGATTAGCAGGGTTGGGATGGGGAAATTCAGGATCAATCTGAAATCTCTGGCAGACAGTCCCTCCTGCTGCAGCCAGGCCCATTTGGAAGCTGCAAAACTGAGCTGTGCACGCAGCGGCACCCATGAGCCTCATAGGGCCGCAAGAGAAAGTGCAGAAGAGCTGAGTCAGGCCCACAGAGCTCATGGTCTCGTTCTGAAGATGATAAGCCTTAAGTTAAAGGTTTTGAAGCCCTCTGTGCGTACATATGTTGTAAGTCCTGCATGGGTGGGGCTACAGTTAGTGTCACCATACAGAAGAGCAGTGCAAATCTTTATGGGGCTGCTGCTCATTCCCTTGCCGGGGAGGCTGCCCCCACTACTGCAGGTTATAGGCCTGAGGGGCTTGTGCTGGTGTCCTGGAGGCCAGCGGGGCCCTGCCTGCCTGCTGGGGGATGCAGCCAGCCCCATGCCAGCTGTGCTGGCCGTGCCCCATCCCCAGACAATGGAGCCATCCATCACCGATGCCTTCAGGAGAGAGTCTGCAGCGGCGTTGTGCAATGCTTCCTGGCCACATCGGCCTCTCTGTCACCAGCACCCTGGCTTGTGCCAGCAGAAGCCGGTATGAAGCCGGCCACAGTGTACTTACACAGTAGGTATGTGCCGGCTCCACCTGCGGCTGAAGTGTTTGTTTACAGCACTCCCAGCCTGCAGCTGGATACTTGAGAAAGGGATCTTCGCTGTTGTGCAGTTACTATGCAGTAAAGCTAAGGATCTGGCTTAAACCAGCCAAAGATGGGAATTTCAGAGCTAATCCACTAACGTTCATCAGCATGAGCTCATTTATGCTAGCCCATAAAATCAGCCAGTTCTCAGGCACTTGGACAGCAATGAAAGTTGTGCCTGTGCTTTTGTGGGAAGAGTTGAGTTAGCGTTCGGGAGAGAACAGTTACCCCAGGAAACACCGGGACACTGCTCTGCATTGTCAGAGTTTAGTGATTTATTTTTTTAACATTATACAGACAAAATAGTGGCTATTGTGTAGGCACGTGCTGTCTATTAGTGGAGATCAGGAAAGGGAAATAAACCACGCATTACTGAAGAATAAGATCATGATTGCGGTCAAGTGATGGCAGAATTTCTTTTTTCTCTTTGTCAAGCTGATTTGTAAACATTCTTCAAACAACTGTGCAGACAGCAGTTCCACGGCTTGGGGAATGAAAAGCAAAGATGAGGACAAATTCCTCTACACAGATGTTTTACAGGAACCGTAGGACCTGTCCAAAAGTTATCTGGTCATCTCCAGTTGTCACTGAGAGCTACGCTGCACATGCAGCCTCTGAGCAACGCACTGTAATCAGGCTGTAATTTATATTTTATCTCCCGTGATGATAGTTCTTAAAAATGTTTTCTGGTGAATCTGCTCTTTGATGCGTGCTAAGCTCCTGTTAGCATTAATGGGAGCAGCATGTGCCGGGGGTGGAGGGGGCAGACACCTTCCCCTGCCTTTAAGTCGGGATTAATTGCATTTTGCTTACGCTTATAACTTCTGTGCGATGACAGATGCCATGCACAATTGAAAGTTTTGCTATTTTTTTTTTCTGTTTCTCATATCTTCCTTGTGTCTTTTGGCTCCTTTCTGACCGCCTTTGATGGTTTGAGCCTGGAGGAGAGTTGCAGGATTGGGCCCCTATTTCAGAGGCCAGGTGTTTGCTCCATGTTTTCGGAGCTGTTTGCTGGCCTTGAGCAACATGACTGCCGTAAAGCAAAGGGAAGCATGTGGACGGTGTGCTCCAAAGATGTTGAAATGAACTGCTTCAACCAGCTCACATTCCAGTCTGGGAAACAAACTTGCCTTTGAGTTTGGATTCCCTGTGGAACTCATTTCTTTCTTCCCATTTTCCTCTTATTCCCCTTTTTGCATGGCTCAGAGAGAGCATCGTACCTCAAAGCGGAGACATTTAAGACACGGGCTTTGTCAGACTGGGCTCCAGGAGTGGTCAGCAGCAGATGAACGGTGATATTTAGGGAAAGGCCTGACTGTCCGAGGGATTTTTTTTCACTGTGACTGCTTTGTCTTTGCAGCTGAATAGGGCGCAGGGCTCTTGGGTTACAAGTGGTTCCAGCCAACAGCTCATAAAGCTTTGGTCTGCCTTGCATGAGATGGGGCACATCACGTCACAAACAGGTATTATAATTATCTGTAATAATGGTGTTTACTCTTGTGAAGCAATTACTAAACTGCACTGGAAAATGCACAGGATGTGCTGCTAGTATTTGAGTTACAAAATTAAAAGAAGGTCAGAGTGAAGTTAGAGGAAAGTGAACATATTTATCCTTGTCAGACTTCCTACCATTTTGCACGCTCATATTGATTTCTTTTGACACGGTCTTCTTTTATTGAGTACCATATATATTTTTTTAAATCCCTTACCGATAACAGTACCTGCTAAAGGCAATTGTAAAAGGAAAGTAAAGTATATTAAACCTGCCTGGAGTCAAAATGTAATCTAACACCTGTAGTCTGCAATTTGTCATCACTTCATAGATACTTTTCCTTTTTTAATAACAGTTGTGGATTTTCCTGAGTTTTGACCTTAGGACACTGTATAATCCAAGAAAAGCAAGGAAACTAAACCACAGTCTTTAACACAGCTTTATGATGTCAAGGTGTGAAATCACCGCTGTGAGAATGAGCCCAAAGAAAATACTTCATTTGGGGCTGGGACTGGTTTTGCAGTGTTTACCCGAGTGGATATATTTTTGTAAGGAAGAAAAAAGGTAGTAGAACAACCACGTTTTTTAAAAGAAAGAAATGAATGCAGGTGCAAATTGTAACTTCTGCTACAGTTTCTTGTACAGACATTCCTAGGAAACCTGTAATGTGTCTTGGCTCAGCAATCATGTCTAACTGCCACGCTAGCTGGTGCAACCAGGAGGCTGTCGGGGTGCAATCTTGTTTATTGCAGCCGTTTACTCTACCTTTGCTTGCTTCTCTATGTGAAGATAAGCTGCTGGAGACGAGGGGTAGCGGATGTAAGGTTATTTGAGTAGATTATTTCTGTAAGATCTGCTATGAGGGACAGACCATACATCCTTCTATATATAAGATGTCTGCAAAGTGGTGGAGATTGTCTCTTAAGGAAATTCCTGACATGATAGTCAGACACTGTTTCTAATTGGCCGCAGTGGCAACACAGGCAACTAAAGGTGGCTTTGCATGGCGTTGTCAGCTGGTGCCCTGCTGGCAGCAGGTACGTGTCTGTGCCTCCTCCACATCCCGCCTGCCTCCGCTCACCGAGTTCACGTCTCTAACTCAAGCCAGAATGAGGGTGGGAATGGAAGCGAACATTGACGGAACAGTGAATCCAGCCAAAACTAAACACGGCGCAGACAGCAACTGCGGTGACATGATGTTCATTCACTCTGGGTTTGTTCATGTCCCGTTGGTGTGGGGACAGCTGTCCCAGCTGCCAGAGCCAGGTTTCTTCTGCAGGAGCATCCCGACAAGCAGGGAATGGGGCATGCGAAGCTGCACGGTGATCCCTTCCCCCCAATAGTTCTTGGCTTTGGATTTTAGAAAGACCACAAACCCTTAGCTTATTACAAGTAATCCTGATCACTCCCATAATGATACACTACATTATATACTCTCCTAAACTTAATCATTCAATATCTCACTTCCTTCCCTGTAGGCATGTACTATTATATTTTACACATGGCTTCCAGCTGGTTTTCATTGCGGCCTTCAAATCATATTTCAGTACAGCGCGACTTAAGACCAGTCATTTTATCTCTTAAAAGTCAGCTTCCATCATATTAGTTTTCCTGCAAGTTTTCTGCCAGGGCTGGTTAATTTGTTTGAAAAAATGAGTTTGTCTACGAGGTTAAAGCCTGCCTGAATGAAACTTCATAAAGCGGCATCTCTCATACCTGCTCTGTTCTGGATGCTAGGAACGTAACGATGCCTGTAGAGTTTAAAAATGAAATCTCTTGAAGGGATGGAAAAAAATAAGTCCTCTGGGCATGGAAGGAAATCTGTATCTTCACATTGATTCAAAAGGAGATGGGGAGATGGTGAGGAGGGAGGGAAAGGGGAAGTCAGCTCCAGATGTGGCGGCTGCGGCGGGGCTGCCCCACCTGTGGGCTGAGAGTGGTGGGAAGGAGATGCAGGCGGAAAGCAGAGCTGGGACCACAGAGCCTGCTGAGGCCTCTGCTACCGGGGCCCATGGGCCGAGCCTGGCACCGAGCGGGGCGAGGGAAACAGCACCAGAGCTGTGCTGGGGATGCACTGCAGAGAGAGAGGGGACGGGGAAGGCCGTGAGCAGCGTGCCTGCCTCTTGTGACCTCACCGTACGAAAAGGAAAGCTGCATGTGGCTGTTGTTTTTATACAGTTTAGTGACAGGTTCAGGCCACAGTTTGGAAGGATTAGCTGTTTTGGGAAATGTGCTGTAACCTATTTCATCACAGAATAGATGGGCTTTCCTTTTTTTGCAGTATGGAAGCAGAACAGGGCTGACTCAAAATACAAAGGGTATGGCAGGCTGTGCAAAAGGATGGGAAGATGAAGGGATTTTTAACCATAGATTTAAGGGCGTAATAATGACCCCACAATCCAAAAATCTGTAATGTCGAAACCGGGCAGTTTTGTGTATGAGGATGTGGTGCGCAGAGCCAGGCACAAAGTAAGCAAATTGCTCAAATCAAGCACTGTACTTTACAGATGTAGTTCAGAGCAAATAGTTAACACAAAGGTAACTTAAATTTCATTTTGTATCATGTGCCTCAACTGTTGTTTCGTTTCCCATAGAAAGGCAGGCACTTATATACTAAATAGCGCATTTTATTAGAAGGAAATACAAAACCAATTACAGCTTAAATACAAAGAAAGCTCTGCATATTTATCCATCTCTGTCTGTGCAAATGTGTAATGCCATATCACTGAAATGCCTTCTCAATGCCATTAGAAATCCAGAGGAAGCCCCTAGAAATCAGTGAAATTGTGAGATGTTATACAGTGTAAGAGTAGCTTTAAGGTTTTGTATTGTTTAGGAGCGCAGTAAGGCAAATGAAAAACAACTTTTTTTGTATGTTTTACACTGACAATTCCCAAGTTATGTATTTTTCTCTTCTGGAAACGATGGCGAGGTCACTCCAGAGAAGGAAGGGTTAAGGAAAATTATTCTTTCCCTCCTGCTCTCGGCCCTCTTTGGTTGATTGCTTTATAGATGCTGTAGGCATCTCTTCATCTCCTTCAAATTAAACATTTTACTGCTGCTGATCCTGTATTGTCGGATTTTTTTCATCATTACATTTGACTGGAAGTCTTGTAACGTTTTTCAGGCTGGATCATTTCTCATGCTATTTGTCAACTGAAGAGGAAAAAAACCCACACTTCTAACTCCAAGAATGAACTGAGTAATTCACACTCTTTCTGGATGTGTTTCTATCCGTGTTAGCTGCTACCTGAATTTAGCTTCTCATTAGCAGTACTACATGAGCTTTTTCATATGACACCATCTGTAAACTCACTGGCGGTTTGTGTTGTTAGATCCTTTTCTTTTTGGCTGCTCTGGGCCTTACAGTGTCAGGGGGCAGGACCAGAGGGCACTGCAGTGGAGATAATGAAGGTGGGGTCTGTGCTACAGAGGTATTAAGCTAGGTCCTCGGCTGGCATCAGCAAACCCAGTACTGTGGCACTCGGTGCTCCCTGCTGATGTTGATACAGATCTCACCCTCACCTCTAGTGCCCTTCTTTGGAAACATCAGTCCTTTTAGTTGAGAGTAATCAATGAACAAAAAATAAATGCTCAAAAAGCAACTGAGCTGTTCAGTTCATTGGAATGTTATGCTCTTTTATTGCATGAGATGTACTAAGACACAGAATACCCAGCATTTCCATTTGAGATCCTGCTCTCACCTAATCCTCGGTTAGCTCCATCTGACACCTGCAGTGTTTATGTGCTTGGGAGGAAAAGGAATTAATTGGCACCAAAACACATCTGCAGTTCTGCTCCCCAGCAGCTCTCCCACATCCGTACAGCCTCTCCTGTCGCTGGTGGCAGCACCTGCTTCTAAGTGACTGCTGTGGAGCTGCCTCCTTGTTCCAGTGTTTTCTGTCATTGCCATGAGCATCGCTCTGTGCTGCTGGCACGTGCTGCGGTCCTTGGGACGTGCACGTGCAGTCCTACAGGTGCCTTGCCCTGCCTCCTGTATGGGTGTTGAGCTGGGGACGAAGCCCGGCGTGCCCGCAGAGTGCCTCTTGCTGCCAGGGGCACAGCAGTGCAAGTATAGCTGCTCTGCCAGGACGTGAGCTGTGCTGCATTCTCGCTGTCCCCTCCAGGCTCAGCTCCTTGGCAGTAGTTGCACAGCGGGCACTTGTTGGGGAGCATCATGTGCTTTTCACAAACTGTGGCTGGAGATAACTGGTGTTGTACAGTATTGTGGCTGTATTTGAGGAAGAAAATGACTGAAGGGCTCTTCAGGACAGAGCCATTTCATTTCTTTGCATGGACAGCCAGATATACCATAGTGGACTTCTATTATGCATTCATTAATAACTTGAACAGTGTAGGATTTTACTGGGAGCTCTGTATGTCTGTAAAATTCAGTGCAGGTTTCCAACAGACTTCCACTACTGACTCTTGTTTTTCCCTTTAGAGAGCCTTAATGTAGGGCTGATTTTCTCAATGTTCAGCAAAGCCATTTTCGTCTTTGGATGAGGAACCAGAATTCCCTTTTATTTGTGGAAGGAAATATTTATCCATATTGATTTTGTTAGCTCTGTAGCTTTGAGTTCTAATAATTATTTCCCTGCATCAGATGAAACCCCTGGGCAAATACAGCCTGCAATCCTGTAGGGGATTTTTGCCAGTTACCTCTCTTGTATAGATTTTGTTTTAAAGAAAATGTATGTAGTTCCTCTGTGATTCTATCAGTTCAGAGCAAGTGTTTTGTTTTTTTTTTCCCCTGGAAAAAGGGCTATACGAGGCCATTCCTTAGCCATGTGAAGTGGCTGTTAGGAAGATTAAGAGCTACATAGCTTTCTTCAAACTTGCCAGAAAGGAGATACTGCTACTGTAATCTGTTACGAGACTGGAAAGTGTGTCTGCCCAGAGGTTTTCTCAGAATAGAGGGATGGAATTATTTGAACTCACAACTTTTAACTATTGATATTTATACAGTGGTAACACAGAAAAATCTGCTCAAGAGATGCACTTAAGCTGGCTCTGATAAGCAATGGACTATCAACGATGTCACTCTGACATAAAGGAAATCTTATTATAATATCTCTGGACTTTTATTTATATATTTACGTACATACGTAATATATATACATATATATATTTACATATATGTACATATATAATATGTTTACATATTCCTATAAAGCAGCCATGATTGTTTTTTAATGCCAAATCATTACTGACGACAAAGTAGAAAAGTATTCTGGCTATATTTCTTTTTAATGCCTATATTCTGTATTTATTACTTTGTATTTTCATATTTATTTTTTTACCTACATTGTCTGCCTTTTATATTGCCTTCTCCTTTCAGTCTGTAGTTACCTGTGCAGCTGCATTATAGGTAAGAAAGGAATTGAGAAATCAATATTAATTTGCACTTTTCTTCATAAAGTCAAATTAGACCGTGTGTGAAGATGTGTACAGGTGCCTCTTATCTCAGGCACCAGAGGGGTCACCCTGTACATGAGGTACTTGTCTGCTTAATCTTACAGGTGCTGCACAGACAGCAGTCCCAGCCTGCCAAGGAGAATTCCCCACCTAGAGAAGAGGCTCCTCCTGCACCCGCTGAGGACAGTTGTGCCAAAAAGCCCAGATCCCGCACCAAGATATCCTTGGAAGCTCTAGGTATCCTTCAAAGCTTTATCCACGATGTAGGTCTCTACCCTGATCAGGAAGCCATTCATACCCTCTCTGCTCAGCTGGATCTCCCCAAACACACCATCATCAAATTTTTCCAGAACCAGCGTTACCATGTAAAGCACCATGGGAAGCTAAAAGAGCATTTGGGAACGGTGGTTGATGTGGCAGAGTACAAGGATGAGGAGCTGCTGACAGAGTCGGAGGAGAACGACAGTGAAGAGGGCTCAGAGGAGATGTACAAAGTGGAGCCCGAGGAGGAAAATCCCGACAAAAGCAAGGCAGCTCCAGCAGACATCGACCAGAGATAATGTGAGATAGGAACACAGAAAGCAATACAATGATCCAAGGATGTTCTTTCTGTTTCTTTTTTTTTCCTCTTTTTACTTTCTTTTTTGTTCGTTTCTGTTGCGCATGATCCATGTGCAAACTGAATGAATTCAGCATTGCCCAGTCAGACATCGCCTCGACACAGACACTTGAGTGTTACACATCCTACATGTGACTGAAGTAACCATTGTAATCATATAGGATTATGCCTTCATTAATCTTGCACTTATGAAAGGGACATCTAGCAAGTAAACGGAAAGAAAAAGTCCTATGAAATCAATGAAGGAAAAATTGCAACTTTGTGTGTGTATATATATATATTTACATAAAATATATATATATTAAAATTGCATGGGACGGAACTTTACAACCTGAAAGTATAGACTGTGAAATGAGTTCTTTAAAGATGAGACTTGTTTATGTATTAAAACCACTTCACAATGAGTTGCTTTGGCTTTTTGATAAACTGCCGCCTGCTCTCAGGGTGTGGTGACTATTTTTGAATTCCTATTTATTTTCTATGTTTATCCCTGATTTTTTTTTTATTATTATTATTATATGGCTTCCTATCTGGCAACTTGATGGGTAATTTTTGAGGTATGTATTTAAAGACATAAATCAACACTGCCAAAAAAAAAAANCACACACACCCAAAAAAAAAAAAAAAAAAAAAAAAAAAAAAAAGAAGAGGAACGAAAGAGAAAATGGAAAAAAACAAATCAGGGCACCTTAAAAAGAAAACTAGTTAAGTTAAAGTACTTTAAACAAAACGCGCACTTAAAAGGACACAGCACGTTCCACGCTCCAGACAGTCCTTTCCTTAGTGAACAGATGAATCTTCATGGAGTAAGAATGACTAAAACTGAAATTCAGTGCACAGAAGACTTGTCCACTAAAGAGGTCTTTATAGAAAGAAAAGAAAAATTATGCGTTGAGATTTGATGTAT
This sequence comes from Odontophorus gujanensis, assembly GCA_013399175.1. Lineage (NCBI taxonomy): Eukaryota > Metazoa > Chordata > Aves > Galliformes > Odontophoridae > Odontophorus > Odontophorus gujanensis. The sequence goes on along the minus strand of VXAB01007545.1, from coordinate 17,933 downwards.
GGAATTCATACTATGAACCACATTTTACTGTGTATTTTATTTGTTCTCTGTTTCAGATCTTAAGATTTATAAGCTTCCTTCTTGTTGCTTTTTGTTTTTACTGAAGTGAAACACATACACACACGCAAGTGTAAAGTTACATCGAGACACAGAACACCACAATCCCAACAATCCTGTCCACGTAGACTGCTGAGAGAGAAAGGGTTTGTGCTGCCGATTCCCATTCACCCTCCTCACCAGCCGTCCCGTTGTTTCTGTTTTCGCTGGGCTTCTCTGTGTCATGCATTTTGTGCCAGTGAAATGAAGTGTTTTCAGCCACGGGTCTCCGAAGCTGCAGCGCCCGGGGGCTCCCTGCCATGGGGCACCAGGCCCTTCACACTCACTCACTCCTCCTCGAAGGGTCTCGCAGTGACCTAGCTAGCAACTACATCAAGTTACAGAAAGCAGAGCCAATACTGACTGACTCTTCGATGGCGTGAGCACTAAAGCTGCAATCTACTATAGTTCCCACCTGTTTCGAGGCATCATGTCGCAAGAGACACCGAGTAGTATTTACTTTTCACTTCTGTGCAAGGATTTCCAAGGAAAGACCTCACCTTTGCTACTGCCTTTGCAGCTGGATTGCTTTCAGACGCCTGTTCAAACTGCAACCATAACCATACCAACAAGGTTCCTGGTTACTTTTTTTTTCTTCGCAGGCTTTTCACGTAACCTTGACAAAGACCTCATGCAATATCACTTTGAAAGTTCTTTTCTGTTTACTACACCAGGCAATGTAATATAACTGTTAATACTATTTATATATTTGAAAGGTATAAAAGGTAGGAGATAAAAACGAAAAACGAACCTCTATGTGTAGATATTTACTCAGAACAGACAATATACAGGGAGAAGACGTTGCAATACAAGCTACTTCTAGCTGCTCAGTAACCTCTGGAATTTTTAAGGGAATTTTTCAAAAGTAATGCTCGAAATGTAAGAGTATCTCTGCATAAATCTCAGAAACCTTTGCAAAATATCAGTGGGTTGCTTACTTAACGCCCCTTTTGCTCTTCATCCTTTACTTCTGTAGTATGCTGCAGCTTTAACTGGAATCTCAGTGGTTGCTGCTTTGTTTCTCTCAGCACTACTCTTTCGAAACTGTCTTCTATCCTGTAGCTGAAATCACTCCATACATTTGAAAGGAAACTGAATTTTGCCAAGCTACGTTAAGTTGTTCATCCGATGATGGCATCAACATTTGGTATCTTTTACACTTCAACCAAAAATTTTATTAGGTATTTTTTCAATGCTGAGTCTTGCCTTTTTATTTTAAATTTCACTGCCGATTTTGCAGTGATTCTAAGTGAATCTGTGGGCATTTTAGCCTGTGGTCTTGCCAGAACTTTGCGAATTACAATGCATATATGTCTATTTATTCAATATCCATCATATAATATCTATTTGGAGAAAGAAACTTTTCTTGTAGTGCCTCTTAACAAAGCACAATTTTCCGCCTTTTTTGTGAAATAAAAAAAAAAACAAAAAAAACAAATTGTGTTTTATTGCGGTATCAACAATGTGAATAAGGATTAACATATTGTAAATGTTCTTTTTTTCCATGTAAATCAACTTTATCTTTGTTATCACTAAGTGATAATTAATTTTTAACTTATGTGCATTGTTAGGCTGTTAGAATTTTTTGGTTGTTGAAATAAAACGCATTCAATAAATATGACTTAATTTGTCAAGTAATTTACTGCACTTTTTAAAAGTTTCTGCTGCGTTTAAGTGGAACAAGGTCTGCAAAATGGGAGGAGGGAGCGTCTGTCTATCAGAAGGACTGATCTGAGCCCTGTTAACAGAGCCTCAGAGACTTCCACGAGCCCACCTGGCTCTGCACAGTTGACAAATTCCTATCTCGCCAGACTGACCCACCATGCCACAGGCTTCTTACGTATGCATATGCACACACAGTCTCCTGCGGGGTCTGCAGGAGGGTGTGGGTGCTGTCAGCCCATCAGAGAGCATGCTCAAAACACACAAAGATCCACTTCCAGTCTGCTGCCTTCTTGTGCTGGTAGATATTTTCTGTTTATAATTAAAAAGCCACAAATGACTGCGTGTCAGGAAACTTTTGGAGCACACATGTCCATGGTTAATGGACATAATAAAAGGCTTTATTATATTTATAGCAGGGCATCCTACTGAGTGTCTAGAGGAATGCCGGAAGGACTGATCTATCTGAGAAATGTGTGAAACAATTTTGGGGAGAATACGGATAAATGGAAAAAATTGCTCAAAATTCTTACGCTGACAACGTGGTGAGTGTCTGGATTCAATCCTAGCAGACAGCATGCAACGCACGTCACACTTGAGTTGTCTAGGAACTGAGGTGAAGCAATTTTAAAAACTATTTAATATTTTTCTATAGTTCCAGTGCAGTTTTCTTCTTTTTAATGCACACTATACAAAATACTTCTATGCTCCCTTGAGGAAAGAAAAAAAAAAAAAAGTGGAGGAGTGGGAATATCTACATCTTCTGACATTTAGGCACCTGCTTGTCACCTGAATTTCATCTGAGACCCAAAAAGATAACCGTCCATCTGTCCACTCAGGGAACCATATCACTCCGAGGCTGTGCACAACAGCACCTGGCCACGTGCTGAGCTCTGGAATCTGGAATGCACGACAGCTCTCCCTGCGTCACCTCTGAAAGGGTCCTGGGCTCCCTTTGCACCTTCCATGGGAACAGCAAGCAGGCAAAGGAGAACTGAACAAAACGCCTCCACAATGCAGCCTGTCTACCGGCAAATGGCTGTAAGGCAGCAAACTTGGAGCTGGAGAAGTACCTTTTGCTCTGAACTGCTGGCAAAGTCCTGGTGCATCCAGCAGGGAGGCGGGGCTGCGGTTCCACAGGCCTCAGTGGGGCACGGGCCATCCCTACAAACTGCACCCGTGCCCTGGGTAGATGCTGCCAAGTTGTCAATGGTGCTGGACTGGGGCCCTTTCCTGCCTGCCAGCCAGGCAAGAAACAAAAGGAGCAACAACCCTTGCTTTGCTGATAGATAATTTTATACGTGCACTCTGTGTGTGAGTCTAAACAATATTTAGAGAAAAACACACACTTTAATTGAGGGGAAAAAAAAATCCTATAAACATATGGGTTTTTCTTAGAAACAGTAAAAAAAAAATAACTTAATAGCTGCTATAGCGGAAATATTTCCATTAATGCTTCGTGTTCTCTACACTTTACATGCTGCTACTCCTATCTGCTTTTCATGTTTTAGTCATCCGGACATATGTATTTCCAATTTCAAACCTGTGTGAGTGAAAAATAAACATTTTAAGATGAGTTTAAAACGTTTTTAAGACCATGACCCTACAGCCTATTGCCTGAAGTTCACTGCTGTTTAGATAAAAGTAGCTGTTCAATCTCTTCCCACTTGGTAACCAATTACTTACACTAGGCTAAATGGATTAGAATTCTGCATTGATGAAATTCTGTTTCTATCCTGAAGCCGTTAAACACGTGGGGATAAAAGCTAGGTAGCTCTGACAGTGAGCAAATGGCATCTTAAAATCATAAACGGGCCATTACAAAAAAAGCTCCACTTACAATATAAAGTGCAGTGATTAATTAAAGATGCAGTTTTAACTTATTTATAGCCATTAAAAAAACATATCGGTTTTAACACAAAATAACACGAGCCAAGTCATCCAGGGGGAGAGACGCTGGCAGCCTGAGACTTGGAGGGCAGGCAATGTGACAAAGCCAACAGGGAGCGGCAAATGCAGGCCACCCCTGACAGCACAGGGTAAGTTCACAGGAGGATGGGAAGAGGCGGCCGTGCTGTCCCTGCCCAGCTGCCCTTCTTTCTGCCCACACGCACACCTCGGCTGCAAAGACAACTCGATTGAGGGAGCGACGGCAGCAGTCTGAGCACGGGTTTCTGCAGACTTCACTCTCCCTACAAACACATCTGCTGCTGACCAAACGCTGGTTCTGCTTCAGTGGTGGGCGTGGGTCAATAGAGGCAGAAGGAATAAAGGCAGAGGGAGGCAAGGCCGGGGGGCTGCTGCTCCCAGCTCACCTCTGCCGGGGGTCCTGCAGCACCCAGCCCTGCCCACGGGGCAAGAAGTGTCCCCCGTCCTGTGGCACTGCCCTACGTCCGCTGCTTCCTAACAGCAGCGGCACCGCATGCCCTTCAGAGGGGTCTGGTCTTCATTTGAAGAGCTCAGAAAATCCGCCGCTGCCCTCAGCAGTTTGTTTGAATGGCGGTTTTCCTCCCTGCTAAATCTGTACCATACTCCAATGGGAATTTGGCTGGTTTTCCCTCCCAGCCTTTGTTTTTCGTTAGGCTTTTCTCTTCCGGGTGAATGTCACACGTAGCGAAGGATGCTTTTACCCCCTCCTCTGAAGCAGCTGTTCTGACCACATCGATCCCCCAACTGCAGACCTTAGCGTTCAGCTGTGCCTATTTCAAGGAAAAACCTGCTCTTGCTAACGACAGAGTTCACCTTCCTTCTCATCTTTAGAGCGCATCAAGGTAATGCCAGGAGCTTTTATTTTTATTGAAAACCATTGGCTACAAAGAACCTCTGACGTTCACAGACATCACCCATTGCTTTTTGTTACACAGTTTTTACTCTGCAAATCCAACACACGTTTCTATTTCTGTCACACGCATTTTGCTTCATTCAACCTGAGCAACAACAAACCTCTGCACGAGGTCAGCAGCTCAGATGAGCACCCAGCCCGCAGCCATGCCCACTTGCCCGGGGCCGCCTGCACGCGGCACTCACTGCAGTTAAGGGCCGTGCAAATGACGTCATGAACGCGGCTCTCTGCTTTCGCGCCACAGCCCGGCACGCGCCGCAGCTCTCGCGCCGCCGAGGCGCAGCCAATCAGAAGCGGCGCGAGCCGCGCCTCAGCCAATGGGAGAGGGGGGCGCGCGGTGAGGCGCGCTCCCCGCTGCGTGTGGCGGCCATTTTCTCGCCCCTAGCGGCCATTTTGAGTACACGCGCTGGTCGCTGCCTCGCGTGGGCGCGGCTGTGCCGCGCTGCGCTTTGTCCGTGGCGTGGGTCACTTTTGCGCGGGTTTCTTGCCCGTGGAGCACGAGGTGACACGTTCGTGCCGTGTGGCGTGGCACATGGAGTGCCTCTGTGCCACTCAGTGCTGCGATGAGCTCTGGCAGCGGGGTTCAAAGCAATGCCCGTCCCAGCACAAAGAGCAGTGCTTGCAGCTGCCCTTGTACAGAGTGGCTGGGACACGGTCCAGCGTGAAGGCAGACTCCAGCTCTTAGGAAACTTCTCAGCTCGCAGCGGAGAAGACAAAGTGCCCAGCGAAAGTGAGGTAATGAAAGAGCACAACAACAAGCTGCCAGCTGGGAAGCATGTATTAATGGTGGAATCATGTAATCACAGAGTGCATGAGATTGGAAGGGACCCCTGGGATCACACAGCTTACCTGCCGTATGTCTGGGACACACATGTGGAGGTGGCTCCAAAACTAATGCCTCCTGTTCACTTCCATGCACTGAACACTGATAAAACACACTTTCCGCTGCAAAAAAATCTGTTTTCCAACACAGTCACCACCATTAGTTTTGCCTTTCTGTCAGCAGAGAACAAAGTCTGCATGCTGTGCTTGTAAATACCTGACAGCAGAGGTGACCACTGTCACAGTCACTGCTGTTGGAACACAGCACACGCCCCTCACCGCTTCACATTCACTGGTTGGTCTCCACAGGTGTTAAGCAAGCATCTGTGAATGGCAGTGGGTGCCATTTTGTCCATGTGTAGGAATTCAGTGACACAGCTTTGCTTCACCTGCGCTTCCATATTGGGCACCATTGCGTGTGACTGCCCCTGTGTCACCGTCTGTCACATAGCAGCAGCATGTAACAGAACACAGGTGGGAAGCTTCAGCCTTCACTGCTGTATCCACAACGTGCACCTCTGGTGTGGGCCAACATTATAAAATTGGGAGCATTTCTGTTGGAGCAGCCTTCATAAAATACGTACTATAGTTAATGTGTATAAGTAACAAAACGTTTTGAAAAGTGACGGTGCGGAGCAGGGACGGCCACCACAGGCTGGGCAGCCTGTTCAGTGCTCACTCACACTCCGTGCAGTGTTTCCTCATGGGTAGATGGGGCTTGCTGACTTTCAGTCTGAGCCCGTTTCCTCTGGTCCTGTTGCAAGGCACTGCAGAAACAGCGTGCCCCCATCCTGTCAATGTCATTCCCTGGCTGGGACGGACAGTCCCTGCTGGAGAGCCATCCTACAGATGGAAGGACCATACATGGGCTATCATGTGTTACGTATTTTACTTCTAGCAGTCCCTTCCTCACCATGCAGCCCTGGGCCGCTTGCTGCTGCCCCATGGGAACACTGGAAATGGAGCCCCAGGGAGATGTGTGCTGCCATGACGTTGTGGGGGACACAGGAGATCTGGCACGTGACGTTTCAGTGGGTGCCTTTGTTGCTCTGGCTGTCCTCTGTCACTGTGTACAGCTGTGAAGATGTGTGGTGCTGATGATACGCTCTGATGTTCTAGTTCCTTCTGTGTTTTATCTCAGAGGCATTGGTATCTTTTCCTCTTGTTGCCTCTAAAACCACACGTGTGGCTGTTGGTGGAGGTTGGTTTCATAATGGATGGACATGGGCTTGGGAATATCCTGTGTAAGCGCCGTTCCTGGTCTCATCGATACCATCCAGCAGTGCCCGTTGTCTTTATAGCGATCTTGAGCAAACAGTTTTATTTCCAATGAGAACATCATGCATTGATCTAAACACTCATCTGTAATGGATCAATTTACATTAGGAAAACAGAATTTTAGCATGGCTGTTCATTATATTGAAAGAAGTATACGTTTAGTTACAGGCTAAAATCAATTAAACGGCCCTGTGCCTTTTGCTGTGAGAAAGTCAACAAACCACTCTGTCTTGGACAGTTATCCATCTGTAGCTCCTTAAAAAAAGGCCTTCGGCATCGCCCCGATCCTCAGCTCTCACTTTCTCCTTCAGAGACCTGTTCTGCAGTGATGGGCTTGTTTTGCAGTCTGCTAAAATGCTCTCAGCTAATAGGCACAAGAGAAATGAGCTCGCTCCTGCTGCTGCTGGTTCGCAGGGGGCTTTCTCTGGGCCGTGCAGAGCCATGCATCCAGCAGGGATGCCACAGACACACTGGTGTCTGTGGGAGATGCTGGAAAATGCTGACCATGCTGTTTGTATCCTCATGGGTGGGAGTGTTATCTCTGAGTGGCCCTGATTTGAGGGGAGAAAAAGGAGGTATTGGGAGAAGGGGAGGAATTTGTACAGTGTGGTGGTATTTCTTGCTTCAGAGTAAGACAGAGGCTGCAGGGAGTGCTGCCGGCTTCCTGACAAAGGGAACACGATTTCAGTTGGTGATGTAGCTGCAGAGGGAAAAGGAACCTGCAATTTCAAAAGGAAAACACATAGGGGAACTGCAGGGCAGTGCAATCCTGGGATCTGAGGAGCACGTCGCACGGGGCTCTGGCAGACGTGGCCCTGGCAGGTGGAAGGCATTGGCTGCCCCAGCCCACTGCCAGAAGTCGGTGTCCTCCACGTGCCCGTGCCCTGTCTGCCATGTGTGTCTCACCACGGAGGGCTGCAGGACGGTTGCTGGGCAGTGTGCTCTGTGCCCCAATGCAGGCTCCCAGCAGTGTGTGCCTGCCAGCAACCCCCAGCACAGCTTGTGGGCTGGGCCCGTAGCACTACATGTGTATCTGTACACTGACATGGATATATATACAAGCTCCTTCTCTGCCACCCAGGACACACCAGCTCTTGTCACGCTCTTTCATTATACACACAAAACACTGCTGCAATGCTAATAATAATAATGAGGGAAGGAATAACAGATCTTACAAAGCTTATTAAGAAATTGATCTTTGTTTTGCTCTTGAATAAAGAGGCAGACCTTGAAACTGCTGAAGCCATTCAGATAATTGGTTATTGGCTCTCTTGAGTGATTATATCCACCTCCGTTCCACCAAGTTCAGCAGGTCTCGTGCTGGTCAATTAGCCTTTGGCATCTGGAGAGGAAATGCTCCATTCAGGTTTTGTCAAAGCCATTTTCTGTAGCGTACAGTGGCCTGAGCAGGAGAGGTTCCCCATGGGCACTATGGGAACTCAGTGCTCCCAGACCACCCCTGCCCTGCACTTGGGCTAGCACCACCGGGCAACTTGGCCTGACCTTCTAGGGAAGAATGCTGATATGGGGAGGAATCTTCCCCAGGGACCACCCTGCAGGAAGAGAGCCAGAACAAGCAGGGTTTCCTCCAGCGGGCACACACCTAGGCCTGGCTCTCCTGCTGGCCAAGCAGAGCCACAGGGTGCGAGCCTCACACTGCACTGCTGCCCACAGCTGCTGTGGCAGTGTGCACAGGCAGGCTGCAGGCTCCCCCAGCTCTGCAGCTCCCATCCCTTAGGCGCTGCCAGGCCGTGCAGAGCTGAACAGCTGATGCTGTTTAGTGGCTTTTCCTGCCGAGCGCTCGGTCTTGCCTTTACCACGCTGGCTTGCCAAAGGGCTCCAACACTTGCATTGCTGCAAGGCAGACCCTGTAATAATAGTTGGTTACATTCAGAGATTCAGTTCAGATTTTAAAACCTCATCAAATAGTTAATGACTGACTGTTTCAACACAGCAGTTCCTGCAAGACTTGGGAGAGAAGAGAGAGGGAGGTGGAAAAGTTATTCATGTCCCATCTGTCTGGAACGCCTGTCCCCTCCCTCCCACCCACTGAGTCACTTCCTCTCTTTATATCTCACTTAAATATATTTTTTTTCCCCTTTAGCTTATGATTAACAGGCACTCACCCTCTGCAAATTGTCTTTTTCTGATGCAATGTTTGTTAAGGTCCTACGGGTAAGAAGAACATGTTGTCTTGCTCACAGATGTATGGGCTGAAATGCAGTATATGCTGCATATAACCATGTAAATGAATGCATCAACTGCTGCAACATCCTATTGGCATCACAGCCTTCCAAAGCCACCCAAGGAACTCACAATATACTGCCCCAGTGACTTTGTCCCTCTTGCCCAGCACCTAGAGGACAGCTTTGGCAGCAGTGCTGAGAGGCTTGCTCAGCTGTGGGGTCTGACCCGGGTGTGGGTGTGGGTGTGGGTGTGGGAGGTTTGGGCTGGGCTGGGGTGGGCTGGGGTTGCTTGTTTGGGGGAGGAGATGCTGAAGCTGTCCCACTTGCTGCAGTACCAGGGCCTAAGAGGGCTCTCTATTAATAACAGATGATGAAGAATGAGAAGAAGGTGTCCTCCGAGGTAAAACAAAGAGTTGGTTTGTAGTGGTTTCCTGTCTGGGAGTTCCACAGCCTTCAGACACATTCAGCAAGCAGGGGAAATGGGCAACCTACAACTCCTGGTGGAGAAAGGGTTGTTTCCACGATGAAAAGATGTATGTGCTTCTTACTATGTGTGTGAGGTGGTGGTGATCATCATCATGAGGCTGTAAGCTGTAGGTAGGTGGAGGCTGGGGGGGAGAAACAAACCTTGAACAGGTTATCTGAGTTCCTGAGGCTTTCTGGTGAAGGATGAGAACATAAGACCCTGTGTTGGGTGCTGCAGAAACCTTGCATGTGGTCTACTTGCTTGAGTCTTATTGCATGTGGTTCAGAGATGGAGTGTTTTATCTCCTTGGCACCTGTACTACAGGAGAGGTCTTATTCATCAGGTATGTTGGGCCAACAACACTCATGAACAACACGAAGATAACTTTGCCTTTTTTTAGAGCCAAACACTTGAGCAGCTCTGTCTGACTGGGATAGTTCACAGAGAAACACCAGCAAGGAGTTCAGCTCCTGGTTGCTGCCCTTTTCTGTAATCCCTTTTTGCAGCAAGATCCCTCTGGCTTTTCTGGTTCCACTCAGTTGGCCATCAGCTAATGGGTGATGCAGTAACCTGGGTACCGTGTCTGCTGTGGGATGCAGTGCAGACTGGGGCACAGATGTGTCGCACAGGCTCTGTGGAGTCACATTGGCTCCTGTTGGAGGCTTTAGCTGTGTGCAGGTCCTGAAGGGCCATGGGCTGGCTCCGCGCCAGCCTCCCAATTCCAGAAGCTTGCAGCTGGGGTGCCCAGGCTGCCTCTGCGCTGGCATGGCTCCATCAGTACTTTTTTTTGGCTCTGACTCCATGTCTGGTGAAAGTAGCTGTCCTATTCCTAGACGTGCACATTGTGAAGAGCTCGAACTGCCTCACAAGCCCTGGCCTGGGACCAGTGTCCTCATATGGTGTGCATGGGTGGTGGTGCAGGTGGGCTGAGACAGGCGCAGGACCTGACGGTGTGCCTACCTTTCCTGCAGGGGAGGGCCCTGTGTCTGTCAAACCCTAGCAGTTTCCCTTGAAGAATGGTGCTGAGGGGGAGTATGCAGACCTTGTGGTGATGAGACAGAAGTGAAAGTTTAAACCTTTTTGCTTTCGTGACACCTAATGGGGGATTGTTAAATGGCCAGGCAGATTTATGGGAGAGCTGATGAGTCCAAGGATGGGGTGCTGCATTACTAAAAGCTGAGCAAGCACTGGGTTGATATTGCTGAATGTGTTTTTGTTTTTTTTAAAGGGAAGTTTGTTAGTTTATTCTCCCAGGCCTTCGCTCTGATGGGTAGCAGTGCATTCTTTAGAAATTTCCTCCTTTACCTTATTTTTGGAAACAGATTTACTCACGTGCGTGCACGGACAGTGTAGCTGCCCTTGTATTACATACGATGGCTAATGAAATTAGTATTTCAGTTGCCCCAGGCAACCTTTGGAAATAACACAATAGCTTTGGTTGTTTATTTCCCTGAGAGATGTTAATGATTAACTCTGAAAAGTGATTCTTCTACCTGTACTACAGAAACTTCCTTAGCTCTATGCAATAGCAAGATATCTTTAGGTAATATATGGCTTGCAGAAAGCTACGTTCTGTAACATTACTGTGCAGATAGATTTGGCTGCTGGAAAACTGCTTCAGCCTATGATTTTAGTGCTGCCAGCTGGCAGAAATGTTCACATATGTAAAACCTTCAGCTGAGCCAGAAAACCTGAGTTCAAATCTCTTGCCAGGGATTGCAGGATAGAATGATTAACCTGATTTTATATTTCTGGATAACTATCAAGTGCCTGAATATTTATAGTAATAAATGTCTTCCATATGTGCTGATACTGCATCCATAGAATGTGATAGCGTTATATTGTTATTGTCTTACTTGAAGACACTAATTATAGCTAATCCTATAGGCACATGAATTGTGAATCACTGGCCCAATTTCTGCCATCTTCTGAAGGTGGATCTGACTCTGCTCATGTGAGCAGTGCAGGTCAGCAGAGTGCTCAAGGCAAATCCCAGATAGTGCTGGGGATCCTGAGCTGTGTTCTCAGAAGTTAGATGAACGCTTGGTATTTGAGGAAGTAAGCTGGTAAAGCACCTACCTGCAGCTTTATACCTTGTGGGAGTTACTAGTAGGTGCCTTAATGTATCTTTAAGTGTTAGGATGCCACTGAACGTGTACAGACTTTGAACTGCAGGCCTGCGGTTTGAGTGGCCCTGGGAGTCTCTTAAGTCAAAAGTGGCAGTTGGAGCCTACTGGACGGGTACAGTAACTGTGTGTGGGGCAGTGTGTGTACCTGCTGGGCTGGCTCAGTGCGGTTCTGGGGAGGTTCAGTTCCTGCAGCATGAGCACTTCTCCACTAGCTCACCAAGTCATACTCTTAAACACACCTTAACGCAGTAAAACCTCCTCAGTGCAGTGGCTGCTCCCCACTTGGTTGGAAAAGGCAACAGAGGCCCTGTATGAAAGCTGTAATGCTGTAGTGCAAAGGCTGTTAAAAACAGGGGAAGAGGGACTAAACCACCGTTCCAGTAGTTTTTCTCTTCCCTTGAAACAGAGGTGAGCCCGCCCAGACGTCTTCCTTTTAAATACTGCCTACTGCATCTGTTTTAAACCAAAAATAATACCTTTTGATTGGAAACGCTTCAATAACATTATTTGTGCGTTTTATTGAGGCAGAGGTTGCAATTATTAGAGTCACTAGGAATTTCAGACGTTTAAACACAGCCTTTATTTCTCCAGAGTAAACCACATCCCTGTGCAATTATTCTCCTATCTAAATGCCTGTAAACCAAGTCCTGAATGGAATCTGACATTTATTGCTGGTGGTCCCTCTTACAAGTCAGCCCTTGAAATGAACACGAGGAGCTCGGCAGGCGCTGAAGAGGTCGGGCTGCTGCCCTGGGCTGCTGAGGAAGGCAGAGCCAGCTCAGCTGCGGTGGGCAGCCCTGGCTAGGTGCTGTGGCTCTGAGATTGCAGCTGTTGGTCTGGTCAGGTACTGGAGTCTGGGCCCTGCAGACTCTAACAGAATAAAGAGAAGGGTTTGTCTGGTCATGGAAACCACTTCAGCCATGTGATCACTTCATGGCTTTTCTCTCAGCTGGCCTCTCACCAAGAAGCAAACAACTGCATCTGTGGCAGAAATGGGAGTCAGCTCGACAGCGAATGCTCCCTCAAGCATGCTCTCAGTGTTACCCCTTAATCTTTTCAGCAAACTTTTTTGGAAACTTTAATTAAAACCCTGAGAATGCTAACGGGCCTCTAAGGCCTGCATTTCCTTTGTCTTCTGGCCTCTCCACAGGCTCTGTTGGCAGCACACAGCCTAGGCGTTTAAGCACTTTCAGTTTCAGTTTCTTCTGGCGTAGTGTAATTAAGAGTTTGGGCTTAAAAGTTTTTTTAAATCTTGGCATTAATCAAACAACAAACCTTGAAGCCAACAGAGGCGTGCAGCTTGCAGCTTACCTTGGGACACAAGGAAGTGAGAGCTTGCTTAGGAGGTGATTTGGGGCAGCAAAAATAAAAACAATCCTCCTTACCTGACCAAGGAAGTTTGACACCTGCTTATTGAAATCCCTAGCAAATGCTGTCTGGCTTTTGGAGGGAACACGATTAAGCTCATGGTGTGAGAGAGTCAATCATTACTTTTTTCTGCTATATATATTAGCTAGGAGTGTTTTCTCCCAGGTACCGCTGAAGAGGTGCTCGCAAACATGTGCGACATACCAGGACACTGGTATGCCTGGAGAGGAGAGCTGTCATCTCACGCTGTGAGCCTGTGGGAGCTGGTTGCTGTCCTACAGCACGTGGACAGGGTTTCAGCTTTCATAACCCTATCTGAAGTGTGCGCCCCTCTCCCTTTCCCCAGGGTACCTGCGTGTTGATTGACCCCATACCTGAAACCTAAGCAGTTCTGTAGAGAAACATTGCTCTTGCTTATTCCTGTGATGATGATGAGCAGAGCAAAACACATAACTCTATTAAACAAAAAAAAGCTGGGTCTGTAACAATTGCTCATCTGAGGGCAAGCAGGTTCCTGGCAGGAGTGTGTGTGCACATACGTACTTGGAGGTTTTTGTCTATATAGCAGACCAGGTCTTGAGTGCCCTGTCAATTAAAGGCAGCAATTCAAAGTGATTCACAGCAGATTACACCAGCCTGTCTCTTGATGGGGTTTGCTCTGGTCCTGTGCCTGCAGGTGCTGCACAGACTGCCAAGCCTGGAGCAAGCCTGCAGTTATGCTGTCAGCCTCGCTTAGATCTAATGCTTTATGACAACTGTCTACCTGTAATGTGATAATGGGCTGAAAACCTCTGCAAAATTGATAGGGTCTCTTGAAAGAAGGAGAAACTTCAGATGTGGCAGGCCAGACTCTTTCTTTCTCAAGGTTTGCTTGAGCTGCAGTGAGATCTAGTTCTCCTTGTGCCCCACCTGGAGGGGTGGCTGTGTTAGTGTCTGTGGAGCTGCAGGCCTCCAACCCTCTCCAAGTACAGGGAGGTCAACCTGTTGCATTTTTGGGTGCTTAAGATCTGCAGTTAACTCTGAAACCTAAGACGGTCTTGGCTTCTACCTTTTAGGGCTTCCAGTGATCTCTCTCCATGATCTTGATGTTCGGGATAAAATCATCTTTTACCTTCAAGATGATTCTGGAGTTTATACAATAATTTGATTATGTTTAATCCCCAAAATATTTGTTATTGGCTAGAATGTGTAGCCAGTAGCACTCTTGAAGAGATAACACTTGGCATCGCGTAATGCAGCGGGTATTGAAGGGGCCAGATTCCTGCCCACCTTTTGGTGTTGTCATCCAGGAATAACTTCAGTGCCTGTGGATGGTGCTCTCAAGATCAGAGTCCCCTCTGGAGAAAACAGAGGTGTTTACACAGAGCAGAGCTGTCCTAACAGCCATGTGATAATTGCTGAGAGGCCCAAGGCTGCAGCGTATCCCTTCCCTTCCACTTCTCATCCTCCTGGGCATAGGTCCTTGTGGTAGCTCTGACCCCCACACTGCTTGCTGTCACATCTGTGGGCTTATCTTGCTTCTTAAAGAGCCCATAAACCGATTAGCTCTGGGTAAATGATCCCTGGGCTGTCCTTAGAGTAATTAAAACCAAAAGGCAAACAGTTACTCTGGACTATCGGCAGCCTATCAACAAAACTTGTGCCTTGAAATGTGTGTTCAGTTTCTGTTATTAAAAGGCACAGAGCCATATGTGAAACATTATCACACATCTTTGTGAAATTAGCAGAACTATTTGAACAACCGTTTTGTCTCTATCAAAACAGAACCTTGTTATTATTGTTTTTTCATACTGTGTAGGAAGGTGAGAGAGCCTTTGGAGAGCAGGAGGGCTGAGACAGAGAATCCGACTTCTGTAGGCCTGACTGTATCTGTCTGCTGTGATCAGGATGCTGCCTGAGAAGTTCAGGCAGTGCTGGTCATAAACCAGGAAGCAGAGGGAAGAGGAAGAGCCTTATGTTGCCTGAAATCCTGAGCTAGAGAAGGCTACCTGGGTTTCCTTTAGCCTCTTAATTGCTCAGTTGTCAAATCCAGTTCCTGTTAAGAGTGAATTGAAGCAACAAAACAAAACAAAACAGAAAAAACACCCAAAAAGTAAAGCCAGTTCTGAGTGTGCTTTGAAACTCCTACTGCTTATGGTTAGGAACATGAATTAGGAAAGTTATGTCACTTCTGGCTGTGTATGAACTTTCAGAATAGCCTTAGACTTCTTTTAAAATAAATTAACTAATCTAGCCCACAGTTTCTTGAACCTGAACCTGTTTTCTCTGAAAATGGCACTAAAAACAAGGGCAGGATTTCCTGGAGGGAGGTGAATAACAAAGAGAATCTGTTTTTGGCACGAAGCAACCAAGAACTGTAGGTAAATTCAACACGCGACTTACAACGGGGCTGAAGGAAAGCATGGTGTCTTTTGTCCTTTAATGGTCACTTTAAAAAGAGTGAAGAAGGAAAAATCAAGTATTGACTTGTTTGGCCATGCATTTAGCAACTGACACTAGCATGCCAGTCTGTCCTGTGGGCCAAGTGCTGGCTTTGCATGGCATGCCAAGGATTTGTAGCTGGAGTATTCTTTTGAGTACGCGTGTCTGGTTTCAGTGGTGTTGATGAACGAGTTTGTATTTGGAGAAGATAACTGTCGAAGAAAATGCTATTGCTTCTTGCCATACCTAGTTATCAGCCAAATGGACTGAGATAAGGCAAACAAAACTGAAGAAATGAAATCAGTAGATTTAGTCTGCTTAGTCAAACTGAACAACAACATCCCTTGATTGTCATAGCTGAACCAGCAAATATAAAAAACCAAAGGCAGTCAACCCTACACTTACAACCCACTTGAGGTTTTCACGCTGACAACCAAGTCGCTAAGTATAAATGGTCCTCCCACTACTGGTTTGTCTGAGTCTTGCGTTATATTCTGGGATATGATCCATCACTAGCCTCTTGGTCTTGTTTTTTTTTATCTGAATAACTACATTAGGACTGCTTTTCTTGTGCCAAGTATTTCTGCTAGAAAATATTTTGGAGGACTCGCATAATAACAAACATGTGAAGGATTTCTGATATGAAAGAGTCTTGCTTATGTTCATTTTCTTGCTTCAGAGTGAGATTAACTTTGTTCAACAACTGCTTAAAATCTAAACCCATATGTCTCCAGAAGAGCAGTGCCCAGAATTACAGGCTCTTGGTACATTTATAGGAGAAATAAGATAATTAGAAATAGTAATGTTTGATGTGAACTCTGAATACCTGGGCTCTTCCTTTTTCTGAAGAGTTGTGGATCCCAGTTGAAATCTGACATATTTTGCTTTTCTGAGAAGATCGTCTGTGGTTCCTTTTAGAAGCAGCTCACAGGTGCCCAAGGTTGTGTGTACCAGAGCTGAAAACCAGGAACAGGGGAAGAGAAGCTTCAGATATAGATATTCAGCTGTATTTGTGCTTTAATAGTTGTATGTAATTTCATTAGTAAATACATATACATGTTGTTGTTTTGTACGCAAAGATTCCATCAGTTTTCCTCTGACAACGTTATACAATGCAAATATGGAGAATTTAGGATTTCTGATAGATCAAAAATGAACCGAACAAAAATGCTTTCAGAGATACTTTGTGAGACCATAGCAAATAGTGCTTGGATCTTACATGGCATAAAAATCCAGCAAACTGAAAATGCCTCTCTAAACATGATAAATTACTACTGTTAGCAAAGGGTAGACATGTTTTGGGGTAGGACAGAACAATAAACAGCCTGAAAGCTCTTACTCTGTTTAAGCTCTGTGGGCTCACCAGCTATTGCTAGGAACTTTTGCACGTTCTTTTGTATGAAATCAAACTAACGTGCAAAAAACACAGATCATTTTTTGGCTTCAGAGAAGGATGTTACTGCACTTGGTGCCAGAAGTGCTGATGAGTGGAACAGAGGAAAGAGAACCACCTCCTTGGTGTTTCTGGGCCATCAACCTTGCAGTGTCCTATCTGTTTGCCCTCCTGAGGATGCTATGGCAAGAAGTGCCTTCTGGTTTTCCCTGTTCAAGTCATTGGACAGCCAGTGCACAAATACTTCTTGGGGATGCGAGCTAGATCCTCGGATCCTGCCTTGAATGCAGATGCTGTAGCCAGTATAGTCATTGTTGTGCTGGCACTTCTAGGGCGAGTGTCTTCTCACATTTTGCCTGGACGGGGCACTATTCAATCTGAGTGTGGCTCCTCAACAAGGGGATATAGGAGGAGCAACAATTTCGTCAATGTGTCTTACTGCTGTGTTTATTAAACACCTGAAATATGAAGTAATATAGCTTCCAAGACCTGAGAAAAGGTGTAGAAACATTTCTAGCAGGGACCAAGTTAATAGTCAGTCTGATAAGCTGCAGTGGCTCTTATTGCAGAGGAGATACCGTCCTGGAAGACTGCCCAGTGTGCTGTAGCAAGATCCCTGTAATTAGCACGTGACCACCACTGGTGGTGTATTGGAGAGTAATAAGAACCTGATGAAGTTCGTCATCTCTCTGCAGTTGTTGCAGGCCCTTGGTCCAGCTCTTTATGAAGCTGTGGGTAGCCCTTTAATTAAAGCTACCAATTATGTACTTGACAGAGATCCTGTCGGCTGGCGAGCTGTAATGTTAAACGCCAATTGATTACAGAATGTCTCTGCAACTTTGCAGCCCTGTGATCCACCCCATATCAATATTATACTTGGATGTCTTCTGAAATTGTGTATAATCGGTGCCTTATTAAATCTGCAGCATCCCTGTTAAATTATGTGCCGTGTGTAATGGTTGCTGGAGAGCTGACTCTCGGTGAAAGTGCTGCTTGTATAGGGAAGTGGGAGTGACTTCTGCTGGTGGCTGCAACGAAGTGGAAGGACGGCTGAAGTGCCTCTGGGGGCAGCAGGGGAACTTCTCAGGCAGACGAGCCCTTTGAAATGCTTCAGCAGGGACAGTATATGTACGGATGGAGATTTATTTGCAATAAAAATTGGGGGTTTTTATCTTCCAAAATATTCTTATAACAATATTTTAGAATGGTTTATTTCGGACTCCTTCTCCCCTTGGTGTTTTTGTTATTCTTTTTTTTTTTGCCAACTGCA